>CAIGQQ010006052.1:8098340-8123388 GCA_903798035.1 Danio albolineatus | reverse complement strand
CACACACACACACACACACACACACACACACACACACACACACACACGATCCATAAATACACAAATCCAAATCGTAAATTCAAAAACACTATTCAAAAATACACAAATGCAAACCATAAATTCAAAACATGATTCGTAAATACACTAATCCAATGTTCAAATTTAAAACAAACCAAATCATTCATTCGTTTTCTTTTCGGCTTAGTCCATTTATTAATCTGGGGCTGCCACAGCAGAAGGAACCACCAACTTATCCAGCATATGTTTTACGCAGCCCTTCCAGCTGCAACCCATCACTGGGAAACATCCATACATACTCTTCACACACACACACTATGGACAATTTAGCTTACTCAATTTACCTATACCACGTGTTTAGACTTGTGGGGGAAACAACTGGAGGAACTGGAGCACCTGGAGGAAACCCACGCCAACACGGGGAGAACATGCAATTTCCACACAGAAATGCCATCTGACCTATTCGAGGCTTGAACCAGCAATCTTCTTGCTGTGAGGCGATCAAGACACTCACTGCGCCACTGAGACGCCCACACACCAAATCTAATTCGTAAATTTCAAACACGATTCAAAAATACACAAATCTGATTAATAAATTCAAAACGTGATTAGTATATACACAAATCCAATTCATTTGGCAAAAATATTTATGACTTGTGGATTCACAAATTGTGTGTTGCATTTATGAATCATGAGACTGATCTTGCTCCATACTAATACACTATTGCTAATCTAGTATTAACAAGGCAAGGCTGCAAACAAGTATTGAGCCATCACTTTATTTTTGAAACCCTAAGCTGCATGATTGTACGGCTGGATTTAACTCAACATTTGTGATATTGCAAAGCAGTTTCTAATAAGATTCATGCTTCTAAATGACAAATGTGCGGTTTCTGTGTTTGAGGAAGTAATTGTAGGAATAATGAGACAAGTCAGGTTTGGCTGTCTGGGCACATCACATTCCTTATTGCTTCCTGCTCTTTCACCTTCCGACATGTCAAAACATTTTCATGCTAAACATTCTTTCTATAACGTCTTTGTGTGAACAAATAATTGCAAAAGGCTTTCTTACCAGGTCCAAAGTGGTTTTCTCCAAAAGATCCACCATTTTTTCCAGTTTAGTGCTTGAGGTGAAAATAAAGTCGTCATCCACCCAAAGCACGTATTTGGTTGTGACTTGAGAGATTGCCAGATTACGACCAGCAAACCAGCCCTGTAATTAACACACAGCACTTTAAAACAAAGTCTACAGTAGTTGTTCTGACAAAAAAAGCTGTGTTTATATATAAGAGCATATTCAAACCTTGCCAAAGGGCATGATATAATGTTCAATGTAGGGTCCAGTTACAGGCTTAGGCTCCTTTGTGTCATCAGCTATTACTATAGTTATAGTGGGGTAAAACTGTCGAATGCTGTTGATCAAATCTTGAAGTTTATCATAGCGTAGAAATGTTTTGGTGGCAATGGTGACCAAAGTGTTTACATTGTATTCTGTAAGAAGAACAATATCAAAACATGAGTACTGAGAAATAAATGATGTAGAAAATATATTGATTGTTGGAGTTTACCTTGCTTTGGTGCTGGATTATAGAATTTAGGCATTGGTGGATGTCTGATCTTAATGGTAAATGAGGCCTGGAATGCACCTGTTTTAAACTGGACTGTTACAAATAAACAGAAAAAAAAAAAAAAAAAAAGAAGGAAATGAACATGTTTATCCTGCGTTATTGCATATTCTTTGTTAATACATTTAGTTTACATAAAGTAGTGCTAAAACATTTTACATAGAACCTCTATTTTATTTCATTTTCTTGTGATGTCACGCACTTATTTTAAGATGTATTTTGGTTATGGATGACAAGTACGAGCGAGCCCCATTCACATGTACATATAGTGTTTTATTACATTATGTTTGTCTAGCTGATTTCTTTGAGGGCTTAAATCTAATATTGTGAAATAAGCTCATGGAGTTTCCATATGAATGGAAAACTAGACAACAAAAAGATACACACGAGGCAGCAGCTGCTTTCATTTCTGCTCCAAAGTTAGTTTCACAGAACTTCGTTCATTCAATTTCTGTCTTCAATAAATTGTTTGAATTGTAATTTTTACAACTTTAAAAAACATAAAATCAAATAAAATTACTATTAGAAACATTAACCATTCTGAACGTTCTCTGCATTTGAAAATATCCCGTCGTTTAAGATTTTGAAGTTAAATGTTTTGATGACAATGTCTTCTCAACTTGGAAATTTTTGCTTTAGTAATTGCCATTTTCACAGTGCAGGAATAAGAATTAAGATTAATATCCAGCCGAGAACTGAGCAGAACAGAGAGTCTGTGTACTGGAACAAACAACGAGACAACCACAAATTACATACAGTTGAAGTCAGATTTATTAGCCCCTCTTTTTATTTTTTCCCACAATTTCTGTTTAATGGAGAGCAGATTTGACATTTCTCAACATGATAGTTTTAATAATTCCTTTCTAATAACGGATTTATTTTATCTTTGCCCTGATGACAGTACATAATATCTGACTAGATATTTTTCAAGACACTTCTATACAGCTTAAATTGACATTTAAAGGCTTGACTAGGTTAATTAGGTTAACTAAACAGGTTAGGGTAATTAGGCAAGTTATTGTATAACGACAGTTTGTTCTGTAGAATACCGAAGTAAAAAATTTGCTTAAAGGGGCTAATAATTTTGACATTAAAATGGTTCTAAAAATATATTTTTTAAAAAGTGTCTTTATTCTAACCGAAATAACAAATACGACTTTCTCCAGAAGGAAAAACATCATCAGACATACTATGAAAACTTCCTTGCTTTGTTAAACATAATTTGGGAAGTATTTAAAAAAAAGATAAATTAAAAGGGGGGCTAATAATTCAACTGTAATCAGAGAAGGAAAAAAAAACTGAGGACAAGATAAGAAATCAGAGAAACAAGAACTAAACCAAGCAGAAGAACAAGAACTTGGAAGATAAAGTCCATATCTGTGAAAGTGGTATGAAAGTAATGTACTGTAATAAGATTCAATTTAGTAGAGTTAAGGTTAGGGGCAACATGATAAACTCTGTGCTAAGTAAACAAGTTTAATAAATATGCTTAATACGTTTCAATCCATTAAGAGAGTGTGTTCATATTGTGGACTAATCTGCTTGTCATCGCTTAAATGTATACTGAACTTTTGATTGATATACTACAGCAGACGCTGCAGATGGATCACAAAAGCCCAAAACCGGTCCTCTGTTTACATTATTTTGTTGACAGATCATTAATTATCTGTGGCTTGAAACCTGACAGGTCTGTAGTGCAAGTCTATGGATGTTTTATCTCCTGTTCTCTGTGCCATGTCAGATGACTGGAAACTGAATACTGTTCTATTTTCAGCCATCAGTAATGCTGTAACAATCACCTGTTACATTTTCTTTGGCTTGTTTAATGCAGTTATTTTCTGCTCTATAAACCCGTGGCAATGGCACTGGCCCCTCAGTGTGGTTACAAAATACTCAAAAGGAACCTGTTCTACAAAACAAAAGGGAACATACGCTGGCCACAAAATGACTACTCTATTATAAACTTATGAATATCTGTATGAATGGGCACAGTGAAGAATGAGGTTGTTTGCTATGTGCTGATGTTTGTCGAAAATGTTGACATTAAAGGGTTTTTTTTCTCTCTCTCCTCAGAACAAACATTTTCTGATGTGATGCAAAAATTAGTTCTCACCTAAGTCTGCTGTGTTGGGATAGAATCGTGTGTTTGTATAGGTAACAAACTCTAGTTGTCTGTTTAGTGAAGCGAGTGATTGGCACATAAAATTGATATGCATCTCTCCTTCCCCTTCCACTTGCACTCCATCGACCACTGCTGCTATGCTGAAGATTCCCATAGTAGCAACCAGATCTACCTACAAATGATATTGTATTAAAAGAGATTTCTTGCGTACAGTGGCTGACAGAGCTTAACACGCTGCAACTTAAGAAAACATCAGCAAATTAGGAAAACATCTTCATAGGTTTGACAGCAGACACACTGCAAATCCTGCAGTCACAAATGGAATGCACTGCAAATCTTTACAGCAGACACATTAAGAAAACGCACTGTAAATCCTCACAGCACATGCACATTTTGATAAGAAAACAAATTAACTGAAGTTGGTACATTTTAGTTGTATTATTTTGTTCTATCATAACTAAAGAGCCTGTTTTTTTTATTTGCTATTCATTTTAACAATGAAGCATTGTGAGTTTATTTTCATTAACTTTTAACTCCTATTTTGTTGAGGATGTTAATTTAGTTATATACTAATGATTCACAGATAATCATCAGTTAATCAATAATATGCAAAAAACAAAAAGGAAAGTCACTTTTTTTTCAGTTCATCATTTTAAAATATTTCTGTTGTGGTCTGTGGTATTTGCATGCCTTGTGAAGATTTGCAGCATGGTTATCTATTGGTGTTTATGTTGTGAGAATTGCATGTGCATGAGCTGTTGAACCAATGAAGATGTTTCCTTATTTGTTGGTGTTTTTTTTTCTATGCATGTGTTTCTGGCCAAAATTACTTACTGCCTCAGACACATAGCATAAATGAATATTTATGAAGTAAAAAAAGACAATGTTGTGCTTACCAAATAAGGACCCACTTCTGATTTTTGGTTCAGACTTAAACCTTGAGAACACAATAACAGAATTAATGTGTAATCTTTTACCCATAAATATGATGATGGTTTACAATCAGAGCTGGTTCACATTAATATTATACTTTGTTAAATTGAACAAATTCAATGCAGTAAATGAATGCAGTAAAAACTATATTATGCAACGTTGTATAAAAAAAAAAGCATTAAAATTCATACTAGAAATTGATTGTGATTGCGTTGGTCATTGTGGAAAAGAGTTTCTGCATTTGTGTACTTTAAAATGCAGATTTACAGTAGACTACTGCAGAATTCACAACCCCATGGTTTCAAGGGTTTGCTTTCTCACAATAGTTTAGTCTGTTCATCTTATTCTGAATATATATATTTTTCACCTGGAATAAGTATGGACCTTGTAGGTCTGACTTCCACACCCTGCGTCGGGTACTGAAGAGGGCTGTTGGCTTCAGATAAGATAAGTGAATCTGCAACTGTATATGCCCTGCAAACAGAAAAGCGAATTTAACATTTCAAGAGATACTTCACCAAAAAACTCAACACAACTCAAAAATAGTTCCAAACCCTGTGTGTTTATGTATGTGTCTTAATTAAGATATTTTATAAAATGTGAATATCAAATGCCAGTTCCCATTGACCTTTATTTTATGAAAAATAAATAAACTACAGATTTCAATGTAGGGGAGCAACTAATAACCAGTGTAACCCAGTTAATCACCCAGTTTACTCAGGTGTCTAATGCCCAATCATTTTCACAGCGTCTTCTTTTGTGCTTTACCAAAGGAAAAATGTTGTAATGGTTTGTAATGGTGGACCTTTCATTTAATTGTGTAAGAAAGTTAAAACCTTCTTAATGTATTATACACTTATTTAAAAAGCTGAAATGTTGTGAAATGATGCACCACCTCTTGCGATAACGCTGGTACTCTTTACTTCTGTATTGCTTTGCTTTTTGCAGGTCTGAATCTCCAAACATTGCTTCTAGCCGAGTAGCCGATATTTCTGGGAACAACAGTGTAGAAAATGGGAACTTAATGCCTGGTTTGTTGTCTTCACAGACACACCCGTTTAAGGAAAGACTCCTGGTTAAAAGGTAAAAGCATATTTGGAAAGTTTAGTCACACATCATGTGCTTTTAATTACTTTACAAACAAAAAGAGTGTAAAATTAGGCAATGTTTATTTCAAATAACATGTTTTTTTTATTTTATACTGATAACAAAAGGCTTCTTTATAGAGGCACTGGGACATAACTTTTTACAAACTTTTATAATTTAAAACATTTGCAGTATTTTGTGATTTCTGTAGCCATTCAATGCGTGCGTGCAAGTGCTTTACTCACTTGAAGACATCGTCTTTGATTTGGTAAGGGATGTGGTCATTTGTATGTTGCAAGCTTTGTGACCTTTTCTCTAAAATCATTTTGAAAGAGTCAGATCCTTGCAGCACGTTGATGGTTGTTATGTTGTTTAAGTTCCAGTAGTAAAAGCACATAAATGTGAGTGGCAAGACCACCAGCAAAACCACCACTGCTTTCTTATTTACAGCACGCATAATTGCCTGAAACACACACAAAAAAGCAGAGAAATTGAATATGTTATGAACTCAAAAGCAGCTCAAAAGTATGAATTTTCTTCAAGCAGCAATCTTTATTGACTCTCTGTTGCTGCAGTCATGACAGTCACAGAGAAGTTTGAGTGCAGTGTTGCACTGTTATATACATTTTAGGAGGGGCAATGCTTATGGGCAGAGACAAAGAAACTGACCTTTAGAAACTTTTACAAAAACATGTAAATGAGGTGGATAGCTAAATATCTTGTCCAGAGTCTAAGTTTCACCCACCCTGATATAACCAAGACAACAGTCAAAATTATAGGTGCTAATCCAATCAGCCTGGCAGTATTGGCCAGAATCTGATCTGCCAATGGTCTGCACACTACCTGACAAATTCTTGTTGCCTATCCAAGTTTTAGGAACAACAAATAATAACTTGACTTCTAGTTGAACATTTGGTATCAGAAGTGGCTTTTATGAAAGGCAAAGGCCTCAAGATTGTGCTCATTTTACCAAAATCAAATATGATCATGCCTTAATCATTTTTAATTATTTTATTAGGACAGTAAGGTCTGACGTTGCTTAGACACAAGTCTTGTCACTTAACAGAAATAATGTACAGTATAGAATATAAAGTCATGGTGCATTGGAAAAAGAATTAATATAGTGTATGACTCCAATGAGCTTGGAGGACTAAATCCATACATCTCTGCAATGACTCAAATAACATTAATAAAGTCATCTGGAATGGCAATGAAAGTATTCTTGCAGGACTACCAGAAATAAAATCATCAAGATTCTTTGGATTCATCTTCAATGCCTCCTCTTCCATCTTACCCCAGTTAGGCTTAATAATGTTCATATCTGGTGACTGGGTTGGCCAATCCTGGAGCACGTTGACCTTCTTTGTTTTCAGGATCTTTGAGGTGGAAGTGTGAGAATTTCAGAAGAGTTTGCCCTCTCCTGTGGTTTGTAATGTAATGAGCAGCACAAACGTCTTGGTAACTCAGGCTGTTGATGTTGCCATCAACTCTGCAGATCTCTTGCAAGCCCCTAAACCATGATTTTTCCTTCACAAAACTTGACTGATTCCTGTAAAAATCTTGTGTCCATGTGGTGGGCTCCAATAGGTCTTCTGCAGCATTTGTGATGATTGGGATCACGGTTCACATATGATTCTTCAGAAAAATCTACCTTCTGCCACTTTTCCAAATGATCAACTAGAAGTCAAGACAAGACTTTTGTCAGGTTGTGTACGACAAGAGGTTAGTGATTCTCACTCCTGAGCTGCCAGACTCGTGCTTTAGGAAGACATAATGTACATATTTCAGTTGTAAACTATTGCAACTTAAACTTAGATTTTATACGATCACATACTTGATTAAGACCTCTTTTGAAAACAAATACCTTACTGATATTAACGACCATAACAGTACTTAACCAGTCCAGTCCATGCTTTGCATTTATCTTGTATTTTGGTCAGTAAAGAGCTCTGCATGTCTCAAAGCAGACACCTAAACGTAAGCCAATCAACTGCATCCTCAGTTTAAATGCAAAGTAAGGACCTGGCTAATTTACATACATTTGTATTTCTCTGGCAGTGCAAAGGGATGTAGCATGTCTTTTGCAGTTTAAACAAGCAGTGTCTCCAAACCTCAAATCGTTTATTGTTTTCTGATTTAAAAAAAAAAAAAAAAAATCAAATGCATGACCTAAAACTATATTAAAAGTATAAAACTTAAAGGTTATTTATTAATACGGTTATGAGTAGAAACTTTTTTGTTCTACAAAGGGTACACTGAAATAAATGATTCAAAGATGATTTCTTGAATTTGCTAAATTCAACTTAAGGTAAGTGGTTGTAAACAATTTATTTGGGCTGAATTTAAACAAATTAAGTTGAACATCACTAAATTATTATTTTTTTGTTTAAATTCAACCCATATAAATAGTTTACAACAACTTACCTTAAGTTGAATTTAGCAAATTCAAGAAATCATCTTTGAATCTTTGAAAGATTCTGCCAGCTCAGACAGCAAGATGAAAAGAAAACATGCAGCAAGATTATTTTAGTGTTTTCTGCCAGTTTACACATATTACTAGCTCTTTACACCTGCAACAAACTACAGCCCCCTTCCTCCTCACACTTCTTTTTAACAAATAGCAAACGTTTTTCTGCTCTGTGTTCAGATGTAGCAGCTCACAGTAATCCTTAAACAGTAACACTTCAAAAGAGGTAACGGTAGATGTATTTATCATTTATTTAAAAGGGAATATCCCAGAAGGAGTGAGAAAAAAACTTAAAAAGATAGCAAATAGGGCTGTGCAATATGGACAAAATAATCATTTCAATTTTTTTGAACGAATATTGCGATTGCGATTTTTATTTGCAATTTTTGGCAACTGTTTTGGCTGTTTCAAACAAGCTAATTAACAATTAATAGATGAAATTGCAGCAATACGCGATTTAGAAATTGCTTAAATCGCATTTTTTTATTATTATTATTATTATTTTTTGTGATTAAATGCACAGCCCTAATAGCAAATAATATTTAAATTACAATTCTTACTTGTTTTGTTTGTTTATATTTACCAAATGCCTGCTTCAGTTTACTATTTAGAGTCAGATCATGCATACGCAGAGTGTGTTTGTCAGCTTTGTGTTTTGGTTTAACACAAACAACCTCAGAGACTGCAGCCAAGCATTTGTTTGAAGAGCAGTGTCACTTTTCAAAAGGAAGATTTAAAAAAAAAAAAAAGGAAGGGAGAGAGAGATAGATATAGATAGATAGATATATATATTTACATTGAAAACGGTGGGATGCAATGTTAAGCAATAATAAACTGTCAACATGTAGGAGATGGATGGTCCATCACAATCTAACATTTTATCATTACAATGTGTAAACATTGTACAATGTCATTCGTACAGAAAAAAATCAACAGAAGCTTAATTGAGGATCACAGCCATTCATCATCCTACCTCAGAGAGCAGCGAGGTGAGCAGCAGCTTATAAGCGTTTAAAGCAGGGGCGCTCAACCCTGTTCCTGGAGATTTACCTTCCTGTAGAATTCAACTCCAACCCAAATCAAACACACCTGCATGCAATTATCAAGTGCTGCTCAGGTCCTAATTAATTGGTTCAGGTGTGTTTGATTTGGGTTCCAACTAAAAGGTAGATCTCCAGGAAGAATTTATTTAAAGGGATACAAATTAAGTAGTTCACAGTGAATTTAGACCTTTTTGACCGGGCAGTTTTGTTTACACAATAACATTTGTATAAAAAAAATTGTAGATGAACAGCGGTGGAAAAGTAACTGCTACCCCTTATTTTGTGAGTTCACGTGAAGGGGTTAGGGGCCCTAGAGATTTTTCAGGACCACATGAGAAACACCATCTGCAACTGCAAAGTGGCTGCACACGGATGTGTTAGTATTTTTTGTCATTGTTACGAATTTTTACAACAAACAAGCTTATGTTTTAATACATTTATACCGGTATTCATGTTTTACTGTCATACTTGCATAAAAAATAGAGTTATTTTGTTATCTGTATTCTATAATAATAACTCTGTCCCACAACATACTTTCACATCTGTCACTTGACATCCCAATACCCTGTCAGAAAAGTCTAGTGGCTGAGAATGACCTTTTTACAGTTAATGATGCTTTCGTGTGCTTAGATGAATATGGCCAAGGTGTAAATGCACAGTACAGTTACGAGCTTATTGCCACATTACATCGATTTCCTGGAGATAAATAACAAAAAATAACACAACTAGAATAACTACAACAGTCACTGTTGTCAATCTCATATGAAGTAAGAGCTTGCGATAACACACGATGACGTGTGCAGGTGTAGTAGTACTGCCCCATTTCTTAGGGGTAAAACTTGAAGCCTACAAAAATAGAATTGGGATTGGGCCAAGGTTGCAACTGTCTCAACATTAATAGAAATTAGAGCTGTGCAATATGGACAAAATAATCATATTGCGATTCTTTTGGAACAAATATTGCGATTGCGATTTAAAAAAAAAAAGTTTTAATTTTTTTATTTATTTGCGATTTTGGCAACTGTTTTTACTTTTTCAAACAAGCTTCATACATGCAATCTAAATGTATTCAGTGCACAAGAAGTGGATAACACAACATTTCACAATAAAATAACATATTAAGTTTAATGAATGAAACTGTAGTAAAATTGTCTTTAAAACAGACAACATAAAATAAATTAACTAACTGCAAATCTAGTTAAAAACATACTGTACACAGTAGTACTAACTGCTTGATAAACAAAACTATAATAAAAAACAGACAACATGAAAAAATAAAGATTAACTAACCTCAATTCCAGCCATAACAATAAATAAAAACTAACGTGAATAAAATCTAAATAAATTGATAAATAAAATTGCAGCTTTACACGGTTTAGAAATTGCATGTGCTTAAATCGCAATTTTTTTTTGTGATTGCGATTAATTGCACAGCTCTAGTAGAAATAATAAACTTTTAAATATTAAGGACTTTGCACTGTAGGCAATCAGTAACCAAAGCTTCCTACAAACATTTAACTATCTGTGTGCTCACACATGCAAAGGTTTATATGACAAATAAGGCATTTTGTTTAACTCAGTGGTCTGTGCATGTAGTTCAGGCTTCAGAGTTTAAATAGTAAGTACATTTAGCCTCACAAATATAGCCAAACTCTTAACCACACACACACACACATTTAAATAATGAGTTTTAAAAACAAATCTAACATTTATCAAATCTGAGAATGAGGAAATCTAAATCTTGTAGATGTAAAAAAAAAACAACACAAAACAAAACATCAACTAAAAATACATCTAATATAGACACACTTGAGCACCAAAGGGCATGTGTGCAAGGCAATAAATTAATGTTAATATCGATTAATCAGCAGTGCTTCATATCTAGGCTAAAGAAAATGAATACATAAACCACCTGTTCTATACCTCCCTCCCTGTTTGTTTTGTGTTATTACTTATTCTGGTACTGTAGATGAATCTTCTGTAGGGTATTGCAACTTTTAAATAAAACATCTCTAACACATATAAAGCATCTCTCCTATTCTGGTTGATAATTGTGACGTCATTCTCATATACTTTATTTTTATACTTTATTTTGCCTGAAGTGGAGAAAAATATCAACGTTGATCAGGTATAAATAGGACAACTCAATAGATTTTAGATGTTTAAAAAGTTGTCCTATTATTTATTCATCGAAAGCATAAAACAGATACTGTAACAGGCTGCATCCACAATGTGACACATTTCCAATGTCTTTTGAGGACGTCAAGTAAGGTTTCATTTTTAAAGGTCAATCACGTACATTTCAAATATTACATTAATAACATAGTTTGTAGTGTAATTCCTTACCCTAAAACCGAGTAAATCCAAAATCCATTTAATTGTCTGAAGAGCACAGGACACGTGTGAAGAGAGTGAAAGAACATTAGAGTGGACGAGTCTCTTCCGCTTGCTTTGCGGTAACTTAATGGTAGCCTGCTGTTGCGCATATCAACACCGACAATTCGTACTGATTTAAGAGAAAAATAAAATAAATCAAAACAAATCGTCAATACCCGTTTAGAATAGGGGATAAGTGAAGTAGCCTACGTGTGTTACTGGAAAAGGAGAAAAGTGGAAAGTTCAATAGCACGTCGAATAAATGTGCAACCTAAACTGGTTAATTATTATTAATAGACGCTCATTCAGTTAGGGTTATAGCTGTATGTCGCCTGCTAAGTTTTTTGTGCTCGTTTGTAGGCTACCTGAAGAATTACATTTTTACTGTGGCCAGGACTCACCAGAAAATAAACATGCATCCTAAAAATTATTAGAATTTATTAACAGTGGTATGATTTATTAACAGACTCCAAGTCCTCCATTGTCTACAACAAAATTTAAAGCATTGCATTTTAGAAGTTGGTAGGTTATATCATATTAAACAATATTTTAATCATTTTGATTAGATTAATTTTCATTTCAGACCGTTGTTGAGGAGGTGTAAAGAGCTGCTTATAATAGACATTATTTTGCGTTGCACTTGATATTTATTTAGTTATGTATATATTTATTTACTTATTTATTTATTTATTTATTTATTTATTTATTTATTTATTTATTTATTTATTAATACGCAACCAATATTTCCAATATAAAATGAGTTGAGCAAAAACATGCCTGAAAATGTTAATAGTTACAATTAAAATGCATTTCTATGTATGTATTTTGCTAGGGTAGTGTTTTTTCCACTTCTTTTTCATTTGACGTTAAACTAGATAAGCCTAGTGAATGGAGACATCTAGTGGCTACTTAGTTTTAGATGTTAAAAGAGCTGAAAGGTGTCCCTTACAAAACTGACCATTACTCATTTTAACGTAAAAATTGTGAAATAAAAAAATAGATAAATATCACATCAACATTTATTGTTTGTTTTGGTCTTTCTTCATTTATAATTTTATTTATGATTTTTACAAATTTTAAAATTAAGAAAATAGATACAAATCTGCATATGGAGGTCATATTCATAGATAGTCATATAGTTACAGTAGATAGACAGATAGATGTGTTTGGACTTTGGTTCTGGTACACTAAATGTTAAGAAGGAAATTGTGAACTAAAAAAATATTTGTATTATTGCTGTATCTTTATCACCGTACTAAGCCTATCATTTTTATCAAATATAGTGTAATCAAGTATTCTTTTCACAGTCAGTTTTTTAAATATAATACGATATCAGATGTTTTATTATTAATTATTGTGCCTTTATTATAATCGAAACATAAAAGTCTATTTTAATTTGTTAATAAATTGTCATTTTTAATCAAGTTTGATGAGCGAATGTCCAAGTGGGAGGAGTCACCCATGGCAACAAACCGGCCATTCCTCCAATCAAACACCTCAATGCAGCGGTCCTTGTGTCTCATGCCGCTGATGACACAGGCCGCCCGTTCGTTCATGACAGGGGATCTGTTGTCCGATAGCAACGCACAAATAAACAGGCCTGTTAACCATACGGTGAAACACAAGCCGTATACCAATTCGGGACAAAATGACTTGCGCACACCCTTGCCTTTAAGCGAAGGATCGAATCCTCAACGCGTGTTTACGTGCAGACGTCACAGCGCGCGCTCGAAAGCAACCTGACCGTCCCATCTCCTTTCAAAACGCCGAGACTGAGGGGGATAAAGACTGAAGGCATGAAACTGACCGGAGCCGAAGGCATTCTGTGGACTGTGAGAGACTTGCAGAGGGGAGATAAGGAATGCAAGGTACGGGCCTTTGTCCTGGCACTCTGATGCAGCTTTTATTGTCTAAACAAGAGCATGCGTTGTTTGGTTAAAAACGCATGCGCATGAAACACAGTACCATAGAAAAATCTACTTCTTTCTATCAGTTCATTAGAAGATATAGTCCATAATATGTGAGTAAAATTCCGTGCAGTATTCTGTCTTCTAATAGTATTGGGAAAAGTCCAGATTAGTGCAGGATTTATAGGTGGTTGGATTTTGAGGGAATATTTTCCTAAACCAAACACTCACTTTGAACACTTCGGTAACAAATGTCAGGTCAACTGGTTATAGAAGATTTAGTATAAGTAATATAAAAATGGTTTCTTAAAGGCAAACATGATTAGGTGATTACAGTCAAGAAGAATGTCGGTTTTGTCAGGTTGACATTTCAGCATGTCTAAAGGCCTGGCAGCAGCAGGTGCTTAATTCTAGGAAATGAGGGTTAGAACCAAGATTTATCAGGCACACAAGGTAACCAGCTTATTAACTATTGTAACCTAGGAGCAGCAAAATCCTCAATAGAAAATGGCCTTAACGTACTTTTAAGTGGTCTGCAGAGAAACTCAAAAAGTAAATGAATATGCAAATATTAATTATTCAAAAAGTATCTAATCAAAAAATGAGAGAGGGGATTGATATTTAAAAACATTTAAATGGTAAATATAAGAATGGAAATAATTTTAAAGTTAGCAATAGAAAATGAACACTTATTAACATTGTGAATTTTAATTTCTAACAAAAATAGTGCTATTATATTGTCAGGACTGTGAAAAAGGAAAGGAATCTAAGAAAGAACTTCAACTTCAAATACAAATTAATGTAACAGGAGGGATCAATGCTTGTTATTTTTATATAATTGAAAAATATATTTTCATTAATAAGATGATTGTTTTTTTTAGATTTTTTTTTACAGTCAGGTTTCACACTTTAAATTATTTTAGTTGTGTGGTTTGTATTTTTAAATCATAATTTAATTGTTTTTTAATATTCCTGTATGTTTTTGTTCATTTTTAAATGCATGTTTTATCTATTCAATGTTATTTTAGTTTAATATTTATTTTATTATTTTATTTTATATTTTAGTTATAGTTTTAATGCTATTAGTCAAAGCTTTAAATTGAAATATATTTCTACACATTAAAATATTTAAAAAGTGCTAAATGATATAATGGTTAAACTGTCAAATAGTGATGAAGATGTAATTGGCTTTAAATAGCTTGGTTATTTATCGCAGACAATACAACTGCACAGCACACTTTAAAAAATACTAGGCCTCATTCATGAAACCTTTGTAATCATAGGAATAAATTCTGAGTAATTTCTGCATAACAGACCTGCATAGAATCTCTTTGGCAGATTCACAAAAAAAAAGTGTCATACACATTAGATTTGACAGTTAAACGTGTGTGTTAATAAGTTAGAGAGTTGAGAGTTGTCAACTCTAGTGTATGTATTTCCATAATTATCATTCTTGGTGCTACATTTCTAGTCTTGCAGTGACTGATCCGGGTGGGATCCCTGAATGGTCATCATGAAAGCAGGCAGTTCAAGGTGCGCTTTCTCCCTGGGCTTCCTGGTGGGCAGCTGTAGCTTGTACGTCTTCCTAAGGCAGGTTTGGTTTGAGGAGAGCTTCAGCTGGCAGAGCAATGGCAAGAGCAGCCTGTCACCTCCAATAAGCCAAGAGCAAAACACCTCCAACCTTACCTGGAGAGTTGAAGGATCTGCCCTGATCAACCTCAAGCATCCTAACCATCCAGGTGTGCACCATTTATCTTTATATACAATCAAATAAAAAAATATTCACACTCCAGATATAATATGGTTGAAGGCAGAATTATAAGTCCCCCTTGTATATTTTTGTCCCTGATTTCTGTTTAACCAAAATAAGAGTTTTTTTTTAAACATATAGCATTACATTATTACATTAATAACTAATTTCTTATATCTTTGCATGACAGCACATAATATTTTACTAAATATTTTTCAAGATGTTAGAATTGATCTTAAACTGCAAGGTTTAACTTGGTTAATTATGTTAACAAAGTGAGGGTTTGGGATCTATCTATATTAGTATAATATTAATAGTTTAACAAACACACACAGTCGGTTACACTGAAAAACTGTTTTTTTTTTGTTTGTTTTTTTGCAGTAGCCTAAATAATTCTTAAACATTAAAAATGCTTTTACTTCGCTGTATTTACAAATAAAGCCAGTGAATAGCCTAATAATAAACTATATAGGTTAATCTGAGGATATCCACCTGATTATTAAACTGCATTTTGCAACTCAAAGACAACTATAGAAAGCACAATTAACCAAGAAAGAACTCGACTTCCGGCAAAAAAGGCAAACATGTTTATTTTTCTCCAGAAGAATGGTTGAAAACATGGAATTCATTTTCCTTCGAACCATTGTACCAGGAAAAACATTTAATTGATTTGTTTTATAATTATTAAAAATGTAGTAATAAAGTAAGAATATTAATAATTATTTAATAATATTATTAAATATTAGTAATAATTCTGTTCAATTTATTTATTTATTTTTCATAAAAAAAATAAAAATAAAAAAAAACTACAAAAAGTACCGAACCAATAAGTGGTATTGATAAAAGTAGTTGTACCGTCAAAACCATAATGATACCATTCCCTAGTGAGGGTAATTAGGAAAGTCATTGTATAACAATGATTTGTTCTGTAGAGAATATATATATATATATATATTGCTTAAGGGGGCTAATAATAGAGAACTTAAAATGGATAAAAAATTAAAAACTGCTTTTATTCTAGCCAAACTAAAACAAGTTTAACATTCTACTTGGAAAAAGAAAAACATATTAGGAAATCGGAAATCACAATAAACTGCATTGCTCCATAACAATAAACTTTACTTTTTAAATGACACAGGAGAGGACGGTCACATAGCTGATGAGCTGTTCAGGAAAGTGCGAATCCTGTGCTGGGTGATGACAGGACCCAGTAACCTCCAGTCAAAAGCTCAGCACGTGAAGAACACATGGAGTCGCCACTGTAACATAGTGCTGTTCATGAGCTCAGAAGAAGACCGCAGTTTCCCCACGGTGGGCCTCGGCACAGGAGAAGGCCGAGACCAGCTGTACTGGAAGACCATCCGTGCCTTTCACTACGCCCTGAAGAACCACGGCCATGAGGCAGACTGGTTCCTCAAAGCAGATGATGATACTTTCGTTGTTGTAGACAATTTGCGATGGATCCTGTCGAATTTTACACCGGAGCAGCCTATATATTTTGGGAAGCGATTTAAGCCGTACACCAAGCAGGGCTACATGAGCGGTGGCGCAGGGTATGTGCTCAGTAAAGAGGCTTTGAGAAGGTTTGTGGAAGGGTTTAGCACTAAAGTGTGCACTCATACTACACCAGTGGAGGATCTGGCGATGGGGCAGTGTCTGGAGAAAATGGGGGTGCTGGCTGGAGACTCGAGGGACTCGCTGCATAGAGAAACTTTTCATCCGTTTATTCCTGAGCATCATCTTACTGGAAAGTTCTCCAAGACCTTCTGGTACTGGAATTATTGCTTTTACCCAATTGTAGAAGTAAGTCAGACACTTTCGTTTTGTTTTTAGTATTGAAATAATTTGGCTTGGTGAGATCTAAATTTTTTTTTTTTTTAAGTCTTTTGAGTCTTTATTTTATACAGCTGAAACATATGTTCTGTAAAATATTAATTATTTGTGAAATATTAATTCACAATAATGGTTTTCTTTTTAAATATATTTCGAAATATAGCTTATTGCTGTGATGCAAAGCTGATTTTTTTTTACTCAAGTCTTCAGTGTCACATAATTATTTATACTTGTATTGTTCTTAAATTCTTTTTAACATTTCTTATTATCTCTGATGTTTAATAATTCTGTTAAATTAAATAATTTAATTATTTTGAAACATTATAAAATACTTTCACTTTAAATGATTTCAAAATGCTTAATTCACAGACTCAAACTTAAAAAATAAATAAATAAAATTATTGACATTTCTCTACATTCCATAGCTTCTCATTTCCTAAATGCAGCAAGCTAATTAGCACTTCTTATACTTTGACAAAAGTTAAACACATTATTTCCTAAGTTTTTAAAACCCTGAGCCACTGAGCTGAGAAAACAATTATAAAGTATAAAAAAGTGATTTTTCTTTTAAGATGTAGTATTTTGGGTATGAATAAAAATCAACAACATTGTTTGAGAAATATACTTGAGAATGAAATTACCTCTCATCATTTTAGCCCCCTCGTTTAGGTGATTGCAAGTGAAACCCACAATGGGTAGGTTTGATGGGGGCAGCGAATGTTGATAGTTTTTCTTTCATGGACGTGATGATTGTGATTCGTGACTAGACAGCTAATGAATAACAATACAAAACCTAAGAAATTAACAATTTAGTACTTGTTATGGTAATCAGAATGGTAATGAGAAAGGGCACAAATGCTGTTTCAGTGTTTTATAAAGCGTGTTTATAAAACTAATATGATTAATATTTAAGTTTTGTATTTCTTTCGGAAAGTAATAGCTTTTTTGAAATACTTGAAAATATATATTTTTATTATTTATTACACAACTCGACTTAATTCAAACTTTCCTACTTATGTTTTTACTTCTGTACACAAAAGAAGATATTTTGAAGAATGCTGGTAATAAAACCAATGTTAATCCATCAATTGTTTGGTTACCAGAATTCATTAAAATATCTTCTTTTGTGTTCTGCATGCTAATGACAACATTTTTTAAAGGCAAAACAAAAGAAGCAAGGCATTTAAATAGTGCTGAAGCTAACGGTTATTTTGATAATTGTTTAATCGGTTTATTCATTTAAAACATTAAAAAAAAATTCTATGAAGTCTTGTGAACTAGAATTTAATCTTATATTCATTAGTTTTATTCAGTTTTATTTTGTAACATATTTTTAATTTTGGTTATTTTAATATTTACATGTTGGCCTTATTCACTTGCTTTGAAAGTGTAACTGTAACCCAGGTTTTTAAAGAACAAGTTAAAGAAACATTTAAAGAAAAAAATATTTAGTTTCTATGAAGTTATATTATATTATTGTTTTTTTATTAAATTGCACATTTATTAACTTAAAAAAATGACTTTTTTATATATTCGTTTTTATTTATTTTTATTTTATTTTTAATTTATCTTATAAAATTTGGTTAATATTTAATCATATTTTATTTTTATTAAAAAATTGTATTTTTGGTATTTTTTAAATAAAACTAAATTATTGTAATATAAATATTACAATATTGTAATCTGATTATACACGTATATATGTGTGTATGTGTATTTATATATGTATGTATATGTGTCTAAGCGTGTGTCTGTTTGTTTGTTTATTTTACTAAATTCTATTTTTAATGTCATTAATAAATTATTTTTTTTAAATATTTGACTTCTTAAAATGTGCCCAATTAAGGCCCGTAGACCTATTTAATAATCAAATATAATGAGACAAGCTGCAAATAATGAACCCAAAATATTCTTTTAAAGCAAGTGGTTTGTGATCACTTATCACAAACATATTATCATCCCTGCATCTCTTGTGTCTGCTTTTCTCCTACAGGGTCCACAGTGCTGCTCTGATCTGGCAGTGTCTTTCCACTACGTAGATCCTGTGCTCATGTACACCCTTGAATATTACACTTACCATCTGAGGCCGTTCGGCTACCAGCACCGCTACCAGCCTCCAGTGCCTGCTGTCCTGTCCTCGCCGTCCCAAACTGTGAAAACTACCACAGAAACTCAGAGATCAGAGGAGCGTACTAAAGAAAAACCAGCTTCATCAAACACAGTGAATCCCAGAGCTGAAGAAGTGAAGACGACTGAAACAAGTCACGAAGTCACAAATGCTGCCCGGGAGAGAAACACAACCCGCAGAAGTGCAGAATGATTGTATTTCTTTGTAAATTGAGTGTACTGTAATTCTGAAATGAAGGTACTGACTAGCGTGAATGGTAAATCTGTGTAGCATTGTAAGTCATCCAGGCTGTGTGCTATTCATGTGATGTAGTGGGTACAGATTTCAGCTGCTTACCAAAAGGTAAAGTGTCCTCAACTAACATTGGTAAACATAGACAAAGACGGCAGTGATTTTGACCTTTAGAAAAAGTAATCATTTTGAACTTTCAGATTAAAATCAATTGCAAACACAGCACAGTTTAATCAAAGACAAGTAACTTGGTTAAATATATGTGTATCACAGTTACTGGCAGCCCATGAATTCATATGAGAAAAGTATTTTTCAAGTATATTCCCATTGACAAAAATTCTTCAAAAATCACAGGCTGCCAATAATTGTTGGTTACTTAAAACAATAGTAATTATATTTATATAAGGTGTCACGGTGGTGCTGTAGGTAGCACTGAAGGTTGTTGGTTCGAACCTCGGCTGGGTCAGTTGGTATTTCTGTGTGGAGTTTGCATGTTCTCCACATGTTCGCGTGGGTTTCCTCCAGGTGCTCCGTTTTCCTCACAAGTCCAAAGATGTGGTATAGGTGAATTGGGTAAGCTAAATTGTCTGTGTGTGAATGAGAGTGTATGGGTGTTTCCCAGTGATGGTTTGCAGCTAGAATGCCATCCGCTGCATAAAACATATGCTGGATAAGTTGGTGGTTCATTACGCTGTTGTGAGCCCAGATTAATACATTTAACTAAGCCGAGAAGAAAATGAATGAATGAATACTTACATAATTAGTTATTATTACAATAATATTTAGTTACTTAATAATTGAGTAAACCTGTTGCTCTGACGTTGACTTCAAAACTTGGCATTAGCAATAAAAAAATCGAGTAAACTTGTTGTACCTGGAAACTGTAAAGTTGACTTAGTTTAAAAATATATATATTATTCACAAATTACTTTGTTTTAAAGGAATAGTTCACTCCAATTATAATTTACTCACAATTTACCCAACCACAATTGGTTATAAACCATTATGAGTTACTTCTGTTGAACATTAAAGAAGATATTTTGAAGAAATCTGAAAACCTGTAACCACTGACTTCCATAGGAAACCAAATATGTAAATAAGTAAAGGGTGTGTATATTATGACAATTTTCTTTCTTTTTCAATCTCTAAAAGGCAATGGGTAAGCAAAATCAAGATAAGTATAATTAACTAATCGCTTTTAACAATATGGGTGACCATGAAGAAGTAAATGTTCAACTAACTATGACTTCCTGTTTCTCAGGTCTGTAAATATGAGGTAACATAGCCCAACATAGATCACCTTCATAACATAAACAACAACAGAAGGTGACAAAACATTATTAAGCTTCACAAAATGGGAAATAAGTATAAGAAAGTAGTAGAAACAGAAATCAGGGCAACAATTTTGATAAAATGTTATCAGTCCAAATTCAAAGAGGATGTGTTCATTTTGTCTTAACTGAATGTAGAACAATGGTTCAAATGGCCAATATATCTTCAATAATCACCGCTGGGTAATTGCAGAAGTTTAAAGAAAAAAAGCTCTCACCCAAAGCAAACTCTAGTATCCTAATAGTTTGAACAGAGGTGTAAAAACGCTAAGACATTTCATATTTACCAAGTGTGCCAATATTAGTTGAGGGCACTGTATGCTGTAGGTTCAAATCTCAACAAAGATCAAACGTTATTATTGCTCTCGGTTGAGGCCAGTTGTATGCTGGTAGTGAACTGGGTCACTTTGGATATATGTTTGCCACTTACTGTTTGTCTTTTGCTGTTGGAATAAATAGTTTTATTGGCTTCTGGTCTAAGTGTAGCACATGTGTTTGATTCATCCTAATAATTCATTGACATTGAGTTACTTTGTGTGAGTTACTAAGTGACTGGTTATTCTGCAATGAAACAAAAATGCAATATACAGTTTGTCATGAGTGAAGTCCTCAGTGCTTTGGCAAATGTATCAAATTGTAAATTTTTCATTTGGTGGTTTAGTCTGCTGTGAGCATTTAAGTCATAAAACGTAAGATCAGGTAGCCTAGATAATATCTTTATTTACAAAATTCATGTTTTATACATTAGACAGCAAAAATAACTTTTAATAAATATATATATAGAAATGCATGGGATGTAAACAGAGATTTCAATTTGGCATTGTAAGATGAAATTAAATGTAAAATTTGCAGTACAATGAAACAAATCACACCATAGGAAATCATGTTTATTAGATTCATCTTGTATAAATTGCTGTTGCTCTATCACTTTTGTAAAATAGATTATGACTTCGTGTTGTTGCTCCAAAGAAGTTTATTGAAAAGAAGCTGTCGTGACAGGGTGGTGCAGACGATTCAGTGGATTGGAAATAATTATTTTGCCTATAACCCACGACGAAACCTGTAAAAAAAAAGTAGTAAGATAGGAAATGGCATATGTTGTAACATCTTCAGAAAGCCTGCAGGTGGCAGAATAGCCTTGGTGAAAAAAAAAAACACAGACGCTCACCTCAGTTTGCATTTGTTGAAGAAGATTCCTCCGCTTGGTTCTGGGTACTCTTTCCTCCATTGACGCCCGGATTCTGATAACACACACACAAAAAAACAGTAAGTTTGAGAGCCTTGATAAACCGAAAACGTTGACATTAATACTAGGCTACTTTGTAGACAAATATTTGAATAACGTTTTCAAATATGTTCACAAATCTTTGCAAATGGGGTAATTCTCACTAACGTTACACCTTGTTTTATATAGACGCCTATTAACACAAAAGCAATCAATTTTGAGTCGTACCTCACTGAAAGTAGCCTAATAAAAATGTCAAGTGTGAGTCAGATATTGATTCAGTCACTGATAGATCATGTAAAATATTGCATTCGTTTAATTTAAATTGATAACTCGTGTTTCTCTACGATAAATTTGTCATTTGTTTGTTGTCCTGAAGCAACTTTTTTTGACTCCTTACAAAGAACCGACTCATACGAGTGAATCAAACTACTAAACCCGCCTCGCGTCCAATTTGGATTTGAAGACGTTTCCAAGTGTGTGTTCTCAAAAGGATAAAACGGCAAACTATCAAGTTCATAATAGTCAAGGTACATTCCACTTATTTTGTCTTTCACAAATATCAGTGAATTGAAGCGAAAAGCTGTTTACCTGGGTCAGCGCTTCGTCGACCCATGAGTCCAACAAAGATATCGTGCATTTCCCCTGAAAGACAACATGTAGCCTATTCAGTTTTCTTCTTGAACAGAGGATATATGAGAGCAAACACACACAAATTATCTTACTTTTACGTTGGGGTGGTATATCATCTGTTTCTGTAAAAACAAAAACACATTTGAGACGCGTCAACAGGAAAATTAAGTGAAACTTTCACAAAATTACGCAGTAACAGCAACAAGAAAAATCAGTTCCCTCACCGGCGTTCCTGCGCCCCATTAATCCGACAAAACTGTCATAATCTATGTCATTATACCTCTTCAGCAAGTTATGATTCGACATCCGAAAACTTGGACTCTCCTGTACGTATAAATAAGGTTATATTTTAAAACCAGGGTAGCTTAATCCTTTATATTTATAGCTATTAGATGCTCATAATCTGTCACTTACGTCTGAAACTGATCTTTGAGACTCTGACTGCTGACAGCTCGACTCACTCCATCGGGTTTCCAGCACCAAAACCAAGAACAGTAACACAAGTCCACGGTACATCTTTACAGATTATTCTGTGGAGAAAATATGTCAGAACACTAAAGCAATTTACATCATTTCATATCATATATCACATCATTCATTTACCCCACTTGACTTGGTGATATTAAAAAAAACTTCAGTCATTCTTGATTTTTTTTTTTGCTATTTCATTTGCAGATAAAGCCTTTGTCAAATTGATTAGAAAGAAAGAAAGAAAAATTAAAACATTTTAATAAAAATGTAGTTTGAAATACAGCCAATGCGGAATATTTTTCAGGTGTTTTACTCACCTGAGCTGAGGCTGAAGATCTGTAGAAAAGAGCTCAGTTCCAGTTTCTGCTTGCGGAGTTAAATCCTTTTGTGATGGACTGTCAGACAAGACACAGAGACAGGGATTCTCTCCTGTCTGATTGTTAAATGATAGCAACATGTGCGTAAATCCAATCAGATGTCGCAGTGTAGGTGTGGTTTAAGGCTTTGTAGTCTGCATCAGCGATGACCATGCAATTGAGATCCTGACATCATAGGCGTGAGGCATTCCTTAAAAGGACAAACCATAGCCCCTTTTGTCAAACCCCTACCATCAATTACGCAGATATGAATTCTTTCAACTTTAATCCAAAATCTGAAACTTTGCCAGATTTTTTTTCTTTCTGCTTGTTAACAAATATCAGCCATGAAGGGAACATGTTCTCCCACATCCGACTCAAACATTTGTATAAGAGCACGTCTAAATGTCATGTTTGTTGACTCATTAAGATTATGCTGATATGTATCCGAATGCTACTTTTCTGTGCTAAGTATGGCCTTATTGTCATATTTTCCTCCTGACTGCCTAATTGGTGCTGTTGCTGGCGAGAATGTAATCTCTCAAGGAAGCAATTACACAGATGGAGCGGCGGATGATGAGGACGGTGTATCACGGACTCTATGGACATCTTGAGGGTGCATCTAACTGGCCTGGCGACTTGCAGGGTTGATTAGTGGGAACATCCATTAGTCGCTGCCCACACTCAGTATGCAGCATGCAAAAGGGCAGCTGCGCTTTGAAGTTCCTGTAGGAGAGCAGATTTGATCAGTTCATCAACAGAAGCCAATGATTGCAACAGCCCAGGCAGTACTAACCCACTTATACATCAGCATAATAAAACCTGTGAGACTCCGACATAGTTGTCAACACTCAAGTTCACTATTGTTAAACTTTTTTTTTTACCTACACTAACACATTCTAAACAAAAACTTTGACATTTGATTATGCATGATGTTTATGCCGGGCTTGTGCACCTTACTTTACCATAGCATAAATCACTGACAATCACAAACTGACAATGTCTCTTAGATTACATTTTAATTGAAAGTCACCCATTTTACCTCTTTTTAAAAAAAAGATTTAATAAAAGTCTTTTGTGTCTCCAGAATTTGTCTGTAAAGTTTCAGCTCAAAACACCCATCAGATTATTTGGTATACCTTTCAGAAAATTGGAATATTCTGCACTGAACTAGGCATGGGCCGGTATAAGATTCTGACGGCATACACTCTAAAAAAAAAAGGTTCTTCAGTGGTTCTTCAGAAGTTCTTTGCCGTATTTGAGGTGCTATTTAGCACTTTTACTGTGTAAAGAACCTTTAAAGCACCATAAAGGTTCTTCAGTGGTTCTTCAGTGGTTCTTTAAGGTGGTCAGGGTGCTATATAGCACTTTTACTGTGTAAATAACCTTTAAAGCACCATAAAGGTTTTTCAGTGGTTCTTTGGGGGGTTTAAAGTGCTATATAGCACCAATACTACTGGTAAGCACTTGTTCTTATAGCTAATTCTCATAACTCTTATGCCGGTTTTATTTG
>CAIGQQ010006052.1:8023033-8083340 GCA_903798035.1 Danio albolineatus | reverse complement strand
ATATATATATATATATGTGTATATATATATATATATGTATATATATATATATATGTATGTATGTATGTATGTTTGGGAATAAATTCCGTCATAAAAAATATATCATTTTTTTTTACTACGGATTGCATTAGTAAATAAAGTAAATTGTATTTAATGGTGTTGACTAGGTATGTCAAAGTAAACATGCACATACAGTAATATATTAATAAAGTAATATTAAGTGATTATTTTAACATTCACTATCAACAAATGTGGCTGTAATATTTCATTCTGAGATCTAACAAGTGGTAAAAAGATCATGAAATTAGCAGCACTGCTGTTGTATTTTACAGTCACTTTATTAAAATTATAGCAAAAATTAAGATATATCAGATTTTTGACAGTTTTATTAATGCCAATAACCATTTAATAGCCATCTTTTATGAGACAATTTTAATAATTACAAAATCTATAAAATGTTCTAAAACATTTTATGTAAAGATTATACGTCAAGGCAATATTGTCATATTTATGGGTTCTTGGAATGAAAAAGTAAAAAAAGAAAGACTTGATCTACATGATGCTATGAGCTGTGTCAGCAGCGTCCCCTTACGTCAGCAATGCTGCCCCCATTTCTTCTATTGCCACTTTGCACTCAGACTCCTGATTGGACTTGACATTAGAGGTGGAGTCAATAACAGCCTTGGACACCTAAAGATAATGCTGCCTTCACATCTGCCTTAAGACAGCAAACATGACTCTCATTCTGAGACATAAAGACAATGAACATGTCACAACCAAAAATAAGAAGTATTAATGCTTTCCAATAAACCTAATCATGTTTTTGTGTGCGAGTTGCCTTACACCTATAAAATGCGGCTAAATCCAAGAACATTTTATGTACTGTAAGTGTTCATAACCTCAACCTCCATAAATAAAATTCATAACCCGCCAGTTTCAAATAAACAACAACATGACCTCCACGTCTGTGCAGATCGCGTCTATAATGTATCAAATTATGGAGGCAGGAGGCTGTTGTCTGTCGCCTCTGCTGTGTTGGCAGTTGCTACGGAAGGCCACAAAACCCCTATTTCAGCGACTTTGTATTGGACTTTCCACAGATTTCAGTTCAAAGCCTCTGGTCTATTGAAGCGTCAGAATGGACTCTAGCTCAAGGACAGAATGACAGCCTGTCCTCAACCTCGCCTCCCCTCTCAGGTTTTTCATGCACATCGTAGGAAAAGCAGCAAAGAAGCAAGTGTCAAAAAGAGGCAGGAGTGTTGCAGAAAGCCGATAAAACTAGTGAGTTATTAAAAGCCAGACTGGAGGAGGACCAACAAAGTTTTGAGGCTTAAGGGAGCTAAATGTGAAGACAGGTTTCGACAGGGCATCCAAGGGTTGATGGCCAATGGTGGCTGCGGTGTGTAAGGGACGTGTCTGACAGTGGGGTGAGCTCAATGTAGCTGAGAATCCCCCGCTGCTCATGTCACCCAGAAGCGACACGGCAGAGATATAAATAAAATGGACAAGAGGAAGCCCAGTCCTTTCCCCTGCATGTGTGACCACACACAGGCGTTACGCTAATTTGATTGATTAGCTGGAATAACTTGTGAGACTTAGTCATATCCCCCTTTTGAGCTGCTTCTGCCCACAGGTCTGAGGGAGAAACTGCGATCTCACATTGCCGGCTTTCAGGGTTTTATGGTCATCTAAATGTTAATTTAAGTCTGATTGCGGCCTCTCTTATCAAAAGAATTGAACGTTCTGCACTTAGAGGCATTTAGGGTTGTTAGGCAGCGTGTTTTGTCGTTAAGTCGAATCGCCCATCTGTTGCATGCATACAGTGTCTCTTCATCACAGGGTTTCATAGCACAAAATGGATCAGTCTTTGTGCATAAGTGGAAATGCAATTGTGTGACCCTTGAGAAGGCTGTTTAGAGATGGTATATTCGGTCTGTTCAGTCTGTCATAGTATGCTGTTTGCAGTGAGTAGAGATACCAGTGTTTGATGAGCAGGGGTTTTTGGACATTTTGATCTTAAGCAATCAGCAGACCTTGCTCTGTTCTATCTGTAGTTTTCATGCTTTCTAATGCTGTGCTAGTCCTCTCACTTACGGTGAATCTATTGGTTTACTTAAGAGATCACAAAATTACATTGATTTTGATGCAGGAATATTGACTAAATCAGTTACCTGTGTCATAAAATAACAAATACACCAACCCTTAAATGATTTAAAAGTGAATACTGACAAAAATCTGACATAATAGTGCAACATTAGAGTTACAAAACAATAATCATACTGTAGTAATAATCTATTTGTTGCCATTATTTTCTCAATTCTTTAATGAAGATAATCCTGTGAATATCTCGTCTGAGGACTGATTACGATGGCCAGGATAATATATATTACAAACTCCATAACCTCACACAGAAAAAAATGCAGACATGAAATCTCACGAAAACTCATTTCATACACTAATTTTCAAAAAAATAAAAATAATAATTCTGGGTTGTTGTAAACCTCGTATTGTGTCAAATATGGAAAAACCCAACCATTGAATTCAAAAGTGTGATTTAAATTTATTGAATATAATAATCCATTGTTGGGTTTTTCTATATTTGACTCAATGCTGGGTTATGACAATGTTTTAGAATGGAGCAGTTTAAAAAAGTATATTTTCATATCTATGGATGGCAAAATTGGCATCTTACATAAAATAAGATCTTTTTTATCAATACAACAATGTTTTAAGCTAAAGACTAAGACATGTTTGGCCGATCATTCCTGAAATCACAAAACTTTAAAGGCAGGTTTCAAAGTAGTTTTAATTAAGTGTAAACTTCAATGTCAACCAAAGCAACAATGGTGAACTTCTTACGGTGTTTGTGCTGCTTAATGGGACGTCTTGATTGCTTGAATTCACTTTCATGTTCAAGAAACCATATGTGTGCATGCATGTAGCGTTAAAGTGAGATATGTTTGTCGAATTCATGCAACTGTGAGAACCAGGATCTATACATAGCACTTTTCAAAATGCACAGGAGGTAATATTTCCATTTTTACAGTATCTTGTAGACATAACCATAATTGTCAGGCTTTTTATTTGATAAATCTGAAATAATTGCAATAATAAGCTGGTGGTTGCAAATGAAGATCAGTCTGTTTCAGACAAAATCAAGCAAAAACCTGACAAATGTTTTGAAATACATTATCTGAACTGTGTCTTTAGGTGTGATAACCATAGTATTAGCAGAAATACCTGACCCCCATCTAAAATAAAGCACACTGCATTATTTTCTTCAAATTATTCAAAAGCTCATCTTCAATGATTCCTTACATAATGCATAAGCATAATGTTTTGCCTGTAGTGCATTGGTTTAAATGCCTCTACACATGAAGCAAAAAAATAAAAACCTTTTGTGTCTTCTTTGTTTTTCTCATTGGAAGAATGCAGTCCCAAAATGAATTAACAATACGAAATCAGAGATGTCATTCACATTAATTTTGTGCAGATCTAAGATGGCAGTGCCCTTTGAATTCTGTATTTTTTTTTTCAGTGATTTGTAATTAAGGTATTTAGGTGCTGATTAGAGCAGCAGGGACAAGCTCAGTCACAGTGATTGTCACAGTAAACAGATCCCGTGTATTGAGCAAGGCTTCTCGCAGGCATCACCTGGGTGCACTACTCTATAAATACATTAGACATGGATTTCCGAGAGGTAACAATGTTCTGATGTGCATGAAGAGTCTAGCATTCAAATCGTTACTTTTAGGTTGTTTTCTCCAACCAGCAGGTTTGAGTTTCCTGAAAGTGCAGTGACATTTTCTATTATGTTATATAAAAAGTAGATTAAAGGTTAGATATTTTGTCTGAAGTCTTCATGAAGTAAATTTATGTGGTACTGAAATACTCAAATGTATTCACTAAGTATAGAAACATTATTGATAGATTTTGTCACCCATCCATTTTGTATGGAATATAATGTTTTGTATGCATTGTACCTTTGTATATTTTAAAATGTTGTATATTTTGTGTGTATTTTATGGAAGAGAGCAGCTCAGACATTGTGCTAAACTTCATTTTTGTGTTTATCAGGAACAAATGCATTAAATCAAAAGGGTTAGGGTGAGTAAAAGAATTTAAATTATTCTGTGATTAACTGTTCTTTTATATTCTAAAAGCTTTTTTGATGCTGGCATGTTGATTATCTCAGGAAATCATTTTGACTTGTCCTTCAGGGACACATTTTAATTAGATGAGGCCAACACTTTGGGGAATTTAAAAGTAGAAAAGTGAAGCTTGTGTTTTATTTAAGTATTAATACTTAATTCTTAAATTATTCTAACCTCATTCCAATTTGTATAAACATTTTAAAGTGTGTGCTTTTAATGTTTACCACTTGACACTATTTACCTCAAATTTGCTCTATATTGATGTTAATAAATACATTTGTATATTTACCTTTTTTGATAGAACTAAGGGTGCAGAAATTGTGGCAGAGGACGAAAAGAAAAAAGATCATAGAAAGGTTTTCTATGATATCTTGTATCTTTTTTAGTCTGTGATCTTTACACTTTTCATAGTCATTTTGACAAAGTTTACGCATAACATTACTTATTGGTTATTTTTTTAAATTTGCAGTCTTTGCAGGCTGTATTCTATTCAGAAATGATAATCCTTTGCCGGATTTTCTCATTCCTCCATTTTGAGGGCATTGGAGCAATGAAGGGTGAAGGAGAGGGAGATATTAATCATCATTATAAACGCTTTAAAGCACTTTCATGTCATCATCCCTTGAACAAGAGCTGTTGTTGCACAATGGCTGCATTACTACATACATTGATTAATGAATAAACCTTTTTTATTTGGTGGAGAAACCTATTTTAAAACCTTTTTTATTTTATGTAAATATGCAGGATTACACACAATTCATTCATGCAGTGCCAACACAAATCGATTAAGTTAACATACTGTAACAAATTGTTATGGATTTAACATACAGATCTCCACAATTGTGTTGTTTCAGCTCATTTTAAATAAGTAGGTTAAATAAGTAGTTTGAACAAGCAGTCTGTTTAGACCAATTTAGACGGAAATTTAAATTGACTATTTATTATACAAATGAAAAAATACAGCTTGCCTTAATGTAAAGATCACAGTGCAGCCATAAAATATTAATTAATTATGCTACTTGTCTGCAAGAAGTTTTTTAAAGACACAAATCATTTAAAATATATAATATTATTTAGCATGATCACTTTTTTATGTTTTAATAAGTACAGGCCAGTATTGGTATTTACATAAATATTCGTTCATTTTTGTTTCAGCCTAGTGCCTTATTAATCAGGGGTCACCACAGTGAAATGAACCACCAACTTATCCAGCATATGTTTTATGCAGCTGATGCCCTTCCAGCTGCACTCCATCTCTGGGAAACACCCATACACTCTCATTCAAATACATACACTACGGCCAATTTAGCTTACCCAACTCACCTATAGCGCATGTCTTTGGATTTGTGGGGGAAACCGGAGCACTCGGAGGAAACCCATGCGAACACGGGGAGAACATGCAAACTCCACACAGAAATGGCAACAGACCCAGCCGATGCTCGAACCAGCGACCTTCTCACTTTGTGGCAACAGCACTACCCACCGCGCCACCCTTTTACATAAATATATGGAACATTGTTTCTTAGATATATTTCACAAATGTTTTTGAAACGTAGAAGTAGACACTGCTTGCTTTCCATTTATTTATGTTTTGTACTTGTGGACACCAAGATGAGATGCCACATCTCCACCTATTGTATCTATACATACTTAAAAACACTTTTTTTATTAATATTTACACAGTGTGGTCCTAGTTATATATAGATTTTTGCTGATTTATGAGGACTGACTGTTCTCAAGCAAAGCATCTTGGGAGTGAAGATCATTTTGAATGACTCTTTGAAGTTGTTATTTTTGAGCATTGAAGAATTCCTTAAAGATTTGTCTACTATTAGTTCCCTGCATATGCATCATGCCAATTGATACATACTTGTGAAACACATCATGCGCATTAGTTTGTTCATTGTGTCTTTGTGATGTTCTACGTTAGCCTGGTCCAAGGACTCCTTCGAAATTGCATCTGCCCCTTAGACCTACGTCTTATTAAACAGTTCTGTCATCTTAACTGAAAATAACATTCAGAAATAAATGTACTGCCCACATTACCCATTAGATGTAGAAATGTCTCAAAGTCTCAATGTTATAATGAGGTCAGCATCCTTTAATACCACTTCCATCAATTCAGACTTATTATCTATACTAGGTTACTGATGAGTTTCATTCATTGGGTGATCAGTTTTTTTCTTACGTCAGGTTTCTGCTATATTTGAAAAGGATATTTCATGCTGGAACGCCTATGTCGGTACATGTTTCCTACCCCTTCAGACAGGAAATGGTGTTGTGGCTCAATCAAAGTGCAAAGGGCTCTTATGATGCAAAATAACCCAGTGCCTTATTCTAGTAATATTACACCATCCGTGACTGACCCATCCTTTCCCAACCAGCTCTTCCACAAGGGCCTCGACACTCTCAACTCCTCTACATCTCTTTTATTTCCTTCAGAACTCATCTAAAATGTTTAAAGGAAATTGCAATACGACAGGGATCAGTATAGGCCAAGCAATAACTGCAAGTCAGATTGGAAGGGATTAAACTTATCTGACTGCCATTATGCATTGGCTGATTGCAGGAGGGAGATCAATCTTTACCAGATTTGTTCTCGTCCCTTTTTCTGCGTGCTCAATCTGTTCCAGCTCTGATGTTGCACATTGTTTGACACCTACGGGCCACAATACTTTCGGCGGCCAATCGGTTGCAGCCGACGACGTCCATTAAATATTAAGATGCCTCTCAATCCTGCAATTATTCAAGAGCGATCGCTTCCAGACCGCACCATTTTGTGATGATCAACATTGTTCCAGGCTCACATTAGCTTCGGAAAGCAGAGTTTAATGTGTCTCCGAGACTGAACGATGAATGCACCAATAAACAACGTGGTCAGACTTGTGAATAACCAGTAGGCCCTGCGGCACTCCGGAAGGTGATTTATTGCTAAGGCAACACACGCCTTCTCTAGGGGTAAAGGCCATGGGTGTAAAAGTAATTTCCAAAGCAATAATACAGCTCTCACCTGCTCATTACTTTTGACATTTTTCTCTTTTGTTTCCTTTTTGGAAGAGGACAAAAGAATTGAGTGCCTATTAAAGACATTATTCATGTAGCTCTATGGACTCCAGATCCATTACGTACACACAGGTATGATTATTGCTTGGAAAACGTTGCCTAATGGTTTCTGACAGAACACAGTGGAGAACTTCTACTCGCGCTCTGCCCTTCAAATCTCTCATTAAGCTTTTGCAATGAAGCGCGGGTCATATTGCTCATACAGATTTCAAGTGAGCTATGGTCCACCGAGGGAGCTGTCATAATAACATTTTTCCATAAATACGCCATTAAGAAATCTGTCTCTCTTCTGTTTACCTTACTGCATGGTTTGCCGCTTTATGTCCTCTGTATATAGAAGAGCGTGAAGTTTTCCTAACAAAGCTCGCATCTGAAGTGGCTGTGATTGGTCTTGGCTCGCACTGTTGTTGTTGTATTCACTGGTTGGAGGCCTGTCAGTTAGGATAAAGACGCCCAGCGTGTGAATAGATGCCTTTGTAGGGCTGTAGATATTGATGCTTTAGGCTAAATTCGAGTTTAATTGATGCCTTTCACTTGTAGGGTCACGCTGGTCGAGAAAGATAGAGGAAAATAAATAAATAACATGGTGAATGTAGTCTGTCAACAGCCTTGACATGGCTAAGATGCATAAATAGGGAGTAAGATTAACAGTGCGGTGATGATGCGTTACCATGGCCTGAGTGAAACGTCTAATTGACTAATTTTCTAAAATATAATACAGCTTGTTTTATTTGTAAGCGGCGTGGAAATGTCTCATTAAGTTGTCTGTGCAAACAGAAAGAAAGAAACGCAGTCCGTATCTGATCGTCCTCTGCCTCATTAGCTGAGTTAAATTTTCAATTAGAGATGTAGCTAACGACGTCCATTGTGTCACTTCATATTAGTGTGCATTATGAGAGATGATGACAGCTTTATATTATCTGGTGCGCATTTGCAGCTCTCGGATTATTCATTACTCGCTATGATACTCTTAAGCAGATGTGCTCATTGTTCTAGATCTTTATCGGCGCATTGTATTTTTCTGTGTCCTTACATTTCGTTTACTTGCGTAGAATGTTCCAGGGGAAAGGCTGACAAGTTGTTGATCTTGTTATTTCCGTCGCCTACGCTCTACATGCGCATATGTATGCAAATGCAATACATTAATACACGCAAATGCACAGACAAGATTGATGACCAATGGCTTCCCAAATGGCTGTCCCTTTATAATGGACAACTGCCATACGAGCTGCCCAGTGCATGATGATTTGATTATTGACGTAACGCACACAATGACAGTAAACAGCCTTTCCTCTATCCATCTATCACAGACCACCTAAAACACCCAAGTATTGTCACACGCTGTTCAGAAAAATTGTGTTTTTTAGTCAAGGTCAGTGAAAGAAGTTTTTTTTTTTTTTTTTTTTTTCCTTCTTTCTTTTTTTTTGCTGTTTTATTTGACTTTTTCATGTTCTCACTGTGGATTGTTATTAGATTTTATTAAAACTAAAACCATGAAACTTTTTTGTTTCTTGATATGACATAAATGTAACTAAAATAAAATGTACAAAAAACATCCACATTTTATTTGAGATAAAAATGAACATAATAATAAAATACTAACAATAAATATTGTAAAAAATGCTATACAAAAACTTGAATGATACAAATGACAATGAATATACTAATAAAATAATGTAAAAGTCTTAAACAAAAATGCATATTAAAATGAAAGTGGAATAATAAGAATAATGCAAAAGAAAAAACCTAACTCTGTGTCTCACCAAAGTTAAAACATGTAAATACTGGTTTATATATTTTTAACAAGGTTAAAAATAACTAGGCAGCAGATTTAGTCTGATAATATGTAATATGCTGCACATGATATGTTTATTTAATTGAAATATTTAATATTTGCATAATAATAATGCATTTAATCTATTCTTTTTCAATTTATTACTCAGACCTTAAATTTAAGTTCTTTTGTTCTATTTTAATCCTTTAGAATGTAAGTTCCATGATTAGTACAAGATCCCTGTATTTGTTTTTAGTTTTTTAAATGTTATTATATGCATTTGTTTATTGTTATTGTCCTTACTGTTTCGTACGTGCTTTCATGCTTTTTCTTGACCAGGTCATCATTGAAAATGATAATTGGTTCTCAACTGACTTACCTGGTTAAATAAAAGATATTATTACTAACTCTTTCCAATAAGTTGCATTTTGTCAGCAACCTTTCCTGAAATACAGTATATATTGTGATATGAATACAGCTTCACCAGATCAATTGAATTGCTCTATTTGGAAAGTATTTCTAAGAGAGTGCATCTGCATAAAATATAACAAACAAAATCACAAGCATAAATAAAAACAATAGAGCAAAACTACAAATCAAACAAACAGCTTTATGTTTTTTTGGAAAGTCCAATTATTTTCAGATAAGTAAATTGAATATTCAAATGTAAAATAACACTTTCTAGTCATCATCTTCTAAAAAAAAAAAAATACAATGAATCTTTGTTAAAGCTACAAATGTGCTTGAAATACTAGTTGCAGGCCCTAAAAACACGAAAATCATAAACTTTCACTCTATTAAAGGTTCAAGAAACCCTTGAGTACTTTTTGAAATTTTAACAGATTCGTATGTGTTGACCATAATTTAAGACCTCATTAGCACCAGTCAGCTTTAATTGTGGGGGAAAAATTCTTTCGGTTTTAAAATAATTTTTGGGGTGGGATCAAAATTGGTGACGTAGCATGAGTCTGCTAGTGGAGTGATGACGCACCGGTTTAGACAGAAATAGACAGAAAAAGAGACCTGCTGCACTGCTATGCGCTGTGTCTACATTTAGACCCAGGGATTGAGGAGGAGAGTCCTCCTCAATTATAGAGTTTATATAAACACGATTATCTTTATAATGATATAGATAAATTGTAAAATCATGGGTCTCTACATGGTTTGTGTCTCATTTTGTGAGCCAACTGATAACAGTTGTTCCCTCTCCTATTTTTTCCCCCTGCTCTGCCGGCCATGCCTACTCCTCCCTTTGTTCACAGCGCTCCATGCCCATTATGAAGTTGCCCATGTAATGAAAAGAAACCTTGAAATGAAAGAGAGTTTCATGGCCCTTTAAGATGAAACTGTTCATTGACCCCCAAATGACATGCATTCTTAACTGTGGAGCCTGATCAAACATAAACCTGGCCTGACACTGCCAATCCTGCGATGTGATTGTTGCTCATACACATTGCAATATCAATAGTAAAACAATAGATTTTTTAGAATAATGTTTTTTTAAATTCTAGGAGTGTGCATACAGAAGATGGCATTGATGAGAGACACTATTCTTCTTTCCTGTGTGCTTTTGTGGTTTCATCCAATGCATGCCGGGTAAAAGATGAATGTCCTTGAGTTGTTCACTGCGATCGAGCAGAGTGGGCACAGTACCAAATCAACTCACCTCTCTTCTTAGAAATTACATTTCACTGCAATAATAGTACAGTAAGTCCTGTGAGGCTCAAGCATATATTTGCAATGGGATCTTGCTCTGAGAATTCATTTTGCAAGTCCAAGTGCGTTGTTGCAAGCTGCACACTGCAAACCTATGATTGCTGAAGCAGATCTATCAGTATGCGATTACATCCCTCCAGCTATCTGTCTCTACATCTATCAATTTTTCCATTTAAGCCCCACTTGGGTTGTAGTACATTGTCTCCAGCAGTTGTTGAGAAGCAAGTAGACAATTCTGCCTGCAAATGAGTCTATTAGAGGCTGATCCATTGGAGGCTTTGGGAAGAAAAGACAACTACTGTTTGTGTCTGTCTGAAGCTTCTTTTGTGACAGGATGTGTGTAATTATCAGTATGATGCGCTAACACCTGAACCTGCCATCTTTTGTTTGGCTGAAGTGTCCTGGGGAAGCTGAGTGAGATTATAATGTGTTCTCTATTAGAGGCATCTGGAACACAAATGTGTGTATGCAGTTCTCTTCCCTGAAAATGGCTTAATCAGCCCCATGTTTGCTCCTTACTATCGAGAGAGTAATCTATGCTGCATTTATCATAGGCATAATGATTTTCATGCTATAAAAAACTATAAATTCGATACCCATATCCCTAAATCCAACCCTGAAAGTAAACCAAATGCTTTTTTTTCCATTTTCAAACTACTTTATTCTGTATGTTTTATGAGCTGTTTTTCTCATAGGGATCAAAAAATTGCCCTCACAAGGTCAAATATTAGTGATATTGCTATAATTGTGACATTTGGTGCAATAGGCACACATAAATGCACAAACAAACAAATTTCTTTTGTATTTCACCTGTAAGCCTAAACTTAAAGGGCACATATTTTAACCCTTTTTCCAGATTTAATGTAAGTCTTTTGTGTCTCCAGAATGTGTCTGTAAAGTTTCAGCTCAAAACACCCATTAGATTAGTTATTATACCTTTGAGAGGTTTCTATTTTATAGCTCTGAGCATCAGCTAGTGGTTTTTGTGAACTATGCCTTTAAGGCTAGTCCTCCCTGCCCACCGTTCCCACATGCCTGTCAGCGTGCCCCAATCTCTGCCCTTGGCTGCCTCAGACATCAGACAGATGTGAAGGAAGCAGATCTCACGTAACATTTGTTACATATCAGCACTCCTACGTCAAGTTGCCGACGGTCTCAAAACCACTCCAATTGGTCCACCGTTTTTATGTCGTTAACTTTAGAAAAAAAGGACTGGGTGTGTTTATATTACCTCAATAAGACGGTATATACACTATACCTACACATTTGTCTGTCCAAACAGCTTGAAAAAGAGATTTTTCACCAATGGTGCCCTTTAACATAAAGGATAAACGTATTCCTGAATTCTAATAGGCTGATGGGAATGTTGTTCCAGGAACAACATAATGTTAATCCAAGAACATGTCGTACTTGGTGAAATCAGGCTGGTGCTTTTAATTTTGTTAGTGTTTTCAATAAATGTATTGAATAAATTAACAATTTGCATTTTTTTGTTTTCGTTTGAAATGTCCGAGAACAGCTTAACTTTTGCCTTTATTTTTTGTCAGATTAGAAGGTACCTATTAAAAAAGACTTTTCCCATGCACCCTATAAAAATGTTACTTAGGGTTGGTTTTGTTTTTGTTGTTTTTGTACTTGTGCACAAGAAGGCCTGGCTTGTCATACAGATCATCTAGCAAATCACTGACCTGAAACAAACCAATAGTGTTTTCAAAAGCATTTGTAAGAGACAAGTGCACTGTGACGACATCAATTTACTGTAGATTTTACCTCTCTTGTGGAACTGTGTGCTGTGCATCACAAATACAACACTATAATAAATATAATATAATAAATGAGCTATTGAGGAAACTTACCAGAACATAAAAGTTGTCCATATAGAGACAGGTAGGTGATCAGAGGCAGATATATTGAATTATAAATTCTAGAAACTGTTATGAAGGTTGGTGTTGTGCATGAAACTGCATAACAATAATGCTTTATTCGTTGATAATATTTATTTGTAAATATCAGTAGTGTAAAAAGGAATAAAAGTTGTTGGCCTCATGCTGCCCTGTAGCATTCATTTTACCTACACTCTCAGAAATAAAGGTACGTGAGCTGTCACTGGCGTGGTACCTTTTCAAATGGTACATATTAGTTCCTAAAAAGTACAAAAGTGTTTCTCTTAATTTTAAGGTACTAAAATGTACATCTAAGGTACCGAAATGGATCCTTTAAGTACAAATGTGTACCTTTTGAAAAGGTACCACCCCAGTGACAGCTTGCGTACTATTATTTCTGAGAGTGTCGAAACTGAAGTCAAACTTAAGTTGAAGCACGCTTTTGTAGTTTCACATAAAATGTGTGCGGAACCTGTTTTGCATTTAAAATGTTAATTAGCCAATCAGAGCAATGTAGTGGCACTGTATTTTCTCATGACTGTATATGCATTTTGGCATGTAAAACATAAGATTTCAGTTGCCAAAATAGGTTTACAATCACTGGATTCACAAATGTGTTATTTGAGCAGATGTTTTCTACAGTACACAACTTTTAATGTTGTAGTCTAATTAGAAGACTTTTTATTGGCTCATCATAGTGATTCAGGAGAAAATACTATGGTTTGGAAGATAGATTCAATATGTACTAGCTCATAAAATAAATTTGGTTAATTTTGAACAGGAAAAGTTAGCTACATTTTTTTTTAGTTTTCTTATCATACATAATTTCATTCAAAAATATACAAGAGTTTACATGAAGAGATGCAGCCCTGTGTGCATCTGTTTAGTCATGAACCTAAATTGGTGTTTATCATTTTTATATGACCCTCATGCAGTGGCCACTCGAGGCAGCTCAAGACTAGGACATTAATTCATATAGATGATTAGAGTTGTTATTACATAATGAACCTTTTTGCTTTTCATTATATAACAAATTACACCCTCTCCAATTATCATTGTTTGCTTTCCTTTGAAGTCTGCAAGCAAGTTACAAACATGATCCAGATTGGTGTTTGAAAATAATCGTGACTGGGGGAAAAAATGCTGTCAAACATCCTTTCAAACAGCCATCAGAACACCCCCGACCCCTCTGGGATGCGAGGTATCTCAGTATTGTTTCTCTCTCACTCAGATGGGTGTCAAACCGAGAGGTTGAAAGCTCCAGAGAAGTGCAGCCTCCAGCATTCGCTCCATGTTTGATGCCACTGCTGGGATTGGATGGAGTTCATAAAGCCAGGCTCTCTTTTACAGGGATGAAGCAAACAGAGCATCATAGCAGAGGAAAACGCATCCCTATGGGGATGAGAGGTGTGGGTTAAGGGAAAATCAATATGTTAGTATTGAGGTGGTTTGAAAACATGGAACTGCACGTTTAATACAGGAAACATTTGAGCACATGCAAAGGTGCGATGTAACTGATTACATGCAGTTTGGATTATGTAATCATAATGTTAAGTACTCATACTTGGAGTATCGATTACATATGTTCACACAATAGCAGGTTATATTGATTCTCCCTAATATTTATACACACTCACCAGCCACTTTGTTAGGTACACCTGTCCAACTACTTGCTAACGCAAATCTCTAATCAGCCAATTTTCAATTAAATTCACCTTTATTTGTATAGCGCTTTTACAATGTAGATTGTGTCAAAGCAGCTTCACATAGAAGGTTATAGTAAATTGAAAATGTCAGTTTAGTTATCAATGAGTTGTTGCCAATCACACGGCAACAACTCCATGCGTTTAAACATGGTCAAGATGATCTGATGCAGTTCAAACCGAGCATCAAAATGGCAAAGAAAGGTGATTTAAGTGACTTTGAATGTGTTATGGTTGTTGGTGCCAGACGGGCTGGTCTGAGTATTTCAGAAACTGCTGATCTACTGGGATTTTCATGCACAACCATCTCTAGGGTTTACAGAGAATGGTCCAAATAAGAGAAAATATTTAGTGAGCGGCAACTCTGTGGGTGCAAATGCCTTGTTGATGCCAGAGGTCAGTGGAGAATGGCCAGACTAGTTCAAGCTAACTCAAATAACCTTGTTACAACTGAGGTATGCAGAAGAACATCTTTGAATGCACAACACTTGGAGACAGAAAACTTTGAGACAGATGGGCTGCAGGAGCAGAAGACCAGAGTTCGCACAGGCTCAACAAAATAGGACAAGATTGGAAAAACGTTGCCTGGTCTGATGCGTCTCGATTTCGTATTCGGATTCTAGGGTCAGAATTTCAACATGAATCAACAACATGAAAGCATGGATCCATCCTACCTTGTATCAATAGTTCAGGCGATAGTGGTGTAATAGTGTGGGGGATATTTTCTTGGCACACTTTAGGCCTATTAGTATCAATTGAGAACCACAGCCCTCCTGAGTATTGTTGCTGACCATGTCTAACCCTTTATGACCACAGTGTACCCATCTTCTGATGGCTACTTCCAGCAGGATAGCGCGCTATGTCATAAAGTGTGAATCATCTCAGACTGGTTTCTTAAACATGTAAGGTGTAGTTAATAAAGTGGCCAGTGTGTAAATTGTCTTTATTGAGTATTTACAATGGAGAATAGGAATGCAAATTAATCTATTCTTCTAAATTTGAAGCAAAAAAAGTTTCCCAGCTAATGGAAAGTTTGTACTTAACCAGGCTGAACAATAAATGGTTAGTGATGTGTTTAAACGCACATGCATTAATCAACTGCATAAAGCAAGAAAAGAGTGACTCGTTCATGTTGGCAGATCTTTAATAATATAAAGCAAACATTACCAGTCCATAATAGACTGAGATACTGTATATCCAAATACAGTATCTAATACAGAAAATTAAATCAATATATCGCTACTCACAGCTGACCATTTTAATAACTCAATTAAGCATGATCAATATATGAGCCTAGTCTAAAGAACAAGCATATGCTTTTAGTAAGTGGTCATGGCAACACTGCAGGCACGCACGAACCATGACACATCTTTTGGCAGGTTTCTTGTTGTATTACTAAATTGGCCAAAAATTGTGAATACCAAACATGCTCACAGTCAGTGACCACGGTGCCAACCAGGCATTTTTGTTGCGTTCTGTAGGCTGCAAACACCGAACAATTTAGGGAATTTACTCTCCTAAATGTGTCATTCCTGAAGCATTACTATCCAGCCCGCTTGTATTAAATATTTGTTAAATAATGATTAACGATTTTAGGTTTCAAGCATTCATGATTATGCAAACTTTCATTAAACTTATATTAAAGAACATGTAAAAAAATATGTCACTCTAATACAACAAACTGTACACTTTATAAAATGTTTTTTTTTAATGTTAATTTTATTTAATTACTTGTTGCAGAGTGATATATAAAATGAGTGACAGAAAAATTGCATAAAAATTAATCTGAAGGTGCTGTATAATAAGATAAATGTTAGCCTATTTTCTAGCAGGATCAAGCAACGCAAACAGACAAAGGCTCATTTTCCTGTGATTCCCTGCTCTGCACACCTGGTAATTATGGAATGCATACAGAAGAAATACAATCAGAAATACAAAGTTGCATTAAAATATGTTATGATGAGTTCAGCTCAATACACACAGTTAAATGGCTTGTTGAATGCTGCCATCCCTGTAAGTTAGCGAACTGCGTGTGTATAGAACATGAAGCACTAAAAGGTCAACTTTAATGAATTTTAATGTGTACGTGGCCTTAATTTCTTTAAAATTTTAGTCAGTACTGCACTTTGGGTTTTACTCTAAATTGAGGGCCGCAGTGGACCATAAGACATAAAATCAATTTAAGCCTTTTACAGTGGTGCACAGTGAGGACTCAATTTCCTGTTAGTTGTTGAATGTGCAATGAAAGAAACTAATTAAATCCCCTCCTTGTGACATTAACATAAGGAAAGAATTCAATTCTCATTATTCGTTATGTTCATGAACAACCTCAAAGCATACATAAAGAACTCATCAAGTTCAGCCCTGTCACTGTTGTGTTTAGTTTTGTTGTCAGGATCATCATATTTCGTTGGTGTCAAGTCTGTAATAACACATTAATCACTCTGCCCTGTTTGCTTTCTGTATTTTCTTGATGTCTTCCTTATTTGCTGTTGTTGAATGAATGTGTTGTTTGCTGTGTAATTATGCCCATAAGACCTGTTAGGATGGTGCTAAAATCTTTGGTAAAAGCACAGGCACATATTTCAGCTAATGGAGTTCTCCATTTGCAGTGCGCGACGCGTGAACCTTTTCAAACTCTGACACCTTGTCCTTTTGAGATGCTCGTCTGCCACGTCCCCTCTTCCGTTCAACCATCATCTTTAATCCAGTAGGTGTATTTTAGCGGTGCTACCTCCCACTCTCAAGTGTTATGGAGAAGATTATAGCTCTGATATTGCTCAGATTTCCATGCACAATTGTTGTTTTTGCTCAATTTTACCATAATACTGTACTAAAAGTTTAGGGACACATTAGTTGAATGTCAAAAGGTGGAAAAAATGGATACTCTTGAATTTTCTGTAGTTTATAAATATAAATGGTTCACACTTTACAATAAAGGTCCATTAGTTAAGTAAGGGATAAAGTACAACCGACTGAATGTACCTCAATCTAGCTTTTTACACGACTACTTGCAACAAAACAAAAAATAGACACAAAACATTGTTTTGAGCTGTAATAGTTTAATAATTATTTAATTAAACACAATCACTCTTGCCATTTTTTAAATGCCTCTCAGACAGTATGCGTGGTCATTCTGTTTGAATGGGTAATCATCAAATTTTCCAAATCTCTTTGATAAGCTTATGATTAAATTTCATATTTGGAATCAGCAATAAAGTTAAGTTTCAGGTTGCCCAGGCTAATCAGTATGTGCACTCGAAGGACACGAAATCTTGACACCAACCTCTGATCGCACTAGTCTTTTGAAGTAAATCCCAACTTAGTCTTGATGGCAAATCTCCTCCCAGAATGTTAGTGATCTCTTTGTTTACAAGTTTGTGGATGTTCGAGTAGTTGCTGTGCGTTTGATGGTACTGACTGTACCTCTCCTTTGTTTCATACAGATTACAAACCCAAAAACACATTAGTTTTCAAGTGTAGTTAGTTTGTTTAAAAGTACAGGTTTCAAGCTTTATGTGGGTATATTTTTCTTATGTCTATGAAGCAAGTATTTGCTGAGATATTCAAGTGCATTTGCTGACCCACAGTTCATAGCAAATGAAGAAACTGTCTTAAAAGCACTTGTCTGGTCTGAGCCCCTCTCCCATGGAGAAACTATCACAATTCTAAGAAGAAAAAAATCTGAATTATGAGGTATAAACTCATAACTGGGGCGCCACGGTGGCGTAGTGAGTAGCACGTTCGCCTCACAGCAAGAAGGTCGCTGGTTCGAGCCCCGGCTGGGTCAGTTGGTATTTCTGTGTGGAGTTTGCATGTTCTCCCCGTGGTTGCGTGGGTTTCCTCCGGGTGCTCCGGTTTCCCCCACAAGTCCAAAGACATGTGGTACAGGTGAATTGGCTAGGCTAAATTGTTCGTAGTGTATGAGTGTGAATGTGTGTGTATGTTTCCCAGAGATGGGTTGTGGCTGGAAGGGCATCCGCTACGTGAAAAATAAGCTGGATAAGTTGGCGGTTGATTCCGCTGTGGCGACCCCAGATTAATAAAGGGACTAAGCCGACAAGAAAATGAATGAATGAAACTCATAACTGCATTAAAATACAAAATACAAAAATGTATATGCCAACATCTGAAAAAATCTGTCTGTTAGTGATCCCATTAAACAAGGCTGTATGCAGAATTCAGAAACAATTAGTGATCGAATGTGATACACTGCCTGCAATTTCTATTTCATTACGTCAGAGGACATTTTGAATACTTTTGCAGTTATATATTGATAATGAACATTCTGATGCAGGCCATACAGCATTTTGATGAAAACGTAAACTTATGCCACGTTCTTTGCTCAAATGGCAAAATAAACATGCTAGAACAGAGGGAAGAAAACCGCTGTAAAAGTATCTGATCAGAAAGACTATGTATTGCTACAAGCTCTGCAATTTGCCAGCCTCATGTTGACAGATAAGGTAATTGAAATGACACAGTTTTTATAGTTGTAAGTTTATTAATAATGAAGACGATAGATATGCTACATGAGTATGTCTTTTCTTTGCATGACACACTGACATTGCAGTACAGAATGGTTGTTTCAGCATTTTCTTGAACACTGTATGAGCAATCGTATCTTTTGTCACAGAATGAAAGAGGCTGTGGGGAGCATGTAAATGCCACATCCTTTTGGCAACAAAAAAATAGCAATTTAGGCATTAATCTTTTAATGTCAGCTGCTTATTCAGTGACTGAAGCTTTTAAAAAAATACAATGTTGAAATCACTTTTTTTAAAGCTTGTTTGTTTTTCGAATCAATAACAAATTAGAAGTCCTTGCTTTATTGTTGTTGTGATTATTTGATTTACTGTATATCAGCATTAATAATAACATAAACATTGTGCACAGGTGATAAGGCTCTTATTAATATTGGCAGTTTCTCATCACATAACTTAGTATAATGTTAAAAAACAACAACAACAAAAGTAAAGATCAACTTAAAAATAGCCTAATGGTGCATATTTATCTTTCTACATGATCACATTCAGTAATTGTGCAATACAGGATAACAGAGAAGGTGTAGTTCTTTAAATAACTTTAAAAAGCTAACAATGTAATTTAGTTATTTTGATGGATGCGTCCAATAAAATCAATGATCCACCAGGTCAGAGATCAAAGTTCAGCTCTTTGAAGGCAAAATTGGTTTAAGATCAGTTAACCTGTTCTTGCAATATCATCAAACTGTGAAATGAAATATGTTCGAAAAGCTACAAATGAGGAGAGTAGGCTACTGCTAACAGATTAACAGATTCATCCACAGAGTGCTTATCTGTTTTAGACACGCCTGATGCAGTGAAGCAAATCTTAAATCAGTCCTTGAGCGACATCTAGTGATGCAGAGTAGAAAACACATGTTAGTGAGCTGGAAAATGAACGTGTTAATGCACTGTTGAAACGGCTCACAAAACGAGGAAACCATTTTACAGTGTCTCTGTTAAAATAATTGTTACAATTTTAGTTTTAAAAGCCTTTTTAAATGCTGCAGTCATTGACTATCAGAACTTTGAGATTCTTATTCAATAACATACAGGCAAAACAAAATTAATAGTTATTGAATGCTTAATTACTACATATAATACTAATTAACTGTGTCCCATTGTCTTCATCCTCTGTCCTGTGTTGTCTGTTGATTATTATATATTGAAGTTTGCCGTATTAGTTGTGTTCTTTATATAAACTGCTGTCTTACAATTAAATTTGCAGCTCTAAAAATGTTTTCAGATCTAGTGTATTTTTACATTATTCTGGCAACCACATAGCTAACATATCTTTTTTTAAAAAATTGAATTAAATTAATTTTGTACTGATTGCAAACTACATTTCTAAACTGTATAATTTAAAAAAAATATTTATTTATTTATTTTCTTTGACTTTTCCGGGGTTACGAGGGCAGCAGTCCCCCATAGTCATACTCCAGCGTGTAATAGTCTTACTCCAGCGAGACATAGTCCCTCCAGCGTGTCCTGGGTCTTCCCCGAGGCCTCCTCCCAGTGGGACATGCCCTGGAACACCTCCCTTGATAGGTGTCCAGGAAGCATCTAAAACAGATGCCTGGGCCAGCTCAGCTGACTTTCCTCAATGTGAAGGAGTAGCGGCTCTACTCCGAGCTCCTCTCAGGTGACAGAGCTTCTCACCCTATCTATTGGCCTTATTTTTCGCATACGAGCTGGTGTAGCCATTTGAATCTTTTTGGCGTGAGACTTCCGGTCTCATTGACTTCCATTCATTTTTAAATGTTAAAAACAGCTCGTTCTGATGTTGCAAACTGATATTTTCTTATTATATTTTTCTGCTTTGTCTGTATAAACTCTTGTTTGTAGAGCAAGTAGTTTGACCATTTGTGCGGTTTATTATTCATTTCTCCCATAGGCAGCTGAATTGGAAGTTCTCAAACAATCACAGCACACTTCCGTATTGAAGAGTAAGGTCAATAAGGGTGCGCCCTGCTACCCTGCGAAGGTAACACATTTTGGCCACTTGTATCCGAGATCTTGCGCTTTTGGTCATGACCCAAAGCTCATGACCATAGGAACATAGATTGACCAGTAAATTGGGAGCACTGCTTTTCGGCTTAGCTCCTTCATAACCACAACAGACCGGTATCGACCGCATTATTGCTGGCGCTGCACCGATCCGCCAGTCAATTTCACTTTACATCCTTCCCTCACTCGTGAACAAAACCCCAAGATACTTGAACTCCTCCACCTGGGGTAAGGACTTTCCTCCTACCTGGAGATGGCCAACCAGTGCTTGCTGAAAGTCCAAAGTTTGTTGAAGCCAACAAAACAGCATCGTCTGTGAATATATTGCAATGTGTTCTATAAATGCTTTTACTAAAATTCAGATTCAAAATATTCACTAAATTATAACTACATTTTTCTGGCAACTACATATTCTGGCAAACTCAGCTGACAGTCAAAAACCACAGGTCTTCATATTTTAAATAATTCGAAGTTCACCCTTGAACTATAATTAGAACATTTAATCAAGAAAACAAAGATGAAGAAAGAAGCACAACATAAGTTTTAATATTCTTTATTGATTTATAGACATTGATCCCCCCCCCTCTTTTTTTTCCTCGTGGTAACTCCAAGTTTCTCCGATACCAGGTATTTCCATAATTTTTCAGTTTGATTTAAATTACATCTATAATATTTTACTCACATATGCATCTATTGGTTGATTTCCTTATTGCAATAAACAAGAGTAGCCAGTATGAGTTGAATATTGCTACGTTCCATCACACATACTGTTTTCCCATCTGACAATTTAGTTGAAAAATAACTTTATTGGCAAGACGAGGTTTGACCAAAGCTTCTCCGTGTGCGTCTGCTCCTGGAGAGGCCTGGGGTGGAATAAGGCTAAGGCTAAAATAGACTTCACCAACTAACATTACACCTGCCCTGAAAGGTTGAATAAATCTACCAAAGACAATTCTGTACAGTGATGACATTGTTCTGACTACAGGATGAACATGGTCTTTACAGTGTTGACGGATGGGACTGTGGACTGTGATGGCTTTATCACCTCGTGTGTTTTCAATGGGCCGCTGAACACCTGGTTTCAGACTACAGCATGTGTCAGTGCGTATAGTGTTGCTCTTCCAAAACGCTCATCTGTAATCAGCTGAAATCACTGTCCACTGATTGTTTTGATATTTAGCTTTGGGATAGAAACAGCTGATTGCAAATGGGCAGTTTAAAGATGTGGGTCACCTAAAAAATTGAAACTCTGTCATTATTTACTCACCCTTAGTAAGTGTAAAGATGGTCTTGAAATTTAGACAAAAGCAGTTAAATTTGGGTTAGAAAATGTAGATATGATAAAAGACATCACACAATAATCATTTTTTGACACTTTACAATAGGGCTGCTCAACATCGTTTCAGCATCGATATTGCAGTTTGACCATTCGCGATAGTCACATCGCAAGATATGCAATGATATGCAAAATTTACATTACATTTGTGTTTTTGAGGCCTGCGACTGTATAATGATTTTTAAAAGAATTCAGGGATAAGAAATTGTACAGTTAAAAACTGTAGGAAAAATAAACATTTTATTTTAGTTGTAGTTATCTATGTTTGTAGATTGTTTATAAGATTTCATGCAGATGTATATATACAATATATTGCAGAATATTGCACAAAATATCGCAATGTTAGATTTTTCCAATATCGTTCAGCCCTGCTTTTTAATACTTTTTAATACTTTTTAATACTAATTTGTCGGTTGGATGAAGTGAAACAACTTTAAAAAAAACAACACATTAAGTCCACTTTTTGTCTTAAACAATAGGGTGAAATAGTAAGTTCAGCCCTTTCACTGTTGTGTTTAGTTTTGTTGTCAGATCATCATATTTCCTACGTGTCAAGTCTGTAATAGCACATTAATCAATTTAACCTTAAACTCTTAAACAATTTAACCCCAATGTGTGATATGCATGTTATGTAAAGATATGTTCCTGTTTAGACAAAAAAATATATATATTATAATGTGTACTGAAAATGAAAAAGTGAAAAGCTTGTAAGAAGGTGATGGTCAAGGGGTTAAAGACAGATCTGCTATAAGCTTTAAAATTATATGTTTTTGTTGAATGTTAATTTTACTTGTTTTTAAACACTTTACAGCTTATTTTGAGCAGAAAATATTACCCATGATGCTGGAGATTTCCAGGATTATTGTTTAATATTTTATTCAAATGTAGTATTTTCTTTTTGAAGGTAAGATGGATGAAGCTACAACCATAACCAGATCTTGCAGAAATGTGCAAATCCATGTAAATTAGCCACCAGTAAATTGATATGTACCTCTAGTACATAAACTCAGCCATACAGTATGATGTCAGTTTGTTTGGTTGTACATCTGTATTTTTCATCATTTTGTGAGGTTCATGGTTGAAAACCAAAGCTGTAAGCTGTACTGTGATTTATTTTATATTTATTAAGCTCTCCTGTGTAATAGCAGCATAAAGCTTTGTAATGACACAAAGAGTGAGCAAATGACAGAAGTTTTCCATTTTTATGGTAAAACTATCCCTTCAAGGCAGATTCTTCTGATCATAATTATTGGACGCTATATGCACATGACACTACACGATACACACTGACATGAAATTACAGCACCCTTACTAGTGCCTTGATAACTAATGAGAAATAGAGGTAAAGTTCCATCAAAGCACAATGGTGGTTGCCAACAACGGTTAGCATGAATAAATGGCATTACCATGACGTTTCCCACACAATGCAAACAATGCCACAAACAAACAAAAATGTGAACTAAGCTACATACGCAAAGGCTATGGCTGACTACACATTGTTTGCGTTCAGATATACCCTGTCCCTCGCTCCGAGTTGAGAGAAGACCCTTTAATATGAAGGGTCTGTCCCCGTGGGTGCCCCTTTCTTGCTTTTAAACTCCCAGCTGTTTGTACTGAAAAGGCTAATTTACTGTTTCTCTGTGGAAGAACATGGAGGCCTATTAGCAGCCATACAGAACCATTTATAAATGCTCTTCTACAACAAATGACATAATTCAATTGCTTATTGCATTGCAATATCCAAACAACAGTAAGACATTGTCGCACTTTGCTAGTCATTGGAAAACCACCAACACGGCAGGCCTTAATTTGATGTTTATCCATTTTTGAACTTCACTTCCTCCAGATGTATTTTCCACAACATATAGGTCACATTTCAATCCCACCGAGTGCAGGTTTTCAATCTTCCATAGAAAAATATTCCTGTTTTTTTTTTCATTTTGTTCTCATTTTTTTCGTCAGAATTTCCACAACAATATTTGTTCAACAAAACCGTGTGCTATGAAAACAAACAAAAAAACAACCATTGATCATAATAAAAAAGAAACTAAAATAATAATATGCATTGCATGGCTTTAGATTCAAGACAGGAAGTTCATACCAAAAAAGGGGAGATTGCACAGTCATGTCCTCTGACCTCCTCTGCATCTTCGCTTTCGTCATTTCTCTCTTATGTGTCCGCTGGAGTGGCTGACCTGCGGTGTCAGTTTTTTTTTCTCAGGATGCAGGTGTCTTGTGAGACAGAACGCAGAAGTTGGACAGAAGGGGGAAGAGGCGTATTGCTTGGGGTTGCATAATGTCCACCGAACATACAGAGACAGAATGAACAGTGGAGCCTGTATATACTGTAAGTCCAAGTGTGTGCTTAGGTTTGCTGCCTTTCTCTGAGAATCAAAGTACCCGTCCGTCTTATTTCAGCATCTACCAGCAGTTACATCATCCTCTACATACATATTTCACTTCGGAAAATTTTCTGAAGTCAACCAGCTTGGATGTACTGGACTAAACTACGCTACACAATAGAATAAATAGACGTCTACTGATTTTTCTAAGATCTAAGACAGGGGTCTGGGGGTTTTCAGACAGCCGCTCCTTGTGTTAACGGATTTAAAAGCGATCTCGAGTATCTCTTCTGCATCTTTCCATTTCTCCAGAGAGACGCTACTGTGTGTGAAGTCAGCTTTACGACAACACCATCTGAGCTTCTCATACTCAATGCGAGCCAGCATTCGGAAAGATTCGGGCATCTTTCCTACAATCCCCTGCTCTAAGTCTTGACACGGTGGAACTGCAGTGGAGATTGTGGTCATTTCTTCTTGCAGAGATGCCAAAGCCAGACAGGACACGTTGAATACAGCAAATACTACGAGAAGCTTACTGATGTAACACGGTTTCTCAAGGTGCATAGGGTCGAGGGTGCATTGATTCAGAACAACAGGTACAGAAACATTTAACCGTGTGTTTTTTGGGGTCTCTAGAAAGTTTCCTAACTCAATCCAGCATGTCTGGCTACGACAGGACTGCTGCTACCTCACAGTATGAGTATAAATAGTGGGAAGGAACAAGGACGTCAGATGCATTCAGCATACAATATTGCTCGATTCCAGCAGTCCTTCCATTTGTCCATTCACTGATGAACAAATCACTCGATCCAAATGAACGCACAGAGATGGAGGAGGCAGTTAAGGGTGATGGAAAGAGGGTTGGAACGCCAGTCACACCCTCCTTCTTGGTTGCTCTCAATTTGCGCCCCCTTCTGCTTGGTTTGATGATTGACGTTATTGTTGATGAGCCGATTCTTGTCGTTGCTGTGGTGTTTCACTATTTTTTTTTTTCGTCATCTTCACAGTGTGCTTTAGGAGGTGAGGCTCCGGACTGGCTGTGATTGGCTAAGGGGGGTGAGGGTGGAGTCAGTACGGTGAGAACAGGATTGGCCCATGTGAGGTGCGAATGGGCCCTGGAGCTGGTCTTAAGATGGCATGGCTGAGATGTGGAGCCTGTAGGAGGTGATGATGCGGATGGGGGGCGGGGGCTGCTGCTCTGAGAGCCAGTGGATTGGAGGAGGCGGCTGCTGCCATCGCCGCAGCAACAGCTAGGGGACTTGGCAGGAGGCCGGCGCCTAATGCTTTGGTGAGATCCTGTATGAAGAGAAACAGTTCATAACCCATTGATACCATGACATTCATATCTTTCAGTGCATTAAAGGATTTAAACTACTGTATTGTTGGTTAGAACCTACCGCAAGGTCAGCTCCCCTGTGCTTCTTGTGTCGGCTCAGGAGAGGGTTTGGCTTTCCCGCAACGCCGTCCCGATGCCTTCGACTTGATATGTGCTGCAAACAAACCGAGTAAACCAAACTTAAGTATGTGTATATATAAAACAAAAATTTATATTGGTCTCTCAGGAACCATGAACAACCTGATAGGCAGATGAATGATGATTCATCAAGTATGATCACCATGGCCCTTGCTCACCTGTTTGAGCTGCAGCTCTGAGTTGACCCGCACGTTGCAGATCTCACAGTGGAAGGTGCGTTCCTGAGTATTGGGGTCTGTGGCTCCGCCTCCCTGCTCCCCACTGGGCTTCGGACCTAATCGTGGGTATGCCTTAATGGGGCCCAGTCCGCTGCGGGCCTCCAGAATGGTTTTGTGTTTAGTGCCTGAGAAGTGCAGATAAGTTGTGGTTTATGTAAAACTTATGTAAATGCATGTACTTGGGCATCAGCATTATGCTTATTCATTTTTATTATTTTTATGCTTAATGAACAGAACATAAACTGAAAACAAATATTTTATAATATTACAAATGTCTTTACAATGACTTTTAGGGTATAATGCAAAAAAGACAATAGTATACATCATGAATGTTATGATGTTATTATGCAATAATAAAAGATGGATGATATGAATGGAATAAAAATAACAGAAAATGCAGACAGCATTGTGACGTCCAGATGTGACCACAAGAGGGCTCTAGAATCTTTCTCTTTGGTTTCCCTTTGACTGCAGCTGCTCATGTCTGGAATGACTCTTGTTCTTGTCCATGTGTATAATAAGCAGTCACACCATTCTTTTATTGGAATGTTTCACATATGTGAATCATATCCTTTTTGATTTTCATTCAGGTTACATTATTGTACTGGATAGTTTTTAAATCAAGGCGTCTGTCTGGCTTTCGAATTCAAAATCAAATTCCTCGCGTTTTTGAGATTTGTTAAATTTGGCTGTCCTCGTTACAACGAAGCTCATCAATTTTCCATATCCTGAGTTTGGAGCCACACAACACATGGTTCTCCTTAAATGTTGCGCCGTCATGTTCCTGATCTCAAACTGTCAATGAAAACACAGCTAAGATATGGCCAAAAACACACGTGATATCCATATGTTTGGGAATTAATGTCTTTATTTTGCTTTTAACCAACACTGGGAATGTCGACAAATTCCATTTGTCAGACCAAAACCAGACCTCGTTTTCTCCCTTTGACCAATAAGTTACCTTAAAGGGACAGTTCACCCAAAAATATAAATGGCATTCAGTATTTATTCACAACTCAAATGGTTATAAATCTATATAAATTTCTTTCTTCTGATTAAAAACTAAATTTATTTTGAAGAAAGCTGAATACCTGTAACCATTGACTTCAGTAGGAAATCAATGATTACAGAGAAAGAAACTTATAAAGGTTTGAAGTAAAGGGTGAGTAAACGATGACAGGATTGTTATTTTTGAGTCAATGATTCCTTAAAGATTAAGTTTGCTGAAACAAGGCAAGAAACAAACTCAAAAGATCTGTACTCTTATGCAATATTTACACTTCAGATTTGTTCCAGACTATGAGCGTTGCTAGTTTCAGTGTGTAATGGTCATTTGTATATGCCATTTGAGAAATAAACAGATGAAACAGCAGTCGATATCTGGATCTGGACATACAGCTGCAGAGCTAGAAGTGTTGTCTGCACAACATATGATTTTATTTTTGGCTTGGTTTAATCCAGGGAATGGTCTGTATTGATTCCAAATAGCTTTCCAAACCCAGGCCGCGATTATAAATTTAACTTTCATCGCAGAAACGCCCTGATATCACTCATAATTTGTTATGTTTACTTTAAAACGTGGGCATGTTCCAAGAGCAATGATTTCCATGTGGCTTCCATCATATCAAAATGTGAATGTGTGCCTTTTAATTTGCCACATAAACAAGTGTCAGATACTCTGTATAAAGGCATTAATTTAGTTTGGCCCCAGGAAAAGCAGACTTTTTAATCAACAAGCTCAACATGAGGAATCCCTAATTAGACGGTATAAACATACTGGAACTATGACTGTAGATTTCCATGCTAAATAAAAGAGGAGATCAATAATAAATAGAGTGTGTGTGTGCCTTTGCAGCAGTCTCTTCAACATCCACCTTCGTCTCCTCAAACAGGGTTGTTTGTGTTGACACAGACTGAATAATACAGCAGAATGGAATCTGCTCAGGCATTCGATACACCAGCAGAAATCAAACACTCCCCAAAATACTACAAGCTGCAGTGCAGTGCAAAAACCCATCTGCTTTAGTTCATTTTTGTGGACACCTTTGGGGCAAACCGAGAGGACAGGCGGCGCTGTAAAGTTGTGTATAAATCATGAGCGAGAGAAAGCTTCTGAAGACGTCTGTTTCAGAAGTAAGGTTTTTTCTGTGATGGACGTAATTGCTAGTGTTCCTTTGTGAGCTGCCTTGAGCTAGCAAAGCATATTTCTACTGCTCACAGAACAAGATAAATCTTGCAGACTGTTCTTAAAATAATTATGTCTTCTGAAGTAATTTGTGCAGGAATTGAGCAAGACAACCAGAAGGTCCAAATTTAACAGTTGCCAAGGGCAAAGTTCAAGTAAAAAACTAAATAAGGACTTCTTAAATCCTGTTAAGTGCATTTTTTCCTAGTTTGTCAGCAAAATGTATTTATGACTTTTATCCTTTAATTTGTTTTTCAATCTTTGTTCTAAAATAAATGGTAAAAAATCAATAAATGCATAGGATAGCATTAAAACTGCGTACAGTATTTATTTGAACAAGGAATTTTATAGGAGAGAGGGGACAAAAGTAAAATTTTTCATGAACCAAATTTTAAAGGATACATTTTTTAGCAGAAATATATTAGCAATTTCATGCAAATGTCAAACTTGAAAAAAAAAGTTTTCACCAAAATAGCAAAACCGTTTCAGGCTTTTTTCGTGTTAGCAAGTATTTTACAGTACTTGAAAGTACTCAAAATGTCTCTTTCAGTGTTTCAAACTATTTGATTTAGCAAAATCACACAAGTGGCAATTTCACATCTGTCACATACATAACGAAAAAGTGTCACATCCATAACAAAGCTTTTTTCCTCATAATTGAAAAAATGCGAAATAAAAATCAATCATTTTTGTTCTATAGTGAGCAACTCCTATCCTTTTGATTAGCATTATTTCTTTTGGGTTGTTCAGTTTAATTCACTGAATTTCTACAAAGCATGTTGTAGACTGTAAACTCGCAGACTTTTTTTTTTTGTCACATCCATAACGCATGTTTATTTTCCTCTTTTAAAATATAAAAAATGTTTACAGATTGATATTTTTCTGATTCCATAACTCTGTGGTCAGTTGTTTTGGAAAAACAGTTGTTTCAACAATGTTACCGTATACTTTCTTTGTGCATTTATGTTTTGAGTTTTTACTGCAAATGTCACATCCATAACGCTGGAATTGCTCATATGTTTTTGCTATAGTTACTAACTCACAAGAATGGTTGATCAAAATCAGGTGTTATTTTGTATCAATGTAGAAAAACTGCAATATATCTTCATTTACTTTTCTTTAACACACTGTTAAGTCAAAAGTAACACAGGCTAGATTTACTGGTTTAATATTGTTTATTTAAAATATATCTGACTATGACCTTTTTGATGTTAACTGCAAACATATTTTGTTGTTTATTTTTGCAAAAAATATTAAACTGCATTTTCATTTTGAATTTCAGTTACTTCAAAATTTTCAAAAGCATTGCATCAATGCCAAATATTACAATTTTATTTATTTTTTATTATTAACGGTAATATTTATTAATTTGATGAAATGTGATTCAAAACACAGAAAATTCTAATGTGGAAGTGAAAAACAAGCTATGGCTCTTAGCAGTGGGACATAAATAACCGTGTTACTTTTGTCCCCACAGGAACTCTTGGCATTTTAATCTGATTTTCTTTTAAACTAAACACAGCTTGAGGTGTGACACATGAAAAGAGAAACACAACTTTAAATAAGGAAAAAATAACTTAAAAACAGAAATTAGGAGCCAACCGCAGGAACAGTCCTGAAATCAGCTTATAATTGGCATCTCCATCACGGGTTGCATGCTGTTTTAGCCTGGGAAGCAAATGTCAGAGCTTCGAGAAAATCACCCGCTAACCTTTTATAGAGTTTACAGTATTACAGTATATTACAGTTTGTGTTTTGTTTTATTCTGTCAAATACAGAATTGGACATTTATTCCAAATTTAAAATAAAATCGTTTTTATTTAGAGCCTTTCCTACTGTTTAAAATAAAAAAGGTGCCATCTTTTCAAACATGTTAAAAGACCCCAAGCCGAAATCAACATCTACACCATATAACTACACCATATACCTAATTGCCTTTATATGTATGTATGTATGTATGACTTTGTGAGATCTCAAAATGGCTTAAAATCATAGCATCATGCATTCTTTCAAAGTCACAGTTACATACTAGCAAGTCCCTCACAAGAAATTCCACAGGGAGCATTTACTATTATCTATAATCTCTCTACCTCTAAGCACCCATTGGAGACTTTTTATTGTGTAATCAGTCAGCATGTTATGTTATTGAGTTCAGACGAGCTGTCGCTAAATGAATGTTCACCTTTATTGTGGGCCTCCAGCTGGGAGAGTGAATTGACGGCCACTTTGCACAGTGAGCAGTAAAGCAGCTTCTTGGCTTTGTCCTCTTCGGTCTCAGGGTTGCTGGGAGTGACTGATGGAGCCCCAGGGGCCCCGGTGCCTGCCTGCTCTGGGTTTGAAGAGCCACAGCTGGGGGACGAAGAGCTGGCCGGGGGTGGTTGAGGGGTAGTTGGAGTGGACAGAAGGGGACAGGCAGAAGGACCAGGGGACTCTGGAGTTGGTGGATTGGAAATGTTCGCGGGCCCCGGGGCCACCGTGGGTCCATTTAACTGCGGCGCTGGCTGCATCTCATCTGGAGAGCAAAGCAAACAACAAAATGGCATTTAGATGGACTATTTATGGGAGTTAATGGGCTCTGCTGTTTCATCTTTGAAAATAACAAAGTTGCTGTGCAGGAATTCAAGAGCTTCGGTTCGTGCCACAGAAATCTGTTTTTTTTCCTGTAAACCGCAAGCCAGGCGTACCTCAAATACCTCGTCTCAAAGTGTGCAACCCCAGCTTTTATAGACCACATAAAAACAAGTTTGCAAAAAATTGACTTCATAAAACAAAATTAATTACATATGTTTGTGTTTTTTTTGAGTCTTCACATATTGTTCTGTTTAATTTTGTGACGTAAAATGGGAGATACTGAGCAATATGCAACCATACAGTTTGAAGTGTTTAGTACTTGAAATAGACAAGGAGAGCAAACAAAATCCATCATAACTGCCTTGCGAGTGGTCTTTTTTATTTATTTTTTATTTTTTCAATAAATGCACATATTACAGAAATATTACAGTTTCAAATAAAAATATATAGATAAATGTCTATATATGAAAATATTTTTTTAATAATACTTGATAAACCTTTAAAGACAGACATGTTGTGAGCTCTGATGTTGTTAATTGATTGTATACACTTTAGTTAAACCCATATCATTTAGTGCAATTTGTGCAGAAAAAAAACAACCTTACTCATGATGCTGTTCACACAATTCAACCAATCAGTGAGTTGAATAAATTATGTTTAGATATTTGTGTGTATGTGCAGATTTTGCAATAAACCTGAAATAAACCGTTTCCATAAACAATCATACAGTCTGTACACCTACAGTTTTACATTTCTCTATAGTTTTATGGGCTTCATAGTGTTGTAATTTTCATCATTTAAGACCATTTAAGTCTGCACAAAATCAAAATTTCCAATGTTTATTTTGCTAGTACATATTATTATTCTTAGGCTGAACAATTATTCCACTGGAAACAAAACAAAACGTTTTGTTAAACTTTATTCAGAATCTGACCTTTTCTTCTACTCTGGAATGTTTCAGTTTGATTAAAAAATAAAACCTTGCAAAGTCTGGTTCATGCTGCATTAAGTCTTTGTCTTTTCAGATCAACATTTGTAATGTTGCAAGTCTCTGCTGGTTTTTACGGCTAATCATTTTGGTAGAGATGCAGATTTCTCAGCATTCTTTGATTTAATATAATGATTTGTGACATTATAAATGTCTTTACTGTCACTTTGAATTATTTGAATTCATTATTGCTGAATAAATGCAATTTGCCAGGTTTTTTTTTATCACAAAAAACATACAATAAAAAAACAAAAACACTACGCTTGTGTGTTTTGGAAAATCAAACCCATAGCCCTGGCAGTGCTAGGATCAGTTAACTTACATAATGTGCGATTGTTTTGATATTCACACTAAACTGGAAGCAGCACATTACACAGTTCCAGCTGTCACATTCAGTAAAAAAAGAGGGTTTTCTTTCCCCACTATATGAGAAAACTAAAGGGCAAACAACCAGCCCACACATTATGGCATCAGTAAGACTGCAAAAAAAGCATCTCTCGGGCTGGAAAATAAGCCGTGACTTCACTACTCAATTTCCTTACAGAGATCAGCTTTTTTTTATTTTACAAACATTTGACCACAACATCTTACATAAACCCAGTCATTCCAACTCAATTTCCCCTCTTCCCCAGAAACACACCATTCGCCATGGCATTTGAAGTTCAACAGCCACTTCAGTCGTGGCAAATCCTGAATGGCAGGTGGATAAAGCTGGTTAGAAGCAACCAGATCCTTCGTTTAACAAAGTTTCCGGGCAGATTTCTCAGTGTCTTTCTCTGTTTGCAGAGCAGATGAGAGGCTGCGCTGTATTTCTTTAGGGCTTGAGCTCCTGTCAGAGCCTCATAAAGATCATCTGGATCAAAGTACAGGGTGATGACATACTGCTCCTTTGGAAGATCTAGGATGTTACAGCAAACCACATGACTCTTAAAAAAACACCAAATATAGATCAGCGCTTCCAATAGCCTTTACAAGATGGAGCAGACCATGTGGTGCAGGTGTGGTTCAGAAATGCCTGAACTTTTAACTCTGAGCTAATATTCCCAGTGCTGCTTTTTCTATTACACTCCCTGTTCCCTTACAAGCCGCTCCTTCTAACAAACACACATGCACTCGCACACAGAAAAATGCTGGTTTGGCTTCATGCATGTGGTTTGTATTAGCAGATCTTGGCCGAGGGGGTGGAGGAGCGTGTGTGTAATGGGGGATTTCAAAATCCTCCATCCTCTGGATGTTTGCCATCCACCACCATCATTGACATGCCCTCCATGTTTGCTGCAATGTGTGACCGTCTGCCCTCCATTTATTCTTGCTCTGCATATTTCAAAGTGCGGTTACACAACATGCACTCTCAGAGGACTCATATTTAATGTCGAAATTAACTCACGTCTTCCTTCCACTGCTGAAGGAGTCAGATGCTGTAAACACTATAGCTAGTAATGATGTAAATATTTTCGTGAAAGTTCAGAGGTCCAAAAGAAACCCTAAATATTATGGTCTAATACTGCTTTTAACATGCAACTTTAACTAACCAAACAGTGGCAATGGAATGGTGGAGTTCTGGATGGGATGCCACAAACTTTTTGGTCATATTTAATTTAAAGGTAAAAATCTCACTATTAAAAAACATTTAACTCTTGACTTTAAGCCCAAAAAGCCCCTAATTTTCTGCTTATTAATATTTATTAAGTTAGTAGTTGGCTTTAGGTATTGGGTTGGAATGAGAATGTAGAATAAGATAATGTAGAATGTGTGCTAGTAAACAGTCAATTTCTTAATATCAGGCAGGTGATATGTCAATAGTTAATATAAATACCATATTTTGTTTAATTTTTTAAAGAACTTTTTCTTACCAAGGCTGCATTTACCTAATGAAAATAATGATACCTACAGTAATAGTAATACTAATTCATATAATAATATTTGTATTAATTCTCAGCATAAAATACAGCATATCGGATTACATACGGTACTTCTGACATATTCATAACAATGCAGTCTTTGATAATCTCACAGTGTTACACGAGGAGACACACTGACAACAGAGGTGCGGATCCAAATGCAGGTTTAATGGAGATTTCAGGAAAACCAAGGTCAACAGGTGCAAACAGATGTATAGAGACAGTCCAGAATCGTAGTCAAAAACAGGCAAGAAGGCTGGCGGCAGGCAGGGTTGAACAGATAGCAAGGCAAAGGTACAAACACGGGAAAACAAGACCAAGGAAACACGTCGTAATGTCACATAAGGTAAACAAGACTCAGCCACAGTGAGTGTTTCTGTGCAGTTTAAATAGTCTTAAATAGTCACATCAGTGGTGAGTGGCTTCAGCTGAGAGTCTCTAATCAGTGGTGACTTGACTGTGTGTGTTGTATGACTGGGGATGTAGTTCATAAACATGGTGGATTTGTAGTTCTTGTGTGAATTGTGTGTACCAGCGATCTCTGGATGTTAGATTGCTGGTGATCGTTACACACAGATTCTTAATTTATTCAATTTCCTTTGGCTTAGTCCCTTTATTCATCAGGGGTCACCACAGCAAAATGAACCGCCAACTTTTCCAGCATATGCTTTGCACAGCGGATGCCCTTCTAGCTGCAACCCAGTACTGGGAAACATCCTTACACACTCATTTGCACACATACAATACAACCAGTTTAGTCTTTGGGGAGAACATGCAAACTCCACACAGAAATGCCAACTGACCCAGCTGGGACTCAAACCAGTGACCTTCTTGCTATGAGGCGACAATGCTAACCACTGAGCCATCATGTCGCCCTCTAACAATCTTTCTAAATGGTATTGTTTTCATAGGTGTTGTTAGAATTAATACAAAAACTTCTTCTTTCATACACACCTCCACAAACAACCACAGAACCCCCCCCCCCCCCTTAAAGTATATTATTTGTTGTTTTATTATAACACACAACAGCAAGAACACTAATATTAACCAATTGGAAAAAAAGCTTTGTGTGTATTAGTTACATCACTGCTGTGTTTCTTATTCCATCAATTGACTGGATGTGTAAATGATGCCTGTGCATTCAGTAGAATTCTGATTGCTTAGTTACACACACAACCTGAACCCACACCAACAATCTCTCAGTTTCCAGACAGCAAATTAAAGCTGTTATTAAAGCTGCTCTCGTTTCACAGCCCGTGAGCAATAGCAGAGAAGATGGTGTGTGACGTAGGGAAGCAGGGGTTTGGTTGTGACCTGTTCAGGTGGATCAGATGATCGAGGGGTCAGGTAGAAAAGAGACCGGCCTTTACCCAAATCCTACACTGCCTATCATCAAAAATTAATGAGCCCTGAAACAAGATGCCCCAATGAGAGTTGGGGCTTATTAATTATGGAGTTGTGTGTGCATTCATTCACCCCGCTCAGACCGCTGTTTCCCAGATGCAACATCCATTAGCGCAGGCCTGTTTACCAAACGTTTCTCATCGTTTTTTATAGTCTGCATGTAAGAGTGGTGATTCTGCCACTGTAGTTCAATATAACAGTGTTGTCAGAGATAGAGAAAGAAATTTAATGGCACTTATGCTGTGAAATATGGGGGCCCAGATGAGTGTCGTGCAGCCTTCTGTGTCTGTGCAATCTCCAGATGTGTAGAATGCGACTGCTGAAGACGTATGGCTTCATTAAACAGAGCGACTGTGAAGAAGTGGATCTTAGGGACAAACTGAGAGAGCTAAGATTGTTCGATGCCAAACCTCCAGTGCATCCTGCCAAATCTCTATGCTATAACTGGCCATGTTAGCCACATTCAAGTCATATAACTAACTCTTGCTCCATAAAGTGTCTCTACAACAGGAAATTTTAAGCTAGAAATATAGAGTAAGCAAACATCATAATTAAACAAGCCACAGCTGAAATTCCTTGTAAAAAAAGAGGCGAAAAGTACAAGTACACAGTGCTGTATATTGATTATTCGTCTTCAGGTTTGAATGGTTCTGTTATAGGGTGAACCAAGGCAGCATTTATTTATTATTGTGACAATTTTAATACAATTACAATGAAATCTTTTACATTTTAATATATTTTCTAAGGTAATTTATACTAAAGCTGACTTTTCAGCAGCCATTTCTTCAGTCCTCAAGAAAAGTAATGTAAAAAGTAATGTTTAGTGTTGAAACTGTTGTGTACGGATTAATTTGGCTGAAACTGAAAAGTTTTCTAGTTTAAAGAATGGTGTGAACTAAAACTTTATACAATATAATACATAATTGGGAGAAGGTAGTCAAGGAAACATGCAAAAGGCAACTGAAACTCTATCACCACTGTAAAGGTGACTCCACTGAGTCTGAGTATTGTCTTTCCACCTCTACGAAGATGCTGGCTCTAGTGATGCGTGAAAAAAAATCATCAATAAATTATATCTGCGGCAGCTGAGGTCCAACACGGCCTAGTGTTTCTCATGAAGCGTGGGAATGCTCCTCTTGAGCTTTCACATAAACCCCACCACACACAGAGCAAGATGTGTAGACAAGTATGATAAAGTGATTAGGCCCAAGTACAGAGCCCTGATGCATCCCCAATATCAGGTTGCATGCGTTTAAACTCACTCTTAACTGCATAGGGAGGATAAAAACGCAGAGGTGTAGAGAAACACGCCCAGTGAACTTTTACAAAATGTCTTTACACTGTACGGCCTCGCACACACAATATTTTTTCACATGCTGGGATTGCAATGTCCAGATGGAACTGCAGCTGTCAGGACTCTTGGGGTTGGCAGCTCAATGAAGGCTCTGTTCTGAAACTAGTATTATAGGAAGGCATCAAAACAAAGCGATTGTGGGGAGACGCAAACAAGAAAGGACCAGGCCCAATAGGGGTCGGGGTCACTGGAGCAAGCTTGGATGGAAAACGACATTCTTTCATATGTATCTGGTTTCACATTTAGATCATGGCGAGTTTGTTTTGGCTCTCTCCCGCTGGAATTCTTTCTAGGCCTAAGGACTATAGACAGTTTTCTCTGGACAGACAAATCCCTCAGTGAGAGACACGGCTATACTGTTCTCCCCCACCCTTTGTGACAAATATGATGAACATTATGAGGGGAAGATGGAGGAAAAACATCCAATCATACTGTAATTAAATGACGTAAATTCAGAAACTTTGAATGAAAAAGTTTGATAAAGTTTTTTTTGAGCACATTTTTTTTAATCCAGACACTAGTCATTATAATTTATTTACTTACAACTACACATTTGATTTAGTCGTTTGAAATTTACCTGATTCGGTGTTATATTTACAGTAGCTTATTCTTTTTCATGACCACTTGACTCTAGTTTTGAGTTTTGAGAGTTGCAGAGAAGCTCTAATAATAAACCTAAAAGTTTTAAAGAGGTTTTAAATCCATGTCTTAAATACGGATTTATTTTGGCATTCATAAATGTAGTTTAAAAATGAAATTCAAACACTTGTTTAAAGCTACTCATAAAACCTCAATCAGTTGTTGGGTTCCCCTCATTCCTGATGCTTTTACACAGATGGACATTGACGTTAACAGGAGAATGGAATGTTCAATGAGCAGAGAAATAAAGAGTACAGGGAAGAATAACAGGCACAAGAGGGAGTCACCCACCCACCCTCTGACAGTTCATAAACCCAGCAACCCCAATTCATCTCACCATCATCTCGATCTGCCAACGTTTAATCACTTCTCATTAAAGCAAGATCAACTGCGATGTTTCCCTTCTGCCCTCCAAGCTAATCCTCAGGCCTCCAAACTTTTTTTTATATCCACCATCACCATCTCTCAGCCACTACTTGTCCTCTGCTCCATCCAGCCCTCCTAATCCCAAAGTTTATTCTGATGCTGAGACAAATGGGCTTCTAATACCTAATAACCCTGCGCAGCTTTATAAACACATCAGCAAGGCCTTCCCAATAAAGCTGTATAACAAGCGGTGACCGTCAAAGTCACACCATTTAGTGGTCTCACTAAGACATCCTCAAGATGTGTCAGCAAGGAATGCACCATTTCTTACACTAGCCATTTCAAATCTTGTGCTGGGACTAAGGGATGTTGTCTTTGTCTCTTTCTGTTATTGTACAATTGGGGCTGTTATTGCTTTCTGAAAGACCCCAGACCTTCAGCGTTGGGAATAGGGGTTTGGCTGAATCTGGAACAGTGAGGTCGGACCACACACTTGGAGAAAATTGAATTTTTGTGGCTCTTTATGTCCTAGTTTTGACTAAGAGAGTCAATTAGCGTGTTCATGTTGTTGAGTCATATTTTTTGAGAATTTCTGAGCAGAATAGACTATTGTTTTATGATTGAGAACTTCATTTTCGATGACACAGGCCATGTTTACATGTGGTCTTAAGATTTATTTTTTTGTCAGTCTTATGATAAGCGGACAACCCAGTTTTAAATGTTTTGCGCTTGTCAACTTCCAGAGGTAGTTGAAAATGTGGTAAAATTCATTAAAATATCCACAAAACGATCCTGACCACATACTATGCAAATGACTGAGCTCATTCCTAAACATTTCAGGACTTGTTGTGGAAGCAAACTAACCAGAAATGTGAAAAACAAAAAAAAAAAAAACAACAACAAACAAAAAAATTTCTATACCTGCTGCTGCGTGCTCATTGCTTTCTTTGTATGCATGCATACATTTGCAATATTAGATTAAAACATAAACGCTCAAATCTGCACCCATTTACTGGTAAGTGGCTAAAATATATGGGATGCTGCCCAAAATGGTCAAAATGAGAATAATCCCAGGTGGGTGTAAACTGTAATGTACCTCTCTTGTCTTGTGATTGTCTACAATTGACAGTTAGTTATTCCTCTGTGTGTGAATGTAGAAAACCAGATGTGCACGTTTTACAGTCAGTATATTCTCAAGCTCTCACCTGTTTTGCTGGGGTCAGTGTCTGGGATGGTCGGCAAGGCTCCGGTAGGTGACGGGGAAGAGACGGGGCCAGGAGGAGTTTTGTCATTCTCTTGTGGGCGGCTCTTGGAGGTCTCAATGCCCTTGACTCTCCGAGCATGACGATTCCCCTTGTAATGAGCTTCTGCCTGACTCTGAAACAAACACACAGATTAAACTGCTTAAACATTACTCCAAAGTTCACAAGGAGATGCACACAAACAAAACAGGTGGAGTTACAATGTTTTTAAAGCCCAAGACACATGCTGTCCTGTCCAGAAGTCATAAAATGGGCTTATGCATACATTCTTGTCCCATGACACTGATGCCACATGTTATCCATTTCCTGAACCTGCCTCTAATGTATATGCCTGCCTTTAGTTTAGTAATAACCCCTAAAATAGTAAAGCAATAAAGTAAAACATGTTTTGTATTTCATTTGTGTGTAAAACAGAAATAAATAGGCAACACGGTGGTGCAGTAGGTAGTGCTGTCGCCTCACAGCAAGAAGGTCGCTGGTTCGAGCCTCGGCTGGGTCAGTTGGCGTTTCTATGTGGAGTTTGCATGTTCTCCCTGTGTTACTGTGGGTTTCCTCCAGGTGCTCCGGTTTCCCCCACAGTCCAAAGATATGCGGTACAGGTGAATTGGGTAAGCTAAATTGTCCGTAGTGTATGTATGCGTGTGAATCAGAATGCATGGATGTTTCCCAGATATGGGTTGCAGCTGGAAGGGCATCTGCTGCGTAAAACAAATGCTGGATAAGTTGGCGACCCCAGATTAATAAAGGGACTAAGCCGAAAAAAAATGAAAGAAAGACAGAAAAAAAATGAATCCTTTAAAGTAGATTTACTGTGACACACTTTACAATAAGGATCTTAATGGTAGTAATGTATTTATTAACAAACAATACATTTATTACAGTATTTATCCATCTTTGTTAATGTTAATTCATGAAAATAAAGTTGTTCATTGTTAGTTTATGTAAATGTTGAACAATGAAAAGGAAAGTCATGACGTGGCCAAATACGTTGAACCATACTCAGAATTTGTACTATGCATTTAACCTATCACAGTGTGTGTACACAGCAGTGAACACACACAAACACCCATTGCAAACACCCATTGCACACAAACACCCATTGCAGTGGGCAGCAGTTATTGCTGCGGCATCCAGGGAGCAGTTGGGGGTTCGGTACCTTGCTCAAGGGACTCACCTACGCTGTGATATTGAAGGTGATGAGATTATTTACTCCCACCTATGGTACAATCCCTGCCGGGAACCTGCAACCTTCTGATCACAAGTCCATCTCTCTAACCATTAGGCAAGTTTCCATGATTCCATTTAAAAACACTCCCTGTGTGTATAAGAAGAAATGAATGGACTCAACTCAAAATAAGACCACGGTTAAGTGAAAGGATATGTTTAGCTCCCAGAGCGGTCACTGCATAAACAGCACAGAACCAAAGGAAATACAAAACAGTTGACTATAATGAAGCTCTAATCTGCATAAACAGTTCCACTTCTCTGCTGGGACTTAGTCTAGTCCTCTCATCGATCACGCTGACTCGACCTCAGCAGGAACACACTGTGAGATATTTCCAGAAATACTGTCGCATGTGGTCTTCATCCTCGTTACAGGGGAGCGTCGCTTCAAACAGATCACCTAGCAGCGGCTTCCCAAAACACAGTGCGTCCCATCAGGACAAACATGATGATTATTAAGTGGGCGGATTATCTGCTGTGTGAAACTGAGAATGAGTTGACAACAGTTGCTGCAGACACTGGGAGCAGAACCAAGAGTCTCATACCAGAGTGTCATCCAGGGCTCAGACCATCACCACATTAGAGGAGGAGAGGACACTCATGGGAACTCTGGAGATTAAGACAGCCAGGACTGGGCCTCTGAGACAGTTTGGGCACACTTGACAGCATTTGGTTTGCCCCTCCTGTCTGTTGTGGGCTGTAATTGGTGATGACAGTGCCTTATATAGCTGGTGGTCTGTAATCGAAGCCTTCAGGGGTTTGAAGAAGCTGCCTGTCTAAAGCACACAGGAAACCAAGGAGGATGTGGGGAAAAGCACTAAAGGAGCAGAGATCTTTGGGATTAAGGAGGAAAGAGGATAAGAAAGTGATGTGGTTCTGGCAGAAATTAGATGAAATCTAAGCGGATGTGGAGTTGAAGCCCAGGTGGAGGTCACACTGACATGCGAAACATATATTGGTTAATGAATGTCAAACTGGCAGTGATAAATGTAGAAAAAAAAGAATCCACATCCAAGAACAAATGAGAAACACAGCGCACGTCATTGCCATGTGCACGCAACAGACTCAAACAGTCTAGGACGGTAATCACAACCATCAGTTACAGGGATGTCAATACTGGAGAGTCCAAGATTTTTTTTTTTTTGAACAGTCTGTGACTAGGGAGGGGAATCATAAGGAATTTGACAGGTTCTGCGCTAGTTCCAATTCCTCTTTACGATTCCAGTTCCAGTAACAATAATTTTAGTGCTGGGAAGAACTTTGTTTTTCTAAAATATTTCTTGAAAAGTGCATTTACACACAACTAAGGATGTTCAGTGGGGTATATGGGTCCCAGACCGGACTAGAAGCACTGCATTAAATTCCATCATGGAGTTTCTGTGCTAGCTTGCTGATCTTGACGGTGCTAGCGGTTACACGCAGTCTTTCATCTTGTTTTACGCTTGAACAACTAAATGGATGCTTATGTCTATTTAACTGAATGTATTGTAATTGCAAAACAACGTTGATGCTTTTAAAGGAACCTTATGAAACTGAAAATAGTCACATTAACCTTTCACATTCACATTAACCAGAAGTTTATCAGTGGCTGAAAAACAATAGCTGTGCAAATACCCTATTCCCAACTTTTTGGAATCAGTCCTGTTGCAATTCTTTACAATCGAACCCCACCTGTAGTAAATAAGCTAAAAGGAAGCTCAATAAAACACACACATTTTAAGCATTTTTATAACTATTTCGAGTTCCTGTAGTGCAAATATGCTTAAATGTGTGAAGGAGTTCTAGGAACTATGAAAAAGGAGTCTGACAACAATGATTGGGATTCAAGTTTTTGATTAGCTGAAAAGAACAGGCTAAGAAAATTATTAGTTCAGGAGTCACTAATTGGTTTACTTTGTTGTACTGTTATATATATTAGATTCACTAAAAATGTCATCATTCATTTGCGAGTTACAGTACTACACTTATCATGTTTTTTTTTATTTAATAATTTTATGAGCACAGTTGTGTTTCTGAATAGTAGTACACTTCTTTGTCATGCATTCAAGAGCAGTCAATGGAACTGAGTGCCATTTGGTTCTTCTATATACAAGAATTCTGATAAAACGACAGTGTCACCCTTCAGAAACATTCTTATTTTGAACTGCCAGTTCATAGCTAAGCTTTTACGGCCAGTTATTCCAGCAAATTCAATGAGATAAGTGGAAGATTATTAGCAATACAAGCTCAATTTTCATTTCTGAACTCTCTGAACCCACATTCAGAATTCATTCACTGAAATTATCACTGAATGCTTTCTTAATGAAGCGACTTGCATAAGAGGGCATACATTATGTGTGAAGAATACCTCAGCCATTAGATATGAATACAAATCAAGTACCAAGCCAAATCCATGATGTGCCAATGAGAGTGAAGACCTCGTATGAAAGAAGCACTATGTATAGAATAAGGAAATGAGACAAGTTCCTGCCCAGATGGCACAGGGTTTTGAGTTTTGAGAGCGCAAGATGAATTATTACAAGCACGAGGATGAAAAAACAAGAACTTTTCCAAGGACAAATCAGGACACAGACCAGATTGTCTCATCGAACCACATGTGAACAGTGTGTAACGCAACATATGCCAATATAAATGCAATTACCACAACAAAATGGGGAAGGGAAAGCTGCAAAGGGAGGACTGACAGCTGTGGTTATTCCCGAACCTCAAGATGCACACGAAGGTTAATTTGGCCCAGTGAATGAATGACGGAAACTGTGCGACATCGACGGGCCACTGCAGCTCCAGCAGGGGGAGGGAAGCTCATTCAACCCTGTCCTGCAGCAACAGTGACACAATACGGTGACATCACTTCTGCAGCGCGGCAAGGTTATACCTCCATCTTGCGCTAGAGCAAAAGGGACAGAGGGACACTGGCAGCATGGCATAACACAAGTCTGAGCCCCGGGTTTGATGAATGCATCAGATAACACTCGCTGGCAGCCAATAGTCTTCTTTTTCCACTACAAATGTCCTCAGATATCGGCACTGGGGTTTCGGAATCCATGAATCCATAATGGAGCGTGAAATGATGATGGGAAGGAGGCGAGGGAATAGATGTTTTCAAGGAACAAATGCGCTGCTTCATTCAGCATATAGCAGTGGATCAAAATGTAGACTCGTTGCTGTGTGTATCTGTTTAATGAAATGTGGCATTGTATAATTTAATCTTCTATAACGTCGCTTAATAATTTCCAGTGCAACAATGCATGAAAGACGCAGCACAATTTCTAATAAAACATCAGAAGATGAAGTTCTTTGATGTCTGTGCTTTTGATCTGTCCGTCTTTTGCTCACTACTGATTCTGAGCTGTGGGCACTCGATGTCTGACAACTTTAAAACTAAATAAGGGTTTCAGTTGTTTGCACTGAATATACAATGTGTGGGTTTATATGTGGGCTGAGTGTGTGTGTGAATGTGACACTTTCCACAGATAGAGATATTCAAAGCACAAACAACATGTTTTCATGTTGTGAGAACTAACAAGTAAAACCCTGCTACAATGTCATAATTTTTGTTTAATGTGTTCAGTTTATATTATGACATACACTACGTTTACATAGATACCAATAATCCGATTTTAATACGATTAAGACAATACTCTGATTTAGAGTCTACCATGTAAACAGAGATTTTTAATTTACCTTTATCCGGCTAGAGTCATAATCGAACTAAACGGAAATTGAATCAAGACTTGTGGAGTATGGTGACTTTAGTCGCATTATTGAAGTGCAGTACAGACATGTAAACACCCTTATCAAACTATTACCATTGTTTAGGACTTTCGCCGCATTTTGCAACAGGATAGTCCATACATACACGGCTGTTTGACACTATTCTCTGCACCTACCGAGTCAGTAGAGGACCACCGACACTCACCGACAGCAAGTTTTTTTTTCCTCATTGGGAGTGCAGTATCCAATTCCATTAAAACAAAACAGCAGTTCATACTCGCATCCAATATATCTTGCCCCGTTTGTCACAGTGGACATGCATGAAATGTTCCTGAATGAAAGTGACAGTGCCAAACTGCAGTTTAAGTCAACAAATTAAAAATTAAAGACTCAAAATTACATGAAACTCCAGAGGAAATGTGGATAGCTTGGTGGACTTGAATTATGTGCTATAACATGTAAAACGAGATCATAAAAGGAACATTCAAAAAGCAACTCATGTAAACACCTAATCACATTATTGTCTTATTCAGACTAAGGCAAAAATATTCAATTACTGATGTCCATGTAAACGCAGTCATTGTCTCCTGTAAAAATGTAAGATAATAGTATTAATTCAGCTTAAAGTGCAATTCAAAAGCTTAGCTAGTTTAATTAGGTTAGTTAAGCAAGTCATTTGATATACTGTAATTGGTTGTTCAAAGCCACCTTTTATTCCAGCCAAACTACTGTAAACGAAAAAGACTTTCTTCACAAGACCAAATATTAAAGGAAATAGTGTGAAGACATCACTGGGGATTAATTTGAAAAAGAATAATACATTCACAGGAGGGCTAATAATTTTGCATTCAACTGTGTTCTGATATTTTCAGTGGAGAAAATAAATATTGAACACGTCACAATTTTTCTCAGAAAACATATTTCTAAAGGTGCTGTTGACCTGAAATGTTAACATGATGTTGGTAACAACCCCAAAAAAAAAAACTACATGCAAAGAAAACAACCTAATTTCTAAACAAATTAGTTTTATGTGTAATAAAATTAAATGACACAGGGAAAATTATTGAATACATGAAAAAAGGGACGTGTTAAAAGGCATGGAAAGCCCAGACAGTGGCTAAAATCTCTCAGTGGCTATTCAGCAACCCTCTGCTCTTCGTCATTGTAAATTAATATTAGCTGCTTCAGTCCAACATCTACATTACCATTAGGATAAAGATGAAACCAGGACATTTCAAATAATCCAAAACACAGCCAAGGAAACTCAAATGGTTTCAGAGAATGTTGAATGGCCCAGCCAATCAATAGAATCCAATAAAAAATACAAAATAAAGATCAGATTTGATGGACGAGACCCACAGAACCATCAAGATTTTTACACTCTGTTGAAGTCTGTGGAAAAAAATCTAACTTGAGCAATTCATGTGACTTCATTCTCTATATGAGAAGCATCTGTAAGCTATCATGACCAAAAAGGCCTTTTACTGTATATAAAGTATTAAATACATTTCAGTTACACATAACTTTTTTATTATTATTATTTTTATGTTTGTATTGTTTGGGATTTTACGAAAATCTGGTTAAATTTCATGTCAACACCTCCTTTAGAAATATTCCCAGAAAAAAACATGTTCAATACTTACTTCCTTTACTTTAATTGAAAATATTTAAAAATGGTTGTGCATACATAATTTGTATATAATTTTTGTCAACTCTATTATTTAAAGATGTTACCTAGAAGTATGTTTCTTTAATCCCTCATGCCATACTCTATTTGTGGAAAGTGCCACGTGGTTATGTATGTGTGTGTGGTTAAATGCAGTGACAGCAAGTAGGGAGACATTGTAAAAATGGGTGTTGAAATTATACGGATATCTTTAACAAACCAAGACAGCTGCATGTGTCAGAGTCGTCCAATCAGCAAGCAAGGGCTTAAGGTTTGTTGAACAGCACGCATTATTATTTACAAGCACACTTGTACGTGTGGAGCTCATTTGACTTGAGGGTCATGAACTCGGTTGTAAACTAAAATCTTTGGATGGCACTTTGAGATACAGAATTTATAGCTGAACTAACAACCGTCTAGGAAATTTACTGTCAACCAAAACAAAGAAACAACTGGACAACGTTACTTATCTAATCTTGACCTCAGTGAAATAACCTCCTGGTAACTCACTACAACTCTTAAGTCCAGTTGTTTCACAGAACTGCTGAGTTGTCTCAAATTCTCTCCCCATAAATCATTAAAAGCGACCTCGGCTAACAGCTAATTTTGCAGGTCTCCACAGGCAGGCTTGTCCTCTCTGTCTTCTCCTTGTCTTTTATCGTGCGTGGATGCGGTTTAAAGCAGGCCATACATCTGCTCCACTGCAGGCCCGAGATTGCAGGCGCACACCAAGAAAGCCACTTTCTGCCCATGATTACAGTTCTTGTCTGTAAAAATAGTTCAGGCTAGTGAGGCACTCCCAGGTCCTGCTCTGTTACGGATCTCACATGTCACAATGCCTGCCACAGCTGCAACTGAATTCAGCCCAGAATATTTCAGGCTTCACATTTCACCCCAACAAGCGCTGCAGCAATTTGGTGCATAAACAAAGAAAATAATTGCTTTCATTGATGCGCAATGAATATTGGAACATAGAAATGCACGATATAGATCAGCCGGTAATGACTGAATGGTTAGTCTGAAATGGAAAAGTTGAACATTTTGTTTTTGTTCTACCTGCTGGAAATAATAGTTTAAGAGGTCAATTCACTCCAAAATTAGTACATAATATTTTAAACTCATTAGACTGAAAAACAGATCATTAAGATATTTCTCAGAGAGGAATTTAGAGATTTCTGTCTCTCCACTGAAATTATGTTCTTGCAAAACTCTTAGGCTTTTTATATGAAAGATATAAAAATAATCTATATTGATCAAGTGGTTTTTATCCGTAGAATCTGTGTAACAGTCAATCACTGTTTGTGGATGCCACAGAAATTAGTGAAAAGTGGAGGAAAATTGAAAACACATGTTGCTGATATGACTTGTCTTATAAATCAAGCTTTTAAAATGATATTCATTGTAGAAATAGATCAAACAAAGATAAATGTTTAAATGCAGATGTGTTAAAGATTCAATTGTTTTAATTTAATTTTATCTTGCTGTTTATGTTTTGTTTTGCTATCTTAGCAGATAAGGCGCCACAGTGGCGTAGTGAGTAGCACGTTTGCCTTACAGCAAGAAGGTCGCAGGTTCGAGCCCCGGCTGGGTCAGTTGGCATTTCTGTGTGGAGTTTGCATGGTCTCCCCGTGTTCGCGTGGGCTTCCTCCGGGTGCTCCGGTTTCCCCCACAAGTCCAAAGATATGCGGTACAGGTGAATTGGGTAAGCTAAATTGGGTAAGCTAAATTGTCCGTAGTGTATGTGTGTGAATCAGAATGCATGGATGTTTCCCAGATATTTGGCTGGAAGCCAAATGTCTGCAGCTATTTGCAGCTGGAAGGGCATCCGCTGCGTAAAACAAATGCTGGATAAGTTGGCGGTTGATTCCGCTGTGGCGACCCCAGATTAATAAAGGGACTAAGCCGACAAGAAAATGAATGAATGAATGAATCTTAGCAGATACAGAATGTGTGACAGAAAAATAAACCTCATTGCAGGCATCACTAAAAGATTTACTTGGTTGCACTTAAGCTGCCAATTAAATATAACATAAATTTAATAATAATTTTATTTAATAATAATTTTATTTATTTTTTAAAATTGAGTATCTCTAAATTTAGGTTTTACTGTTTTTCATTCATTCATTCATTCATTCATTCATTCATTCATTTTCCTTTGGCTTAGTCCCTTATTTATCAGGGGTCACCACAACAGAATGAACCACCTACGATTCAGTCATATGTTTTTTACGCAGCGGATGCCCTTTCAGCTGCAACCCAATGGGAAACACCCATGCACTCTGTCATTCACACACACACACACACACACACACTCACTCATACACTACAGCCAATTTAGTTCATTCAATTCACCTACAGTATAGCGCATGACTTTGCACCCGGAGAAAACCCACACAAACAACTAGAAAACATGCATACTCCACACAGAAATGCCAAATGGCCCAGCCAAGACTTGAACCAGTAACCTTCTTGCTGTGAGGTGACGATGCTAACCACTGAGCCACTTTTTTTATTCCGTATTGATGACATTTGCTTCATTTGAAAATAAAATGCCAATTAGAGCATAAAATGACAATTGTTCAAGCATGGTCAGACATTTATGTTTATTTTTACACAACATAATAAGTAAAATTACAAAGAAAAACATGTCTCTGAGACAGATTTGTGGTTGCGGTGAGAAAAACAGCTCCTGAATTGTTCTCGCTCATGGCTAACATTTAAGCTTGAATGGATACTTGAATTGGCAGAACAAAAGATCCGAATGCTGTAGGCATTGCTGATTGATGTTTGTACGCCAATAAAAGTTTGGTCTGTTGATGTTGTGAAACAATTATGACTTTTCAGAAAACTAAAACTCGTCGATTTGTATGGATTTTTTTCTTTTATCTCTTCATGAACGTCAGAGGTTTGGCAAATGGACTTAAACGTCTTAAGTTTACTATAAAAATACCATCATCTGTGGACTAAAGATAAACTGTTTTTCTTAACTAAAGCTTCCGTTCTGAATTTGTAGAGTGAGCTTTTCCTTTTAATCGTAGAAAGAAAGAAACTCTTCATGCTGTAAGCTTCAGCTCTGACATGCTATGCGGATACAGCACTTCAAAGAGGATTTGCCATTGGCTATTTCCGGACTAGAAAGCAGAGAGTTCAGCACAAACACAACACTCATATTACATCTAAAACCCGCTCGAAGAACGATAAATACAGTACGACTGCATCTCAGAACACCAAAGTGAACATGCGTGAAGTCAAACAGTCTCACCTCAGAGTTGAAGCGGATCTGGCAGACATTGCAGGAAATGATTGGCCGTTTGGTCTTCACCAATGGGACTCCAAAGGTGTGGTTGATCACTGCCTTCTGAACAGGATCCATCTGAATGAAGAACAGGAGAAAGAGGGAAAGGGGAAAGGGAAAGGACGCGTGAAACGAAACTCCCATTAGACAGACAAGGTCATTAATCATGTTGATGGAAAGGTCTGGGTGGCAGTACAGTGGCAGGAGAACATGGCTAAGGGCGGCCATATGGTGCCGTGAGTCAGGACACCTGTGAGATCAAGTCAGGGTCAGCAGCTCATCTCCGGCACAAATGTAAGATTCACTTGCGAATTATCAGCGACTGGGATAATAAGGAAAGGCAGCGTAATTACTCAAGGAGGCCACAAAGCACTAGATCATCCGGTGTGTGTAGCTACGCATTCCTGAAGAGAATCTACTGGCTATACTGTAGGAAGGCGATTACTGTATGAAGACGTCTGATATCACATGATTAATGAGGCTTTATAATACGATTACATCATTGAAATGTAAATATTTAAAAAATATATAAATATTAAGCCATGCCATTTCTGATTCTAATAATGGATTAATACATGTCAAGAATAAAGTCAACTAAGATTAATACAGGCACTGATGTATTTGACTAGTTTAAACTTGTGTGATACCAATATATTCAATTCAAAATAATAATTATTATTATTGTTATTATTATTATTGTTATTATTGTTATTATTATTATTATTAATAATAATAATAATAACAATATTATTAATATCATTATTATTATTGTTGTTGTTACCAATGATAGCAAAAGAATATGTAACAATATGATAATGTTTTATTTAATATATTGGTATTACATTACACATAAGGTCAAATTTGATCATTTTATTATATGCAAATGCACACATTGTATTTTATTTTTCATATTTTCATATAAAACAATGTAATAAAACATGTTAGACTAAAATGTCAAATATATATATAATATATAAGTATCAATATATAATAGGGCGCCACGGTGGCGTAGTGAGTAGCACGTTCGCCTCACAGCAAGAAGGTCGCTGGTTCGATCCCCGGCTGGGCCAGTTGGCATTTCTGTGTGGAGTTTGCATGTTCTCCCCGTGGTTGCGTGGGTTTCCTCCGGGTGCTCCGGTTTCCCCCACAGTCCAAAGATATGCGGTACAGGTGAATTGGGTAAGCTAAATTGTCCATAGTGTATGTGTGTGAATGAGAATGTGTGGATGTGTTTCCCAGAGATGGGTTGTGGCTGGAAGGGCATCCGCTGCATAAAACAAATGCTGGATAAGTTGGCGGTTCATTCCGCTGTGGCGACCCCGGATTAATAAAGGGACTAAGCCGAAAAGAAAATGAATGAATGAATGAATATATAATATATTAAATATATATATATATACAGTCAAGCCTGAAATTTATTCATACCCCTGGGGTAATTTAGGGCTTGACTGTAATTAATTTTTAAATATAATAATAACCAGAACAACAACAACAACAACAACAATAATAAAATGTCAATATGTAATGATTAGGGTACATAATGTGTACTATATGTGTTTGTAGAGTAAAAATTTACATTTGCATATTAGTATATTATTGTACTGGTTCTATATTTTATTTATCATTTGTTTAATTATTTATTAATATCATCATCTTCATTATTATTACGGCATTATTGGTAATATGGGTATATTAAAATGATATTAATACTCTACAGACACAGACACATTAGCTGTTAAGTTTATATTAGATCAGTGTCAACAATCTAAGAGGTCAGACTTTAAAATAAACGTAACTGACTATCCTAAGTACCACATCTCATAGCGCCAGTGGTTAAGCCTCTGTTTATGAGCAGCTTATTGCACAAAGCCTGATGGTCATAGTCCAAAAGTCTTTTGGCCTTGTGGTTGCATTCTGTGCTCTATTGTCATACGATTCCCACCATTAGCACACGCTTGATATAGTTTCATTTTTGACTTGGCATTTTATAAAGTAACATTCATGCAAATCGTCAGGGGAGTAGCTTAGATTCTTTAGTCCTATGCGAAGACATTGTATGCTGTGTGCTTATTATCCTTGCTATTTATCACTTCTTTTAAATAATTAAATAATTGTACTTATTTAGTAATTGCTGGCAAATCACATGCAAAATCAGCCAACAGTATTAAAAAGATGATCCAATAGTATTCAAAAGGTTAATATAATTTTTAAAAAATATTTGCATTTATGTTAATGCAACAAAGCAATTGAGGTTTACATTTTGAATAACATACTTTATATTTTCTACTATAAATAGAGCACCTTATGTATCCTCTAGAAATACTGCACTGCACTCTCTGTGAAATTAGTGTTTATATATACACATTTGCTCATATTAATATTTTGAGCAAATCCCTTGCAATATCTCTATACTGTGTGTACACAATGAACACACACATTGGTATCATGCTTTTTTTTACTTATTTCACTAATAATTTGTGTAAACCTGAGACAAATATTGTGTTTAGAGTGAAATAAAAATGTTAATAGTCGACCTTGGAAGATATTGTTCTCTTTTTAGTCTTAGTTAAGCAAATGCAGACTAAATGTACTTGTTCTCTTAGGAAAAAACTTTTAAGAAGTTGTTTTCCTTTTTATTGTTTACTTTTCTTTTCTTTTTTGGATTTTCGTTTTTATGTTGCATCAGTCTCATCATACTTGACTCTCTAGCTCCTCTCTGACAAGACCCCGCAAAAACCTCTCAAAGCCTGTCAGCATTTATCATTGTTCATTACAATCATCCAAATTTGGTAAAAATTAGAAACTGTTGGTTCTGACATGGGTGTGTCGATTCCAAAAGCTTGTTAAAGAGCCCCTATTATGGGTTTTTGAAAATGAGCTTGTATGCTGTGTGTCACACAGCTCTAAGTGAAGTGAAATGTCCAGCTAAGGCTTAAATCTGAAAGTGCAAAGTGTTTAAAACTATTGATTCATCTATAAAAGAGTCGACTCATAGTTCCTCAAACGAGTCGCCGTGCTTACGAGTCTTTAGCCGTTTCGGCACGACGTGAACACGGAACATAAGCCCCAACCCCACCCACAAACAACAGCGGTGTGGAAAAAGTTGCCAGATCGGGCGGTTTTAAATTTTATTGTGCAGGTAAAAACCTTTTGGACAGGGTTTGGACTGAAATCAGGCAGCTACATCTGGCAACACAGTGAAGAGCATTGTGCTTAGCTGGATATTGGAAGTGTGCAGAGAACCCAGAGATGAGACTTTGAAGAGTTAGTAGTTTCTGCAGAAATACCACAGCATTAAACACAGCCATGTGCTGTTCTCCCTCCGAGGAGTGCTTACAACGGAGGATTAGGAGCACCAGGACATTTCCCTGGTCTGCTATCCAGCAAGTGTGAGTAAGTGCGATTAAAACGGTCGCCTCATTGTTTTCTCTAGCTTGTAAATGATGCATTTAACTGTGTTTTGTAACTTGTAACCACTTGTAGTGTCTTTGGTTAACTTGTATTCTCATATCGCGTCTAAAAGCACGTTGTAAACGCGACGCGTGCCGCTGTGTTTACGGATTAAAATGCGTTTGAGCTCGTGTTCCTCTGCTGTTTGTCGTTGCTATGGGTACCATGAGCTCTGCTACACACGTTCGGCGCTTTTGCCGCTGTGTGCACTAATACTGAATGTATGTCGCTGTTTTTACTTCTGGTTAAGAATTAGAGTGATATGCTGGGAGATCGGGGGTTAGTTTCGGGGGTGAGGTGTCTGAAATACGGGCGACTCCCGATAAAAACGAGTGTTAGCAGATTAGCTCACGCACACGCTATGACTCCTTCAATGTTGATAAGCCGTGGTGGGCAATCGCAACAGACTGAGTCATCGGTCCAATCAGCGCAGTTTAGCATCGCGCGAAGGAGGGGTTTTGGAACAAATGAATCCCTGAACGATTCATATAGGAGTCGCTGGGATAATGAGGTAAAAATAAATGCAGATTATAAGACAATGAAAGTGTTTTTTGACCATGCATGCATATCAGCCTGCTGTTGGAGACCCCCAAAACCAAAATATGACCCTTTTCAATGTATAATATGGGCTCTTTAAAATTGTAAAATAGCTAAGATCAGAATATTGAATACGTACAACTCCAGGAGCATGGAATTATACAAGCAATATCAGGTCACACTTTACAATAAGGTTCGTTAGTTAATGTTAATTAATGCATTTATTAACATAAACAGACAACGAACAGTACATTTACTACAGTATTTGTTTATGTTAGTTAACGTTAGTTATTGAAAATACAGTTGTTCATTGTTGGTTCACGTTAACAACGACAACGTTAACAAGCATGGACTTGGAAGATAATAATGCATTGGCAAATGTTCAATTATGATTAATAAATGCTGTACAAGTGTTGCTCATGATTAGTTTATGTTAGTAAATGCATTAACAAATGAACCTTTTTGTAAAGTGTCACCCATTATCACAACAATAATATTTCAGGATCCTCAAGGGAAGACGTATGCCAGGGCCCTATGCACTCAGTCACTGTTTTCCCACACGTATGACACCCCTGCATGGTGTAAATGTACAACAAACTCTTTAACACCAGATTTTTTGCAGGCAGTTATTAACTCTAACTCTATTTCTTGGACTGAAAGAGCAGAAATGACTGTGATGCATGATGTGCGACACAGGTAGTTATGGAAAGAAAATGTTAAACGATCTATAATAGTTGTACTTCTTATTCCAGCTTTTATGAACAATACTCTATTACAGGCCAGCTTGGAACATCTTGTCTTGGCTGGGAAAGACGGGAGAGGCCGAAATGAATATTCTCTTAGTCAAACAAAAACATTTAGAAAAATCTGCAAACGGGTCGTATCCAGGCAACCCCCCATTCGAAAATAAACACATCCAGAAAGCAGAGACATGGTTCAGGGTGATGGAACACAATATCTGTGGGTTAGCAAGCTTTACACCGGACTTCCTCTGATTTTTGACTCTTATCTCTCCTGGCACAAGCCTGAAAACTCATCCATGTTCTGCGCCGTTGAGTTCCTGATTTCATTGTGCATGTGCAAAGTCCACTCTACATCAGTCAGACAGGCACTGGATTAGCCACAATGATGTTGTTCTATGGCTTTGCCTTCATGAATCTCCAGAGGATTAAGTGAAGCTGGCAGTTAGCTGGGTAATCAGAACACCTCCAGCTAGAACACATCAATAGATACAACTGTCAGTATAACTGCCTCAGAAGGGAAACGGATGAGGGGGGAGCTCTGTCAGGCTCCACGGTGAAAAAAAAAATCAAAGCTCTGCAAAGGCCTCTCGTAAGAAAAAGATTACTTTTAAAGGCTTATATCTTTTTTTTTAATTTAAAGTCTGCTGGCTGCATTTTAGCTCAAAAAATGCCCTTATAATCAAGATTTAATAGCATACAGAAGTTAAATGTGCCTCTAGACCAAAACCCTGGGTGTTGGTCCACCATGCCTCACGTTATGATGTAAAAATAGCACTGCACTGAAGTGGCCGTCTGCTGGTGGTGATTTATTCCTCTTACTTTCTCAAACGAAAGACATCTTGGCTCATGACTGTCCCAACAAATCTCCTTCAACCCAAAGGTGAACTTAAAACTGCAGCTTACAAGAATCTAAATAAAACCACCAAACCACAGCTGAAAGATGCCTAAAAAGTGCAGCTCATCCAAAAATGAATAATGAAACCTTCAAAACATTTAAAACCTGCATGACTTTCTTTGTACTCTGTAACACAAAGAAACATACTGTGTTTTTAAGCATTTTGTTTAACATTGCCAAAAAAATTAGACATATTTTTAATGATTCAAAGTAATAATAGCTTTTTGCATGATTCACAGCAGTTTCAATCAAATGTTTAGTGAGTGATGGTAAAAATTAGCTGCAATTTTAATCATTCAATTAAACCAAACCCTAAAATTCATATGTTAAAAATGTGTGATAAAATGAAGAATCTTAAATAACCATGCCATTTTAACTTTGTTTTAAGTAAGTAAGTAAGTAAGTGCTAATGCAAGGTGAGCTTGCAAAGCCACACATAAGAAGGCTGAAGGTTATGTTAATGATAAATGTTAAAATAATATTTTATTTTTAAGAGATAAAAACTGTTGCATCATATCTGAAAGTGGCAGCAAATTATACATGAACTGTCCGTTCGTTTATTGCAGGGGTGCCCAAACTCAGTCCTGGAGGGCCGGTGTCCTGCAGAGTTTAGTTCCAACCCCAATCAGACCAGCTAATCAAGCTCTTGGTTTAGAAACAGCCTTACACAGGTGTGTTGAGGCAAGCTGGAGCTAATATCTACAGGACACTGGCCCTCCAGGACCGAGTTTGGACATCCCTGGTTTATTGGACCTTGCAAAAATGTTAGATGCATGTTGAGTCTGTATTGGCTTTTGTCAATACAGTGGTCCCTCACCATAACGCGGTTTACCTTTCGTGGTCTCGCAGTCTCAAAGCCTCTTTTTTTTGCAATTTGACATGCTTTTTTTTTTTTTACAGTGCATTGTATTCTGCGTCCTGATTAGCGCATTGTGTTCTGCATCCTGATTGGTCAGTCAGTACAGAATATGTTTAGCTAGCCAAATTTACATGAATCTTCGAACGCTAGCAGTGTGACTCTAAAGTGCTGTACTGTATGTTTGCAAGTTTTCTCCCCAACAAACCCCATAATGTCAATGAAACATTTTTCACTATCAAAGGCACCAGCGATAGCATCCAAAAGGCAGAGGAAGATGCTAACCAGCGCACAAAAAGTTAGACTTCTGGACATGCTAAAGGAAGGTAGAAGTTGCGCGTGTGTTTAAACAAGAGAGAGTGTGAAAATGTTAATGTCTATCTGAGGAAATAGTAGTGAGGGGTTTTACAGCCTTAAAACATCTATGATAATAATAAAAAATAAAGCAGACTACTTTGCGGATTTCACCTATTGCAGGCTATTTTTTAGAACGTAACTCCCACGATTAACGAAGGACCACTGTACATAGAAAGTCAACGAAGTCCAGACTTATTTTTACTGTATGAAAAATAAATAAATAAATACTCAAGTCAGGTTTGGCACAATATGAGTAAATAGTTTATTTTTGGCTTAACTGTCCATGCTATTGTGTGAAGTATTGTTTTGTTTTATGGAAGACTCACAAATTCTGTATTTTATGGTGTTGGCTGACGCTTCTAATCATCAAAGTGAACAATTACCAGAGCATGTTACATTTATCCAATTGGCAGGCACAGTGTCTGTCATATGACCTCCCGATGCTCCCTCTGGAAAACCACATCCCACAAACTGATAACTGCTCAAAAATAGCCAGATCCCTCTCAGTGTTAAAAAAAACCAGACTCTTGAATGTCTTATTTATGCAAAATGATTGTTTAGCCATCATGCAAATCTTCTTTCCTTGAAACTATGAAACTACACTATGAAACATACTGTAAAAAAACTAGAAAACTTTTCCCCCAACAATTCAACAATTTCAGGCTCCATAAGCGTTCACTGTGTGGACATAAACGTGTAGAACATGATGATAAAATCTTCTTTTGGTCTTCTTTGAACTATCCCTTGTCAACATGCCCGAGCAGTGGTGTCATAATGAAACACTAAAAGTCAATTCACAAGAGTCTCCCCTTTCAATGCAAGATCCCACCGCAGCTCAAATAAACCATAGAGTGTCTCAACATGCCAAACACCACGAGCCCAAAATGCACCGCGTTCAAACAGACAAAACATCCCGCCATCCAAACGAAAGCTGCTCAGCGATTCAGAAAGTCCTCAATGCTGTTATCTCCCAGTCTGAGCATGCTGGAGGGACACTCACCTTCATATCCTCGGGATCACGCAGCTGCATCGGATCCTCGGTGAGGGAGCGTGTGTTTGTGTGTGGGAGGGTGTCTGTGCGAGTGTCACTCATCCTGAAGGGATTCTGGCTGTCCCACCACACCGCCTGATTCTCCCACACTCACGCTTCTGTGGGTACGACAGCGAGCGCTTCTCAAGTCCACAGGTCCGGGAGATGATCTGTCTTTCTAATTTGGTCTGCTCTTTTCCACAGTCGCTCGTCACTCCTGCCGTTAGGGCTCGGCTTCTGGTTCTCCGCTGTTTAATCTCATCCACTTTCCTTTCATTCCCCCTTTCATCCTTCCTGACACTTCACAGCAAGCCAACACCACTACGTTCCTAGTTGGATGCTCTCTCTTCTTCATTTTCCTCCTCTTTTTTTCTTTCCCTCTTTATTCCAATAATAAATCCCGTGCTCTTTCAACAATCTCCTTCCTCTTTCTGTCCTACATGCTCGCTCACTGACTGCTTATTTTACCCAGATGCACTAAGAATGTCATGCACTCCCTCCGTTTTTTTTTTCTCACTCTTCAAATCAGCCCTTCACTCCCTTATTTTATGAAAAGCACAAGCTGCAGATTTCAGCCCTCCTCCGTCATCGCAGTCCTTGCCACATGCCTCCAAAACTCATGTGGAACCAATACAGATGTGACCCACGCTCAATTAATAACACTTAGAAAAACATTAGGCTATTTGTGATTGATCTCTTCCAGCTATTAAAAATCTTTTTTTTTATCGAGGGGGTCATCAGAGGTAAAGCACATGCAGCCAAAATATTTCATCTCCAATAGTCCACGTGGAGTTGCATTACTCAGCGAGGAAAATTGGCATGCTGTTCATATAAACGTCTATTTTTTTGCATGAAAGACAGCGAGGCTTCGGTTGAAGGTGGCTGCAGGTGAAAAGCAACAAGTTGGCGCTCAAGTCAGACGATTTAACGCCCGATTCTGCAGAATAAGCGATAGTTTGGAAGGAGCTTTTCTGCACCTTCACGCCACAAGCAGCTGCTTGGTATAAATTATTCAGGTGCCTCGGTGCCTGCAGGCGCATTGACTCAGACAGGCAGGTAGAGGCCAAATCACATTCAAGACAAATTACAGCTGGACTGGAAGATTGCGGCTCGTTCTACAGCTGATCAAAAGCATCTGATTTTGGTGTTTCGTAGCTAAATAATTGTTTGGCCGAAGCCAAACATTTTTGAAAATACTTTGAACTGGATTACGGCTTGAAGTCTGTTTGATCAGTCCATCACATTCCAGCATGAATACGATTCCAGACGGAACAACTTGAGCACAGCTGACAAAGCTCATGTTTATAAGCAGTGTTGGGGAAGCTACTTTGAAACTGTGGCTTGCCAAGCCAATCATAACTTACAGAATACAAACAGTCGTATATAACACACTACAAATAATGCGTTGCTATAATAAAGTGACATGATGTTTTTATGCATAACTATTCAAGATCATCATTTATCAATTAATTAGAAAGACAATAGTTGCTGTTCGCTTTAACTGAGAATGTTTGTCCATTCGATGTCATCAGATTTTTTTAAAATTTAACCCAGTGTAACTTTCAAAATCATAGTGCAGACAGTAATTGAACGGTCCTACCTAACTAATTCACTTTCTTTTGTTGCTTTTTAATTTTTTGTGTATAAATCTATTCTTGGTTTACTCCCCACATATCTCCAAACTTACATTCATTCATTCATTCATTTTCTTGTCGGCTTAGTCCCTTTATTAATCCGGGGTCGCCACAGCAGAATCAACTGCCTACTTATCCAGCATATTTTTTATGCAGCGGATGCCCTTCCAGCCGCAACCCATCTCTGGGAAACATCCATACACACACATTCACACTCATACACTACTGACAATTTAGCCTTACCCAATTCACCTATACCACATGTCTTTGGACTGTGGGGGAAACCGGAGCACCCGGAGGAAACCCACACAACCACGGGGGAGAACATGCAAACTCCACACAGAAATGTCAACTGACCCAGCCGGGGCTCAAACCAGCGACCTTCTTGCTGTGAGGCGAACGTGCTACTCACAACGCCACCGTGGCGCCCATCTCCAAATTTACATTTGTTTAAAAAAAAAAAAAAAAAAAGGAAACCTGTCTCTAGCTATAGCCTTCGGTCTCAGGATGTTAATTTATTGTCTGTACCAGTGGTGCATACTGAAATGGGGAAAAAGCTTTTAAATATGCAGCACATTTTGCATGGAATAACCTCCAAATAAAGTTGCAGTTAGAAGAGTTGGTTTCACTACATGCTTTTAAAAGATTTTAAATGATTTGGAGTTTGAAAGATTGGCCTGTAGATGTTCAGAATAATCTTTAATTGTCATTGTATGTGTGTTTTGGATAGATGTATGATGTTACCTGTTATTTGTTTTTTGTTTGCTTGTTTGTTTATTAAACCCATGTGAACTTTATACTGCCAAATCTTGGCCAGGATGCTCTTGTAAAAGAGATTTTTATTCTCAATGTGCTTTTCCTTATTATTATTATTATTATTATCATAATAAAAAGAGAACTGCTTAGGACAAATCTATTCAAACAGAATTCATGTGTTTTAAATTGCAGCACAGAGAGAACTGTTTAAAGCAAGCAATGCATTTGAATTAATCAGATTTAATGAAACATATGATTATTATTACATTATTATTACATAATTAATTTCTACTACTTATTCTAATTTACACACGTATAACATTGTTAGTAAATCCAATACATTTTAATACAATTCCTATACATGAGTACTATATGTATTCATCACTCTATGTCTATCTTATATTATTTATGCAAAAAAAAATCTTATCTTTCAAGACAAGAAGACACATGGCACAAATCTTTGCACTTTATCACTATTCGTCAGACCCCTAGGTTTCACACATTTGTCAGCAAGACATGTTTAATTATTTAAAATACAAAAACAAAACATAGTATTATCACTTATTCATACATTTTAACAAGTTCTTTTCAACATTAATTAGTTTAATTTTGACGTAAACACATCTGTGCATTTATGCATTTGGCAGGCATTCTATAAACCTAAACAATGCACTATAAAATGAAATCTAAAGTTTCTATGCTCATCTTCAATCTCATATTACATAATCACTTCTAATATCAACACATATAGTTTATTAAACCACACGACTGACAACAGCTGTTAGTTTGATACCTCAATGAAAGCCTGTATATCAGAGTCTGTGAGAGGAACTCTTGTAAATGTCAGTATTCCATTAGGCGATGGCGTAAACACTGCAGTGTGTTTTCAGAAGCGTCCTAGAGAGAGGTCACGCTGTCCTTCCAGCCTCTCCAACATCGCCACCTACTGGCCATCACCCACATTGAGCTTTTAAACAGTGTGATTAATAACCTGCTGCAAGGCTAAAATGGCCTCAATCTAAAGATTACAGCCCAGTGTCCCAATGCATAATAAATGGCAAGTACATTTATTACAAGTACAAGAGACAGTAGCTCTTTTATGCTGACTCTATCACAAGCTCATGCATATTTTAAAATATTTAAACGTCCCTTGGCTTTTAGTGAAACGATAATAATGAACTAGATTGGGAAGGGAATGTGTGATGTGGATTTGTTGAGCTGGCTTTGGGATGGGATCTCTTTTTTTTTCTGTGCCAGTGGGCAAGCTATTTTTCACAATGGCAACAA
>CAIGQQ010006052.1:7989776-8022633 GCA_903798035.1 Danio albolineatus | reverse complement strand
ATATATATATATATATATATATATATGTTTATATTTTTTTTATCACAACAACATGTTTGTGATGAGTGGTGCAGCATACTGGTGTCTCTCATTAGCACTCAGTCTAGTAGCAGTAATTAACCAACACTTTTATTAATGTACTATCAAAGATTGCTATTTGTATACTCACATCAAAATAGATATACTGTATATACTGTATTAAAATGTTTTTTTCTTTTCAACTCTCTCAACCCAACTGGCTCTACTTTACACCACAATGCTAACCTTACAAATTTCCAAATTAAAAAATAGTAATTAGCATTAGCATTAAATACTCAGCATTTAATACAATAAGTTTTCCTGAAAATCTTGCGCAACAACACACAAAATAACACTTAATGTCACTACTTACTTTCATTATACACTAAAAATTATCTGTAAATTTGCAGTTTACTTATTTGCAGCTTCACAGCCATAAATAAATAGAAACACTTGTGAATCGCAAAATATGTTAATTAATTTAAAATACTGTTAATTAAGAGACATTTTTTACAGTGTACTGTCTTAAACATGCTAGGAACTATAAATCTGCTTCTACTCAGTGAGTTAATATCACCTTTAACTAAACGTTTGAGTTCATGTTACTTGTTTCTATTGAGTAATACATTTTTACACAACATTCGATTCAACTATTGTCATTACACATGTACAAGGCGACAAAATGCAGTTACTACTACAGTGTAATAAGCTCATTTATTTATTTTCCTTGTTCAATTTTAAGAAACACAGGAAAATACGCTTTTCACCCAGCACACTTCCTGTTTGAGCTGTCACCGTCTGGTCGGCGCTACAGAGCACCGAGCACAAAAACAGCCAGACACAGAAAAAGTTTCTTTCCTCAGGCCATCTACCTCATGAACAGTTAAATATTTTCTTATTGTGCAATAAACGTGCAATACTTTATCCTACGCACTTGTACACAGCACCTTATAACAATATATTATGCAATACTTCTCCTTACGCATTTTTACACAGCACCTTATAACCTGTATATTTATAACAAATCTGTACATACATTTTAACATCCAGATCTTTTTGGACTAACTGCATCTCTGTTTAATGTCTATCATCTTTTTTGTTGTTACTTATCGCTTTATGTACACTGGAAGCTTCTGTATAGCCAAAGCAAATTCCTTGTGTGTGTGAAGCACACTTGGCAATAAAACTGATTCAGATTCTGATTGTGAAAAATCTAAAACGCCAAAAATCTCAAATGGCAGGTGCATGAAAATACTGGCGTTTTTTTTCTGCAATGTATTGTCTTACAAGAGAACCCACAGCACATATTATGAGCATGGCTGAGACCCACAACTAACCTTTCCTGTTCAATTTGCTGACCAGCGTCCTCATTTACATAACAGAATGCAATCTGGGAAATGTGCAGAACAGACTCGGAGTGAAAGTGCTGAGAGAGTGAAACGAGCTGCATGCTAATCAAAATGATTAGCTATAAGTCACGATGACATGCCAGAACTCATACAGCATAACACTGTCCAATAGAGAGCAGTCAGGAAAAGTCAGATACAGAAGCAAGTCTGCTATTGCTGAAGAATTGTTTCATATTTAGTATTATCTTTATGTAAATAGAGCAATTTACGAGAATGAACTAACACGTTGCATTAATATTCCAGATCTGAAAGCCAAGAATAATGTGTGGTGTATATGTAATTTGGCATTTATTAAAAGAATATAAATTGGAATATTCATCACACATTTGGCTTTAGAAAAGTTTGATCGGTGAAAAAAATGTTGTGCAGCTCAGAAGTAAACAATGTGCACTATAAGCAATTTATGTTAATTTGATTCATTAAGAATTCATTGAGTTCATTCATCTGTAACTTTTCATTATGAAACAAATCACTTGTTTTTAAATTCCTTTTATATTTAACAAAAACACTTTCTTTTCAACATTGAAATCGACAAAAGAAAACATGACTTAAAAACAGAACCACTTTAATATACTATAGTGTTATTACTAATAAATGTACTTATTCAGGGGTGAAATGGTGGCTCAGTGGTTAGCACTGTCACCTCACAGCAGGAAGGTCACTGGTTCGACTCCCAGCTGGGCCAGTAAGCATTTCTGTGTGGAGTTTGCATGGTCTCTCCATGTTCGCGTGGGTTTCCTCCGGATGCTCCAGTTTCCCCCACAGTCCAAAAACATGCGCTATAGGTGAATGTGTGTGAATGAAAGTGTAGGGATGTTTCCCAGTACTGGGTTGCAGCTGGAAGGGCATCAGCTTTGTAAAACATATAGTGGAAAAGTTGGTGGCTCATTCCGCTGTCGTGGCTTCTGATGAATAAAGGGACTAAGCTGAAGGAAAATGAATGTACTGTATGTACTTGTTCAAAATATGTGGACTGTGTGCATTTCAGCTGAGACTAATGTAAACCACTGTGATTCTTTGCTGAATTTAGTTAGCTCAAAAGAACAATTGTGTGATTACTTCTAAAGCTCAGCACTGAAAAAAAAAATTGCACATGAAGAAATCTGATGCAACTTCCAAATCTAAATGTATGTCAAAAATGTTGTTGCACAATTAAACCAAACTGAAACTTTTGCAATTAAAATTATTCAGTGTGAAAATAAATGAAGACTTACCTTCAGTTCCCGGTTTGGTTTAATTATGCAAGGGCATCTTTGCCCAATTGAACTGTGTGAATTTGTGGTGAATTAGACTTTGTTCACGTTGGTGGTTAAAATCAATCCTCTGTTAAAATCCACCCCTGAATGCAATATTTCAACACTGTCACAAGAGATTGTTCAGAGGCCTAATCTCACCGCATTGAAGTTGTGGAAGAGCCCAACGCTGTGCGGAGGAGTCTCCATTGGAAACTGCAGGAAGGGCTTCATATCCAGATGAGGCTGGATGACAGTGGGGGTCCGCAGAAATGTGGGGACAGCCCCCGCTCGGTTGATGCTTCCTGTAGAGACAAAAAGAACGACGTTAAAGAGTCCAAACACACACTAATTCTTACTTTAAACTTTCCAGCTTAGAACCCCTGTCAGCGGGTTATACTCATCGACTTTTCCCACAAACTCCGACACAGAGGTGAAACACGGAGGCTCAGAGATGGCTTTTGCTGACACATTTTCATGTCAGCACAAAACTCATCAGAGAGATGTCAACCTTTGGTTATGAAACGCCCCCTCTAACTCTCTCTTTCTCCCAATCCACGTCACCGAGTCTCTGTTCCCTGTCAGCCTGTCTTCTCTTATCCTTTACAGCCCGCGCAACCCCTTGCATGAGACTCGGACCCTCTCATCAGAATTAAGCTTTAGCGAGCAGTTACTTTAAGCTGCTTAATTTCTGCCGCTGGATTTTCCTCGCCTCAAATTCCCTGCAGTCTTAAATCTGTTCCCTTCTATCTCCGTCCCTCCCTCCCTCGCTCTCATTGCCTGTCTCCAGCTTAATCTTGGATGATTTTTCGCTTCTATTTCAAGATGGCTCGGCTCTCTCCTGATTTCTTCCGAGCGCCGTCGAGATGGTTTCCTCACACAGACACAGGACGTCATTAGGCTGTGCTGCAGCGGGCATGCATGTCAGGAGAAGGAATAGAGATGGCACTGGAGAGATTCGCTGCCTCAGCCTGGCCACAGCTGTTCCTCCTGCTGGAGCCTCAGGCCTGGACGAGCCCTGGCATCATTAACTCAAATTAGGCATGCAAGACTCCTCACTGGCTTGCACAGCACACGGGGAGATAAAGAGCGAAGGGGAGAAAAAGAAGAGCCAGAATAAGGAGACTGGTTGCAAGGCTGCTGGTGAGAGAGAGGGAGATAGAAAGAGAGAGTGCCAGTGGTGGCTTGTGGGCACTGCTGGTCCCTGATGCAGTGCTCAACAAAAGTCATGTGACTCACACTCTAAATACTCCCTTTTGCTGCAAACGCTTCTCTTCAAAAGTGCCGCAGTGTGCTTTAAAGGGCTAGTTCACCTCAAAATGAACATTTTGTGATGTGCTCATACTCAGATGTTGTTGTTTGCTCCATGGGATTCAAAAAGAAGCCTTTAAATTTAAGTGTATAGTTACCAGGGGCTTTCGAGCTTAAGAAAGCACATAAAAACACAATAAAAAGCACCGTGAGGTACTAAAGTGATTCAAGTCTTCTGACACCATACAGAGTGAAACTTTAGCTTGTTTTATTATTGTCATTCACTTTCATCAAACAAACAGCAATACATTTGTGTTAAATTGTATATGAACAATGTTTACATTGCTGATAAAAAGGTTTGGAGGCAGTTAGACTTTTAATTATAAGAAATGTTCAACTTTTACTCATCAAAGATGCAATTAAACTGATCAAAGGCTACATTAAAAGGCATTTATAATATACCAAAGATTTCTTATGAAAGATGTTCCTTTGAACTTCCACTCTTAGTATTATAATATATTCATTATAAAAACCCAGAATATTAGCAAGACACAACCATTTTCTGATGATGATGATAAATCATTGTTATTATGAACTATATTTGTTATTCTTACAATAAGAAAAACAAGGTTATCTATTATTGAAAGATTTTTATGTGAAGGATTTTTGCAGGGAACATTGGAAAGATGTAACATTTACCATACGTGCGCGTACAAGAGCCTTTCCAACATCTATTCACTTCTAGTCAAAAAATGAAAAACATGTGAATGATTAAAATGAATATATCAGGACATTGAATCATCTTCCATCTCTAGTGTACAAATGCAAACACAAGCAGTAAGTTGCCGGCTGCTCTTCATCTTATGGCCACCGGTGTTGCTAATAACAAAGGTGTCAGAATTCTACATACAGGCACATTTAACAGAATGAATTTATTTTTTTATTTTTTTGCTGTCCCCATAAATGCATATTGTGGTCAGGCTTTGATATTGCAGGTCCTTACATTAGGTCATAAAATTCGACAACAAGAATATTTGTTGAAAAAAAAAGTTGTATTGTATTGTCGATAATGTCTACTAATCATTTAAGCCCTACTTCAAAGTGGCACGTTAGTTGCACAGGCTGTCAATGGGGGCACAGACACCTGTTAGATTTATTGTAATTTGGCATTTATTAAAAGAATTATTACAAATATCTTCATTTGAGTTCCAAAGCTAACAAAATCTTGCTGATGAGGGTGTGTAACTAATGACAGATTTTCATTTTGGGGTATTGACAACCCTTTTAAGAGGGAAAATTGAGTTGACGTCTGAATGGCGCAATGCCCTTCAACCACGCAAACAAGACAGAAGAACTAAGCTCAATGTAAACCACCACTCTCACTGCTTGTCATTGCAATACAGTGCTGACATATTTCAGGACATGTGTGACTGATCCAACAAGAGAGGACCCAAAGCTCGTTCAATCTGTCCACATGCCAGCTGAGAAATGGCACAGATTTGTTGACAACGGGGCGAGAGAGAAACACACAGGGCAGCAAAACATGAGTGTGTGGGGTAGGGGGGGACAGTTGTCCTTGCTGCAGAGTCGAAGTGTGTATGACAAAACACAGCCAGCATGCATAAATCAGGTCCAGTCTGCTTCCTGCCCCTAGTGTATAATTACCTCATTAAATTAAAGAACACTTTCAGGGCCCAGCTCACACTGTAAATCACCGTGACAGGGTAAGTGCATGCGAACACGTGTGTGTCATGCATTTATGTGAGATAAAAAGATCTCATACTCACTGCTCAAATAACGTATGGCACTTTTACCGCGTCTCCCATGCAAAAAATAAAAAATAACCCAATGACAGATCACTGGACTCAAACAAGCGTGTTGATTGGACTCTGCAACACTACCAGATCCTCCGCTGACGGACAAAGTGCCTTGATGATAATACCAGCGGTCTTAACAGCCTCATCAAGCCCATGTGGTGCAGGCAGAGAGATGTTGTTCTGCCACTGAATCTGAGTTTGATTCTCCTAACAAGCTGAGGGAACCTGATCGGGCTGGACGAGGGGGTGGAGGACTGGGTTTTGGTTGTCGTTTAAAGCCTGTGACACGCTAGGAATCCTGCAACACACGCCGGGGCCATAATCACCACGGTTAAAGATCCTGCGCCGGCGCAGCTTGGGACGAGGGAGCTGGTGTGAAAGGAATCTTTGGGAAGAGGATTTGGGAGAGAATGATCTAGCGTTGTGTGTGGATATGGGAGAAGTGCGGCAGAAAGAGTGGGGGAGGAGGGGTTTATAAATAGAGAGAAGGGCACGGGGAAGATCAAAGGCGAAGGGAAGCGATTCAACAAACTCAAATAATTCTCAGCCTGTTTGGGTCTGATAAATGGAATCTCTGTCGCTCTCTAATACTGAAGCTTGGCAATCCTATTTCTTAGGCCGTGTGTTTGGCATTTTCAGAGGGTTGGCGTAATTGTGAGGAGATAAGGATGAAATGGTTTGGAGATAAGGAATAATCACAATGAGGTCAAGGCTGACATGGCCAGGGAGGAATTGGTTTTTTTTTCGGGGGGGTGATTTTTGTGATGGATGGATCACAAAAGGATGTTAACAGAAAAATGTGTATAAAAGAAACTGAGCAGTGAGTCATTAACCGATGGCCACCTTCAAACTGGGAGGTCAGAAGTTTAATTAGTTAAACTGGAAGAGAAATCATGTGATTTGGTTTTAGAGAGGAACTCAAAGGAGTTTCTCATCCCCTGGGTAACATTTCAATTTTTAATACATATGGTAAATATTAGGGAATAATAATTAATTAATATGAATAAATACTAATACAGTATATATAATTATTTTAGCACCACATAAAGTACATAATTATACCTAAAACTTTGTAAATGGTAAAAATAAACACGATGATTGCAACAGCAGGAAATGAGCGAAAAGATAAGAAAGAAGAGGATGGCTGGCTTTGGATGAACACAGATGTCCTCTGGCAAGCAGCAGTGGCCCTTAACAAATTGGAGAGGGTGAGAAAGCAGAGCAGAGTCGGGGTCCCTCAGAGCCCCTCACTGAGCACCTGTCGTGCAGATGATCTAGAGGAGTCTGGGATTGGAGCAAATGCAGATTAATGAGATGAAAGATGCAGATAGATGTTTAGTCCCCTCTGAATCCACTGCTCTCTGTCTGTCTCACTCTCACCAGCTCCGGGTTCTTTAATCTTGGCAATGCTGATGAGCTTTAGATTAGCAGCATTCAGTGCTTGAGAGTAACTAACTAAAAGTAGACCTCAGGTTTCACAACATGATCAGACACTATGACTTCCAAATTGTTTTACTTTTTTCAAAGGATATGACTATTTTATTATTATTGATTTATCTATGGGGTGGCAAGTGGCTCGGTGGGTTTTCTTCAGGTGCTTCGTTTTCCCCCACGGTCCAAAGATGTGCTATAGCTCAATTGAATAAACTAAACTTTCTGTAGTGTATAAGTGTAGATGGATTAGTGTGTATGGGTGTTTCCAAATACTGGGTTGTGGCTGGAAGAGCATCCGCTCATTCATTCTGCTGTGGCGTCCTCTGAAATAGAGACTAAGCTGAAGGAAAACGAATGAATGATTTATCTATGCGCATTAAGGCTAAAATGATTAGACATCACAGACAGTGATTGCACTACTTAAAAATAATGTAGAAAAATACTGTAAACCAGCTCTCCAGAATTCAGTCCAAAGCTGCTTTTCCACTGTGGGGTATGCTGCAGTTTAGCACATCTTGGTTCATTTAGTTTTGCTAGATTTGCCTTTCCACTGCAGTTTAGTACCACTTAAAGTGGGTGGGATTATTTTTATAGTTGGGCCACCACTATTGCCATGACATCATCGTACATATGGCAAAAACCAACTCAAAACACAGAAGCTATACAGTAGATGCTTCTTATGGTACTGATGATTCTGTGGGATTGGTGATCAGCAGTGTGTATACATCATGTTTTGGTGATGGTATGGTTCCCACGGTGGTACTAAAAAAGTACCACATACTGCATACAGAATGCAGTGGAAAAGCCTCGAAAAATGAACCATATTGAACCATACCTTACAATGGAATAGCACCTCAATAGTAGCAGACTTGGTGCTTCAGAGTGCAAATGGAACCAAACCAGTAGAATGTAGTAAATTTTAACATAACTACAGATAATCCTGAAATACACAAATGTATTGGTTTTGGTGCTCTACCAAGACTCACTGCAACACTTCAGTGGCACATAAACATTAAATCTTCACTCCTTCTTTACTAATAGTTCAATCGGTTTTCAGCCATGGAAAGATGTCAATAAAACAACTTGTAAACACAATATGTCATGTTACTGTATGTTTACTTCATGAAAGCCATTTACCGTTCACTCTAGAGCAAGCAATGTGTCAAACAGCATATATAATGTTCATGTTCCCTGTAAAGTTTACAATATATCAGATATTTCTTTCCTCAAGAAAACAACACGTATTGTCTCTGATATACATTCCCATAAATCGATATTTTGGCTTATATCCTTGACCTTGATAAGCAGAGTATCAGTCACTACAGCAGGTAGCCTATTGATGATTCCCTATATATAGATTACCAATAAAGTGGTGTGTGTCGATCTGTTTTTATTATTATTATTATTATTATTTGAGTGCCCTCATAATCTTTTAGAACTTTCCCTCCTTGCAAAAACATCTCTTGTCTGATTTTTAGTGTTCACTGGGGTGAGGGTAGGACAACCCAAAAGCAAAGACCAACAATTCAGTCAATTACTGAAGGACAAAATCTAGTTTTGCCCTACATGCTTCTTATATATATTACAAATTAGTTGTCTTTTTTGTTCAATGTCAGAAACTCCCACACTGCTGACATCTTGACATCCCTATGACATAAACTGCATCATGCATTTTGTCACATCATGAGAAATACACCAATAACAATGCAGAGGCAAATCAACCAGTAGACAAATAACATAGTTTGATAGATGATAATTGATTGTCTTATCAGGCTGATGAAAAGAACATTAAGAATAAGCATTCATTGGCCCATACCAGTATGGTCATTCTAATTCCATTTGGTGCTATTGGTGAAGCAGAAACAGCTCTATCACAGATTAACGTGCAAAATAAAAACCAGCTTACTTATTTTGCATTAACACCAGGAAAGCTTAAATGCCCAGATCTTCCCTCTGAAAGCCACCTGCACATATTCCAGAACAGAAAGCGCTGTGTACAGTAATTATTGCTTGTTTTACAGCAGACAGGTGTCGTCTCTTTCAACCATCAAATGAAAGTTCTAAGTGCGAACAGTTGGTGTATATTAGAGGAGGTACTCAGCATGGAATAAACACAGTTTGCACATCTTCATTATTTCGCTTTTGAATGTGCAACTCTTCAGATGTATTAATTATTAAAGCATGCCACAACAGAGCAGCACACTGTGTTTGCAAGTCATGATTATGTGCCTCAACAGCTTTGTGTGTTACATTTACATTTTATTCCAGAGTAAAGCAGATTAGATATGTGCAGATATTTTTGTTAACATTGCTAGCGACGGTTTTGTTGTGTACTGCAAACGCTTGTGCTTTTTTTTTTTTTTTTTTTTTTTGCAAAGGAGGGATTTAATTAGCTGAAATCTAAGAAGGCCAGGCAAGACAGTCTGGCGATAAGGTCAAGGTTTGTTTTCAACTGTCTACAGTTGTAAATTACATGGAAAACAATCAAATCAGCTTTCCAACCAAAATTCATCAGAACTCATCACTTCTTCTGATGGAAAAAAACACACACACGCTGTCTGCAGTAAATTAATTTCTTTCTTTTCATTCATCTGTATGCTGACGGAGCCGTCCTGTTGGAGACCTGATCCTATGTCTGTCCTGTCCTCAGCTGTGACCAAGGCAGCAGAAATGGCTCATTCATTTAACCAATTTAGGTCCAATTACTGTGACGGCAGCATAGCGCTACTCGCTATTCCAGTCCCGTCTCAAAAAGGCAGAGAAAGAGTCAGCCTGCCCCTCATCTGACCGCCAACGCAATCTGCCTTGAAAACTAACCTCCGGATAAAAACCTATATATTCACACATGAACGCAATCTTATGAAGCTAAATCACTGTAACACAGGATCATGAGTGGCTTATTGCATTGAAGAGAATTTGGTGTATGAATTACATTGAAATTGCATTATTTTAAAATAAAAATAACTGCAATTGAATGAACATTAAATGAAATTTTGAACAACAAAGACTAAAATTGTTTTTTATGTTAACATTCTCGAATAAATTTCCTTTAAGTGTGCTTTAAACACCCTAAGCAAAATCAAAGAATTAGCTAACATGGCAATTATAAACCAAATTGGGCCAAATTGAAGTTTTGAGTCCATCAGAGTTTTCATTGTTGGAAATTTTATGCACGTGCATTTTTTTTTACCAACATGGTTTCAACGCATAATAAAGCGAAATAAAAAATAAAAAAACTAAGAAAGCAGTCCACATATGCCATCGTTGTTATTAACAGCAATAATCTGACATTTTGATCTAAGATACAGTATTAACATAGCTAAACTGATCACTCCACCACTTCATTGGTGTGCCATCATCAATGACAGCTTTCATCAACAGGGTTTGAACAATGCATGTACAACACAGATTTTGAGAAACAGTGGCTGCGTCTGAAAAGGCATACTTTCCTACTATATACAGTAATACGTAAAAACAGAAAGTGAGCCAAGTAGTATATCCACATTCATAGTATTTAAAAAACAGTATGCTAGAAGTACCCGCATGACTGCATACTTCTGGACAGATTCTGAAGTGCACACCTGATGGACGCTTTGCAATTCAATGATGCCACGCAAGAGAATTCGTGAATGGGAGTGGAGCAATGCAACTGACATGTGTAGGTCACATGATAATGACAAATGGCGGATGTAGTACGTCCGAATTCCATTTATACTGCTAACATTCCTACTATATAGAAAGTACTTTGATTGTGATTTAAGATGCAGCCATTATGTTTCTCTAACAATGCATCACACATTGGTAGTTAAGCTGTGAGCTGTTTTAAACTACCTTTGGTTTGAGTTGATTACACAATAGACAGTCTCAACCTTCTTTTATGTGCACGTGCCCCTAAATCTGTTAAATCCGCCAGGGTTCAATTAAAAACATCACAATGGATAAAAAATGCTTTGCTTACATAGAGTTTTTGTATTGTTTCTAGTCCAAATATTTAAACATTCTTAAATCCAGAAGCATTTTCTAGGCAAGTAAAAATACTGTTTTGTTTTCATAAATAATAAGTCAAAATGAAGTGAGTTTTTACTTAAAACAAGCAAAAAAATGCCAGTGGGGAAAGTAAAATAATCTAAAGTAAATAAGTAAAAAAAATAAGATTCATAAATATTTTACACAATTCAAGATCCAATTCAAATGCTGACACAGACATTAACGTCCAAGATGATTCATAGTACCCAAACAAGCCAGTGTTATTAGTTTTACCAATTGTTATCTGAGAATAATACCTTGGTATGTTGTGATTGACCAATCAGAATGAAGTATTCCAGAGAGAGCCTTGTAATACAATTCTGTAAACACATTATATGATGTGACGTGAAAGAGCAGCAGGACTAGAGCAAACACATCTACTGTACTGTATGTCACTATGATCAGATGTGTTCTTATCTGCTCTTTCCTTGTCATTTTTGTTGTTTATTTTGTCATTGAGAGGAAAGCATGCAGCGTAAATTAACCTGTACATCTAAACACAGTCTCAGCAGTGCTGGGGATTTTCACTAGGATTGCTGGATAATGTCAACAGCTAAAAAGGTCAAATACACAGTGTTCTACTTAGCAATATGATGCTTCAACCAGTCAAAACTTTGACCAATGACAAAACACTCTGCCAGCAGCTTGCATGGTTTCTCTATCTAAATTGGCGATTTGGTTTACTCAGTCATAGTTCAAAGCTGGAGCTACTATTTTTTAAAAACTATTTCTTTGCTTTTAAACATTTGATACGCTTGGATCCATGGAGCGTCTGGGTCAGCAGCCGTCTCTAAAACCCACTGGCTCATTTTCTGCACTCAGGATGAGCACATGAAAGTGGCTGGAGGTCTGTGGAGAGAGCTGCTCATTAAGATTCCCATTTAATTAGAATGAACACACTGCTCAACACTTCTACACTTCGCCTCACTTCCTTCAACCTAAACTGCTGTGTGCCAACAAATACGAGGGAAAAAACATACAGTATGCATCAAACTCAGCTTACAATTAACTGACCATTGCAGTATTATAGAGCAGTGTCAAAAATATTGTTGATAATGCTCTGTAATTCCATACAAATTACCATACTGCTTATAGCAGGGGTGCCCAAACTTTTTGCATAAAGGGCCAAAAACCAAATATCACTGAGAGCCATGAGCCAAAGCTAAATATACCAAACTATATAAAGTTATGGCTAATTTCCTAATTTATTTTTAGATTTAAAGGTAAATAGAATCATTACTAAATCGTATGAACTGATGCAGTATAACATTTAAAATGATAACTTATTGCAATAAAAACATAACCAATCATGTTTATAACATAGTGGAATTAAATACTGAATACACTACACAAGCAGATTCGCCTTTAGCCTTGATTTGTCTGACAGTATGTGCATTTAAAGTAAATCTGATTAATTTACACTATTTGATTAAAACATTTATTTCAGTTAGCTTTTAACAGTAAAACTAACAAACAAACAAAAGGTTACATTACATTTGAAACTCAATTTCTGAACAATCCCCATCATTCTACCTCTCCTCAGATGGTACGCCATGCTAAATCAAAAGTTAACCCCAGGCCAACTTGGCATCTCTTGCTTATAGTACATATAGTACATAATTTTTTGTTAAATGTACTATAATATTATATCTATCACTGACTTTATCTTGAATGTAACATCAGGATATTTCTTACCACATTTAGAAAAATACATTATTATAATGACTACAATTTATTTAGTTTTTGGTCTGCCATGCTTTTATGACTGCGTTAATTTTATCGAAAAATACAATACAAATAGTAATATTGTACACTCTTTTTACAATTTAAAAGATACATTTCAAGCAAAGGTAAAGCTACTCCATGAACCTTCAGAAATCATTCGGATATGCACATCAAAACACTGCTCAAACATTTTGTATTATCAGTATTAAAACCATGTGCTGGTTTTTAAGGAAAAATGTAATGTAATGTGTGTATTTATATAGCACGTTTATCATGTATGGCCAAACACCCAAAGTGCTTCACAATCATGGGGTGGTAAGGGGGTCTCTCCATACCACCACCAATATGCAGGATCCACAGCATGACTGCTGCCACAGGACAACGTTGCCAGTCCACTAACTAAACACTAGCTTTTGGTGGAGTGGAGAGACAGTGATAGAGCCAAATGGTGGATGGGGATGACTGGGAAGCCATGATCAGTAAGGGCTGATGGATTGAATTTGGCCAGAACACAGAGGTTACACCCCATCTCTTTACAAGAAGTGCCATGGGATTTTTAATGACCACAGATTCAGGACCTAAGTTTAACGTCTCATCCGAAAGACAACAGTACAGTGTCCCCTTCACTTTACAGGGGCATTAGGACTCGCACAGACCACATGTTGAGCCCCCTTTGCTGGCCTCACTAACACCACTTCCAACAGCAACCTAATATTCCCATGTGGTCTCACATGCAGGTACTGACCAGGCTCATCCCTGCTTTACTTCAGTGAGTAACTGTTCTTGGGCTGCAGGGTGATATGGCTGTGGCTGAAATAATATTTAAAATATTTATTTTTTTTAGATCTACTTGATGAATAGACATACAGTATGCCAATATTCAGTAATTCAGTCTATCATGATAATTAACGTGCACAATATTGATACGGACACTTTAGAATACATTGAATAATAATCCATTATTAAGATTTAGATGTTATATTGATGTTAAAAAGAACAGCGTTTATTTTAAACAAACTTCTTATTATAAATATTACAAATGCATCCCTGCTGAATAAAAACAGAAAGAAACATCTGCAAATACAAAAAAGAATCACATTCGGTGCCTGTACATTTTACATACCTCAGAAATAGTTTGAGTTCGTATTCTATTCCGGACATAACCTACAAGTACTGTATAGGAGGCAATATAACTGTCTCAGCCTTTCTAAATGACCCACGTTAAAAACAGAACTGATTCGAGCAGAACATTTTTACAATCTCTGCAATCATATGACTGCATCACCTGCTATATTTGGCCACAAGGAGGTGCTGCTGTGACCTTGCCTGCTGACCCTTCCGCAGATATCAAACAGGATATAAATCCCTTTTATCCTTTTTTTTCACAGCTCTTAATCAATTAGTCTCCCCTTCTCTATCTTTAGGCCCTGCAGTATCTGCACCTCCCCAAGAGCTTCTGATGTGAAGTGGAAGTTTCGCAGGGAGATAAAAAAACTTTACCCGATCTCATGCGCTCAGCACTTTAAAGTCTTGATCCTGACCATCATGCTTTGCTACCACGTCTGTGCATGCGTGTGTGCGTGCCGAGAGTGAGGTGAACAAAGAGATGATTGACTGTGATAAGCCTGCAAGAAGCTGCAGCGGGAGGCCGGTATGAGCCCCAGCATGTCTGACATTAATCCCACACATCATACCAACACAAACATACATAAACACACATTCAACACAGCGCACTTCCACTACACGGTGGCTGAATGCTAAGAGAGACTGCAAAAGGTTATGATGAGAGAAAAGTGTGAAGCAGCTAAACGTTTCGCATTTAATGTGAGAAGGAGAGACGGTAAAAGAGAAAGAAAACCGATAAAGAATGTGCGCACTGCCAGACCTGTGATTTAAAATGTCACCACAAATTATACAGCTGTGAGAGATGTGCCTAAATGATATTTACGTGTGCTATAATTTCAGTACTTTATGATGATTTACTCCAACCTGAATTATAGATTTGGTTGCAGCATGTGCACATGTTTAGAAGGTCACCATATCGGTTTAAACTCAGCGACTGACTCTAAGTTAGATTCAATCAGAGGGGGTGTTAAATGAGCTTGTGTTGAACAGGGATCAGACTGATTTTAGCACTTCTGTAAATGGACACAGACAAAACTAGACTTGCAAATCAAGCCACGTGGTCTTACTCATCTCAGATGAAGTCTCAGAAAAACACTGCTCGTTTACCACTATTAACAAAGCTCCATTAAATGTTAGCTTGAAGGTATTTGAACAAGGGGTTTTATAGTTTGAAAACTTAAATGGTACGTCTGAAGTTACTATATATAAATTTGAACTTGGGACTTGGGAACCTTGGGGACATGGTATGGTAAACTTAATTTCAAATTGCTAAAATGCACCATTCAAAATCTCAGCTGTACTGTAGTACTAGGTCGCTTAAGTACTTTTTACCCACTGTTTTTTTGAATACTAAATAAATTCAGACATATTAAATAAGAGTAAGGAAGTATTTGACATCTGACACAGCAAAAAGTTTCAATTTTGACTTTTTTTATTTAGAATTTTTTGTATTGTGGACAGTATCTCTGCGTGCCATGCTGAAGACCGGGGTCCGATTCAAAAGTGTCGCTGCTAATGCTTTCATATTAGCCTCTTGAGATTAGCAGGGGAGTCTTCGGATCACATAAACATTAAGCATGAACAGAGATGTGGTAATATCAAGGACTTACTGGGTTTATTAATCGCCATATTCGGTTTAATTTCCAATACAACAAACATAACTTCCAAGGTGGTAAAAATAAAACGCAAAAAAAGTTGTGAACTGTGCATTCAAACATAGAAATTTCTGTAAATATTTAAATCATTTGTAAAATAAAAATAGATCAATTAAACAATTAATTATTACATAAAACTCCTACTTTTTTGTCAAAAGTCAACAAAAAAAAAAGTGACTTGACTTATGTCCCACAAACTTCTTGTTGGCTACACTAGCAAATTAAACAGAGTGGCTCAAAACAATTAATAGACAAATACATTTTTAAAACAGTTATGTTATCAAAAGCAAAACTAAGAAAAGAAGGAATCTGTTAATTTATATAATGTATATTCCTGTTTAAAAGTTTAAAGTTTCTTTTTAAGAAATCTATATTTTTATTTAACAATAACGCTTCATATTAAGCAGGACATTGGTTTATTAAATATTTATTAAAGCTGTAAGAATAACCAGCTTTACTATCAAGTAAACTTTACTATCATGTGTTTTAAAAATACATTAAAATAAGAAGAAAAACATTAAATTGTTGTAATATTTAACAATATTATGGTTTTAAGTGTATTTTTGAGCAAATAAAAGTTTGTATTTTTAAACAAAACCTTTCAAAAACATGAAGTAATAATAATTCTTATGCGTAACACTTTATTTCGATGGTTCATTTGAGTATTAGTAGACTGTCTACTTATTATCTGTTGATACTGACATTCAACAGACATTTAACTGACTGTAAGAAACTTTGCAAGCATATGTCAACTTACACTAACTCTACCCCTAATCCCAACCCTAACCCCAACCTAACAGTCTACTTATAATCTAATGAGAATTAGTTTCAATGTAACTTAAATTCAACAAACGGACCATCAAAATAAAGTGTGACCTTCTTATGACCCTAAGCTTTTGAACGGTAGTGTACAGTTGATATACTTCTATTAAGCTCAACTAAATAAGACATAAAAGCTACAGTGATTTGAACAATTAGATCATATGAACCAATCAAATTAACTTACTGTACATAGTAAAATTCAACATTATATTTGAATATTAAAGACAAGAAATACGTAAATATTGGTGTCACAAGTCAAGGCAAAGAGAGCTACAATGCAACAAAAACACAACCGTGTACAGGTACATTCATTTCACTGTTCAGCTCTTAAAAACATTTTTGTGACCATAAAACTTGTCCAGCAGTCACGTTAACATCACTGTTTAACATTTCTAATAGACAAACATCATCAGTCAGTACTCACACAAACAAACAGATTTTCAGACAGGAAGATTTCCAATGGCTCAAAATGACGCAAGTAATGACAGACAACACGTGTGTAATGACACCCCTAGTGAGATAATGGACGTCCGAAGACGAAAAGCCTCAGAACGGACCGCACTTTGATCTTATAAGCAGGTGAATCAAGGCTGCGAGGCTTTAATTACCTGTCTGTCTTTCATGGAGAAGTGCTGAGTCTGTCGGTAGAGTTACAGGCCAGATGCAGTGGAGCTGAAAGTACCTTTGCTCCGCTCTGAAACTGATTAAAGTTGGAGAGAAGTTCACAGGTACTTTCTGTCTTCATCTCTCCCTGTCTGCGGTCTGTGTGTTAAACTCCCCCTCACGGCCCAGAGGATTCGTGCACGTGTTCCAGACACTGAAGCAGATTCACACCTTAATCCTTTGATAAATCTGGTCTTGGCTCCGTTGTGGGGCACCGATGGTGGTTCCTGCCTATAGCAGGAGTCACTGAGAGGCAGGATGGCTTGTGGGAGATTGGCTCTGTTCACTCAGACACACTTTCTCATCAAGTCTAGACAGGAACTGCTTGAAGCATGCTATAATATTAGCCATCAAGCAAAGTGTAGGATTTTATAGAAAGTATTTATTTTATAAGGGTCCTATTATGCCATCTTTACAAGACGTAATATAAGTCTCAAGTATCCCCAGAAAGTGTCAGTGAGGTTTTAGATTTAAATACCTCATGGATCATTTATTATACCATGCTGCAAATGTGCCTCTTTAAATGCAAATGAGCTGTTGCTCCCCTCCCCCTTTCCAGAGTAGGGTGGAGCCTTTACAACTTGTGCTTAAGTTACTCCAGCAACAACAAAGAATTTTCAATTGAAATGCCTGATATGTGGTTTTATGAGCACACAGAAACAAAGCCCACACTTGCTCTCAGATGACAGATGAATCTCTTTGGTCAACTGTCAAATATATACATATATAGAATGATAACTTTAAAAATAATTAGCAGTAAAGATGTAAAAATATTTCAGATTATAAGAAATCAAAATCAGAGATACATTAAACTGGATTTTTATGTTTCCGACAAGCTGATGAATGATTTTCGGTCACACTTTATTTTGAGTTACATTGCATCTACATGCCAACTAATTCTCAGTAGATTATAAGTAGACTGTTGAATTGGGGTTAGGGTTAGCTGACATGTACTTGCAAAGTTTCTTATAGTCAGTTAAAAGTCTGTTGAAGGCGCAGAATCAGCAGATATTAAGCAGACATTTCACATTGAAAACCATCAGTATCCATCTTGTTTTAAAATAGCAGACAACAAAGTTGCAGTGTGCATGTAAAAAATTATTGTCTGCTGGAGTGAACGCTAAAATGGTTGTTGGTAATGTCTTTATATATGTTTTAATGTATTCTAAAATAAATTTTAAAATAGAAAATGACAGTGCTAAGTTTAACATTACACAGTTCACAACTTCATCACTCAGTTCAGGGTTGTTGTTTTTCTTTTCATTAAAAATAAATTGACAGTACTCCCTTACATATTTAGCATTACATGTTTAATTTATAAAAATGTTATTGAAAAATAATAGCAATAAATAATTTCCTTTTTTTAGCTAGTTACCAATATACATCATAAAAGTCTACAGTGAATGGATCAACTTTTTTTAAGTTGAACCCATCATATTGATATGCTAAACTTTCCAACACTACTGTGCATAGAAGTATTATGAAGAAAAAAAAGACATTCTAGGAAATTTTGATGCTTATTGTCTCATAATCTAAGGCAGTGTGCATCACAATATAAAAAAGAAAAGAACCATGAATTCATTATACTATTCTAATATTCAAAAATGTTTTTTTTAAGGACTACAAAACAACACCCCCCACCCCCCAATCTAAGCTACCATTATAATGTAGTTACTAATAACTATTTTGGTTATTTATAAACAATGCTGCATCCATTTCTAATAGATAATATTCACCAGTACACACAATCAAACAGACATATCCTAATGCATTGCTTATTTTTAGCCCAAAATATATTCTAAATTAACAGCAATTAACTGTTCTAATTTTAACATTAAACGCATCTGACTCATGATGAGTCATTCACCAATTGTGCTCAAAGTAGCTATTGCAGAGTATTATTACATGCTACTGTGGTCTGTTAAGAGATGTTTTCATCAAGGGAATTATTGCTTAGCTTTACAGAGCAAACAAATAGATGTATTGAGGTCAGTGACTACAAACGAAACCAGCTTATTAACAGAGAACCAACAGAAAGCAAAGAGACCAACCAAACAAGAGCATATCCACCATAGATGCGCTGCTTCATGATGCAAAAAATATATACAGCTTTTAAAAAATGCATTATTCTTAATCTCACTACTCTGCATCAAGCACAAAATGTTGAATCTGACAAATATCCTTAAAGGACACCATGGATTCACATTACATTAGCTTTCATTAATCTCTCAACCTCTCTGCCACTTTTTTTTATCCTCCCTGAGCTATTCTTCCTCGAGTTTCTATCATTTTCTTCCCATTGTTATAAATCGCCCATGTTTGGCTGAGGGCCAGCTTGACTGGTAAGATGATCTGTTCTTATCCATCAGTAATCTATGTGAATGTTCCTGGCTGTAGGGCACACCGGAGTATTTGATGGATGGCACCATGGCATGAAGTGCTCAGGGTGAATTTGAAAAGGGAATGTATGTTCAAGAGAGAGAGAGAAAGAGGGGGAAAGATAGGGGGGTTGGGGGCAGCTAACGATCTATTACGCCTTTTATCCATATCCTCATTGGCAATTAGAGAAAGAGACCAGCCTAATGACACGCTGCCCTGTTACTTCTGAGTTCAACCATTTGATCCTTAATCAGTCCCAAGCGCCTTTGCTCTGACCCTTTGAATAATGCGGTTATCTTTAAACTGGCCGTGTGCCCTGTAAGTGCAGTAACCGCCTTACTTTTGTCTAGGGCTGAATGGTATTTGAAATAAAGCTGACATTGCAATATTTACTACATCTTCAATCTTCACAAGATGACTTTAACTATAAATGCACACCACAATAGTCTAAACAATCCTTTTAATATATATTTTTTAGTTTGGTAGTTATACATTCTCAGTTTGTGAACAAGTCATTCATTCATTCATTCATTCATTTTCTTTTTGGCTTAGTCCCTTTATTAATCTGGGGTCGCCACAGCGGAATGAACCGCCAGCTTATCCAGCATTTGTTTTACGCAGCGGATGCCCTTCCAGCTGCAACCCATCTCTGGGAAACATCCATACACTCATTCACTCATACACTACGGACAATTTAGCTTACCCAATTCACCTGTACCACATGTCTTTGGACTTGTGGGGGAAACCCGAGCACCCGGAGGAAACCCACGCAACCACAGGGAGAACATGCAAACTCCACACAAAAATGCCAACTGACCCAGTCAAGGCTCGAACCAGCGACCTTCTTGCTGTGAGGCGAACGTGCTACTCACTACGCCACCATGGCGCCCGTGATCAAGTCAGTGTAAACTAATAATAATTGTGACTATTTTTGTATAATATAAATAAACTACACTTTTTAATAAAAAGAACTATATGTGGTGACATTGTAATTTTCTACTGTAAAAAAGTATTTGAATATTTATTCATTAATTTTCTTTTCAGCTTAGTCCCTTTATTTATCAGGGGTCGCCACAGCAGAATGAACCGCCAACTTATCCAGCATACGTTTTACACAGCGGGTGCCCTTCCAGCTCTAAACCAGTACTGGAAAACATCCATACACACTCATACTACAGCCAGTTTAGTTTATTAAATTCACCTGTACCTGTACATGTCATTGGACTGTGGGGAAAACCGGAGCGAACACTGGGAGAACATGCAAACTCCACACAAAAATACCAACTGACCCAGCCGAGACTAGCTAAACCAGCAACCTTCTTGCTAGGAGGCGACAGTTCTAACCACTAAGCCACTTGCCTCATATTTGAATATGAAATATATAAGATTGCGTTATTCCTTCACTTCCAAACTTTAAACCATCAAGATTTTATTTCAACATGTATCATGGATATCACATAATGATAAGGCATATACATATCTGTGATATGATTATGATTATAAATTCCTTTGAATAATTGTGTTTTTTGGGGGGGTTTTTGGCATATGTTAGCGCATGTTAATTTCCATTTTTTTACATGGAGAGGACAGGGTTTATAACACAAACTGCTGCCGGCCACCGAGGGGCAATTAAAATGTTTGGCTTCGAAGCTGGATTTGTGCGACACACTCCGATTTGGCACACTGTACTGGTGACAAAATTCCTGTCATTCAAATTGTTCTCTTAAAAAACGAAATATACTTTGGGCTTAAGCCATATTGAATAATTTTATTTTAATAATACTTGCCTTGAATTTGCCACACACACACACACGAGCAAAAAAGCATTGCATGCTGTAGAACGTGGCCAATCCCCGATTTTATTCACTTCCTCCACCTGCTTGAACCTCCCCTGCAGCAGTTTCCCTTCTATCCTCTCTCAATACGTCTATAACCTTCCTCAACCCCCCCACCCCCCCGCCATTAAAAGTGTGGGGTGCACGCCCAGCAAAAACAATGGCCAGCCTGTCTACCTTACCCATGTTCTCAAAGCCTCCTGCCCTCAGGTATGAAATCCTATCACTCAGCACAAATGGCTGGATTAGGCCAAATTCATCTAGAGGGAAAGAGGGCTGGGAGATTTCAGCACAGATAACAGGGAGGAACAGGGGTAAGACGATCCACCGCTGCCCATTTTATTAGTACTTTCTGGAGGCCTCCCTATAAGCCACTGTTTCTTTAAAAAAAAGGGAGAGGAACTGCAAAGAGGGTCGTTGTAAGTCTCAGGATATGAATAATGGAGAAGGGTTTGCACAGCGATGGAATTTTCATATCTGTGGAGTGGTTGTGTTTTTAGTTGTATGATAAACGAGTGTATCTACCGCTCTCTCCATGTACCATTAGTGCCATTGGTTCAATCTCTTTAAGTGCTCTGAGCTCTTTGAACGTGACGTTATTGGCGTGTTCATAGCAATCTGATTGTCCTCAACAATGTCCTTTACTTCTAGAGCACTGCTGGGTGGCTGTTTACAGCTCCCAGTCAACAGATACACTTTTAGCAAAAATTGTAAGTTCAGCCACAGATTTCCTTTAAAAGCTGCATGATTTGAGGTATAATTCATGTTCATACACTCTTAAAAATAAAGGTTCACGCTGAGTCTTTAATAGCGCTGCCATAGAAGAACCGTTCTGGGTTCCACAAAGACTATTTTAATAGTTCTTAATAGAGCCATTATTTTCTTAATGCTATTTTATAAACCAACAAACTCCACTTCCATTATAAAGAACATTTTGAACATTGGAAGTTCCATGGATGTTAAGTAATGGATAATCAACGGCTTGCCATGAGTTAAAGGATTTTTTTAAATGCACAAAGTGGAGGAAAATAACATTCGACGTGATGTTCATTTAAAATATTTTAGTACATGGCAAGTCATGGATTTCCTTGCTTATTCTATGGTCATTTGCTGAGTTATAAGTTAAACCAGGTTTTGCTCTTACAGCTGAAAATGTGTCTCAATTTTTATTAGTTTTGACATATTAAATCTCCTAGGCCCAGCTTTGAATCGGTCTTAGAGTGAGCACGGAAGAGAGAGATTGAGATGTAAATGACATGGGCATATCTAATAGCTCATAGAAACGTTTTAGATTCTTCTTTGCAAATACTTTTGAACATATTTGCAAAGTGCTTCATCTCCAACTTTCCTGGTGAAGCACACGTCAGTGTCTTCTTGCACCCCAACAATGCGAAATGTTACAATTTTCTACAAATTCTGACATTTGTTATTATTATTGGCAATATGCATTAAAATCTAAATCCAAACACTGCAAACTCTAATCTGGAAGTGAAAATTTATGTATGGCTATTACATAACTACCGTGTTACTATTGTCTCTACTGGAATTCCTGGCATTTAAATCAGATTTACTTTTAAACTGAAAAACTCAGACATTGCAAACTTAAGAATTTGTTATTCCACTAAATAACCTGTAGATTGATCATTAGTGTGGCACATGAAAAGAGAAACACAACAGGTAATAAGAAAAAAGAACGACTACAATAATTTACCCAAAATCAGCTGATATGGCATTTCCATCAAGGGTTGAATGTTGAATGTGCTGTTATATCCTAGAAAGCAAATGTTGTCAGGGCTGTGTTACTTCCATCCCATGTTACTTTCGTCCCTCTCTCTTCTCCTACTAATGTTTGAGGAAAGCACATTTATTTCAAACTGTTTATTTCAAAACTGACTGTAACTACCTGTGCATTAAATGATTTTAATTCGAATATGTCAGCTAATAGAATCATGACTTGGGCCATATAGGTTCTTAATAGAACTATTGATGGCAATAAGAACGTTTATGTTTGAAGAGTGTAACACAAACACACTAAAGTCTAATTCAAGTTTACATCTGCATTGCAAAACTTACCTAATTGCTATTCAAAACTAGTCCAGTGTACTTATACAAAGTAAAAAAAAAATAATAATAAAAAAAAAATAAAAAATATATATATATATATATATATATATATATATATATATATATTTTTTTTTTTTTTTTTGATACTTTATACTGCAACTAAACGTTAAACAAGTTTCAACACATTTTTAGTTACAAAGTTTAACTTAATATTGTAGTCACTTTGATTGATGTAAGTTGAGATGACTAGAAATATTCTGTCGACTGCAAAAAAAACGCTGCTTTAAATGTTTTTGTGTATATTGTTCAGAATGTTTCTTTGTACGATCCATATAAGAATTAAAGTCATAGGTTGTAACAACATGGAGGCGAACAAACGCTTTTATCTTTTGCTGATCTAATCCTCTAAAACTGAGAGAAGCAGACACAGAGACAGAGAGAAGAGTGAAAGAGCAAAAGGGAAAAAAACTGAACAGGGAACTGGGTTAGTCTGAAAACATATTCTCTTTGAACGTAAAGGTCCCAAAGGCGGCATGTGAAAGAAGAGGCAGAGGAAGAGACAGAGAGAGGGGAATCCTGACCTGCTTCTATGAATCTCACACTTTCACACCGCTTTCCCCTGAAAACTGTCACATAATATAACTGACTGCAGAACAATTGGATTCTCAGAAGGAAGCGTTCATGTAACATTCACATTGAACGCCGACAACCAGCTATTAATAAGTCTTCCTTAGGCTACTTGTCAAGCTCTAAAAAACACATTCACGGCTCCTGGAGGGTCTAATCCCCATTTAACCTTGAATGTGCACTGCATGTTTGGTTTTTCATGACCCCTTCTTGCACATGCTTACATCCAACAAATGTGCACTGACAGTCTCCTTACATAAAGACCAGGGCTGACCTTGCAGACTGAATGCGAGATGAGGAAGAGGCGAGTAGCATGACGAAAGAGGAGGAGAAAGCAGGCCCACTGACGTACTGTAGCACCACACTGTGCCCTCTGATGTCTTTTAGTTTTAAGTTTTATCCTCCATTGTTTGATTTTAAGCTTTGCTTTATTTTATTTTCCTTTCCTTTTTACAGTTACTGTATTTCCACTCTATTTTTTTTCAGTTTTGTTTTCTCCTCTTCTTTTTAGTTTTCATCTTCTCCTCTATTTACAGTTGTTCTCTTTTATTTTCAGTTCTTTCTACCTCTCTTTTGTTTTGTTTCATCTTTTCTCAATTTTAGTTGCTTCTGTTTTTTTCCCCTCCTCTTCTTGTCATACATTTTTGTTTTCTCCTTTTTCATCATTTTTTTTCCATCATTTCTTCATTTCTTCTACATTTTCATATCATCCTCTCATCTTCTCTTTTAGTAGTTTTATCTCTTCTTCTCTTTACATTTGAATTTTTTTCTGCTCTTTTTTTTGCTGTCCTTTCTTCGCCACTTTACAGTTGTTCTCTCTACATTTTTTGTTTTTCTCCATATTATTCTATAACTTTTACTCCATTTTAGCTTTGCTTCAATATAATTTGTTTAAGTTTTGTCCTTTTTTATTTTATAGACATTTGTTTCCAATCTTGTGTTATTCCTTTTTCATTCAAGGTTTGTTTATACCTTTCCTCGCCTTTTTATATTTTCATATCCTCCTCGCCTTTTGAGTTTTGATAGCTCTCATCTTTTTTACCATTTGGATTCCTGCTCCTCTCTCTGCATTCTTCTTCTTCTTCTTTTCTTTACAATTTTGCTACCTCAACTTCTTTTTTGTTTTGCGTTTTTTTTTATTTTGTTAACACTTTATAATAAATGCACAGTGTAACTAATTTAATATACATTAACAAATAGCTAATTAATTAATTTAAGATTTAAGCATTACCTTTACATTTTAAGACATTAGTAAGCAGTTTATAATTACACAGCTGCAACTGTTGTATTATTGACTTAAAAGCACGTGTATACCGTAATCTACTTAAGGATTGTTTTTTCATACTATCTTAATGACTCATTTTTCATTACTAAATTAAGTACTGCATTATTTACAAATCATTTGTATTTAAGAGTTGTTGGTGGTTTTTTAAGGTCATTAAGAATAAGTAAATTATTAATAAACTAATAAAATTAACAGATATATATCATATTATTCGGGCATATAGTTACTTTGGATGTTAATAATTGCTTTATTAACACAAATTTCATTTTTTTCTAGTTTTTTGACCTAATCTAAAGTGAGAACTGTTTATGCTTCAAACGTCCCTTATGAATGTCTATTAATTGTAATTGTATTGTATACAATTATTTGTACTTATATTTGTTAGATTGTATGTGTAAATGTATTTATTGTATTTTTTACTTTAAAATTTTACTTTTTTATTACTGTTATACCGTCATACACCCAGGGTTTTCTACAGTTTCAATTCTCGGTATGTCTTGTACATCCGGTTGAATTAACAATAAAGCTGACTTTGACTGTGAATTAAAGGCTCAGTTATATTCTAAACAGAAAAAAAGGAAATGAGTCATAAATAACAAAAATAATAATAATTTCAAGATACACAAATAAAACTTTATCAAATGAAAAATAAATCTTTGCTATTGTATCTGAATTTAAAATTACTGCACAGTTTGAACATTGCTAAATAACACTGAAATGATTATCAAGTTATGTTGTATTGTGAGACTCTCATTTTTAGCTGTTTAAACTGTACAGTAATTTTATTTTTAGATAAGATTGCAAAGATTTATTTAGCATTTGATACTAAGCCTTCAATTGTTGTTTATAACATATTTATAAAGCATAAATAGTCCTCACTAGATAAGGTCACAAAACTGCATGGGTTGTGTTAATAAAGCATTTTACTATTAATATATGCTTGAATAATAAGATATCTAAACGGTAATGTGAATAGTTTATTAATCATTTACTTACTTATTCTGAATGACCTTAAAAACTACTCTTAAATACAAATAATGCAAATAATGTCAATAAAGCAGTATTTGATTTACTAATGACAAATTTATCATTAAGAAAGTATGAAAATACATTCAAACACATTATACATGCATATGTAGCTGTATTTATAAATTTCTTACTAATAGGACCACACAGAATCCGCAGATGTTTAGCCCATCATTTAGTCTAATTACTTGTGTAAATATGTGTAAATTTATATTTATTCAGTTTTTAAATTAATTTCACTAATAGTATTGTGATATAAGTAATATTAAAATGTGCATATGATTTATTCCCATTACAGTTTGTAAAGTAATATTTTCTGTCTTTTAGTACTTAAATTATATTGGAGACTTGCTTTGTTTGCCAAATAAGTGGTTCTAATTGGATTTGCATTGTAAACATTAAATAAAACTTGAAAATGTCTTATTTTTGATTTCGTATATTAAGTATTTAGTTATGATACTCCTTAAATCATTCAGCATAAATCCACAGATTTTTTTCACAAAATTCTTAGAAATAGCAAAAAATGTCCGCAGATTCTGTCTGGCCCTACTAATCCCACACTGAAAGAACCTATATAAACATTTATGTTTTAATATAGGTTTTGATATAGGTTTTTAATATATGTGACATATATAAAATTGGCCAAGTATACATATATGTACATGTAATATAGGAAATGGCCAAGTTTATATATATATCACATATATAAAAGTGTACATCAAAGCCTTTTTTTAAAACATATGTTTATAGGCTCTTTCCCTATGGGCTCTCACTTATTTGCCATAGTTCAATTGTATTACATGCCAATTACATGTGATACCAATTTTTTATGTTCGCATAAAGTTCACATAAGTTCTTTGTGTTTTTTAGTTCTTAGTTATTGCCTTGATAATACAAAATGACAGTTGCCTAAGTGAGATATGAACTATAGGAGATATTTTGTATGTACATATAGGGCTTATAGGTGGATATAAAGAAGCAATACAGAATACCTATATGGCCTGTATATGCACAAATATGCACTTCAATTTTGCCTATATGTGCCATATGTACAAAATATGCAGTGTATTATCAAATTTGTGCATGTATACTGCATATAGGTTTCATATATGCGCATACAGTACTGTATATCCTCATATAGGCTCTTTCCATGTGGGATGTCTTATAATGTAGAGTTATTGCTTAACTAATGAGGAATTAACTATTCGCTAATGCTTAATAAATTATTTATAGTGTGCAGTTATTATAGTGTTATCAAATATTGCTTCCTCTTGTCCCTCCTCTCCTTTTTACAGCATCGTATCTTCTGCTTTTCTATTTTTATTAGTTTGTTCCTCTACTTTGTTCAACCTTTCACTAGTTTCTTCCTCTCCTTTTTTCTTACTGTACCTCTTCTCGATTTTATTCTTCACATTAGTCTTTCCCTCCTTCACTATTATTTCATTTGTCTTTAAAAAAAAAAACATTTAGTGTCCTTCCTGTTGTTTCCTCCTTCTTGTTTCCTCCTCACAACCCTGTGACACCAGTAATGCAGAAAAAGAAACAAATCAGACATAAAGGTGTGCAATGAGAGCTCAGCGGTGGTGTAAAAGTGGAAGTTTGCTGATGCCGCTTCTTTCATTGTTATTGTGCTGCATTTTTTAATGAGTCAACTGCCCCCTCTCTGCCACACAAAGGCCTGATTGAATGTGGCATCCCATTATCATGTAAAAGAGCCTGGCTTCATCTTTGAGCTGCTGACTGACAGCTGATATCATCTGAGTAATTGCACTGGAGACACACACTCGCTCACAGTTCGGAGGAGCAGGATGAGAGGTTTGGAATTTTCTGGAGCTGCTGTGAGTTTTCGGAGGGGGCGGCGGATCTGCTCTTTAATCGGCTCCACCGGGAAGAGTCTTCTGGGATGAGGGCTGTATTTTGTGCACTGTTAGACTGTGTTTTAGACTATTACACAACACTGCGCAAGATTTCTCTGTGCGTGCACGCATACACTCAGGTGGGTGGTTGAACAGAAAGGCTAAGCGGACAGCAGAAAGGTTACATGTGGCATGAGAATGGAGAGTAACTGCAGAAACTGAACCCAACAGAGCGCAACTTTTTGTGGAGCTGCTTTAAAGTTTGAGGAGCTTGAAGCTTGACAGGCTTCAGAGTTCAACAACACTCAAGCTACTCTTTTGAAAAAGGAAACAGCAACAAAAAGAAAAGTCAAACTTTTTAGGTAACAGTAAAATATTTTAGTTTCAAACAAACCTATTATAAACAAGTTAGATTTGGTCATTGTGAATTGTTGTTCCTGTATAAAGTTTCAGGGTAGTTACGTTTTTTTAATAATATTATATTGTCTTTTGCTCACCAAGGCATTTACTTGAACAAAAATCCAATAAGAAGTAGTACTTTGAATTATCACAATTCAAAATAAATTTTTACAATATATTCTGGTGTTCATATTTGTATTCCTGTTTTCTTATATTTGCCCTTAAAGGGATTGTTCACCCCAAAAAAGACTTTACTTCATTCACCCTTGACTGTTCATTCATTCATTCATTCATTTTCCTTCAGCTTAGTCTCCTATTTATCAGGGGTCGCCATTACGGAATAACCCACCAACTATTCCAGCATATGTTTTACGCTGCAGATGCCCTTCCAGCTGCAACCCATTACTGGGAAACACTCATACCCCCTCTTTCACACACCTATAGTGCATGTCTTTAGACTGTGGTGGAAACCAGAGCACCCGGAGAAAACCTACGGCAAAATGGGGAGAACATGCAAACTCCACACAGACATGCCAACTGACCCAGCCAGGACTCGAACCAGCGATCTCCTTGCTGTGAGGTGGCATTGCTAACCACTGAGCCACTGTGCTTTCCCCTTTAATTGTTTTAAACATTTTATGAATTTCTTCAAACACAAAGGAAGATATTTTGAAGAAATCTGGAAATCATTGACTAGTATTTGTTTTTCCCAGTGGTTACAGGTTTAAGCTTTTTCCAAATATCTTCTTTAGTGTTCAACAGAAGAAAGAAAACCTTTAAGGTTTGGAACCACTTGAGCGTGAATGAATAATGAGAACATTTTCATTTTGGATGAACTATCCCTTTAAGAAAAAGATTTTCTCAATACTTTTATTCATTATGTTGAAATACAGTGTGCCTCATTTACATTTTGTGGAAGTCCGGATGCAGATTTTTACTAACAAGGCTGCCGAGCAATTCTCATTCCTGGTCCTCGCGTTCTCATCTCTTATGCGCACTGTTTCATGGTAAAGTGTTGCTCTTAATCAAGCAACAGCATAAATTTGTAGGCTGAAAAGCAAGGTTAGGCTATGAGGAAAAGATGGACAGATTTTTGGTGGCTGCACGAGCATCTCAATTCCCCTCACTCCTCAGAAAAGCAGTAGCATGCTTAAGAAGGTCTACACTGTAGTAAGACCTGGAATGGAAATTAAACTTTCAAATGAATCGCCACACACCGGCCATTGGTATAGAGATGTTTGCCGTGAGCAACTAGATAAACTATATTCATTCTTTTTTTTTTCCGGCTTAGTCCCTTTGTTAATCAGGGGTCGCCACAGCGGAATGAACCGCCAACTTATCCAGCATATGTTTTACGCAGCGGATGCCCTTCTAGCTGCAACCCACCACTGGGAAACACCCATACACTTTCATTGACGCACGTACACTTTGGACAATTCAGCTTAACCAATTTACCTATTATGCATGTCTTTGGACTTGTGGGAGAAACTAGAGCACCTGGAGGAAACCCACACGAACATGGGGAGAACATGCAAACTCCACACAGAAATGTCAGCTGATCCAGCTGGGACTCGAAATTTGGATTCTCCAAATTAAGAAAACTACCTACTCCAAATATCAGTAACGTACGTACAAATGATTGCGACTGGTGATAATGAGTTTTTAAGTTTTAAAGTCTGATTCACGCTTTTGATAGTAAGGCTGTGAATGAGACAATGTGGGTGAAAAATCATGCGGCTCACCTGTATGACAAATATATACATATATATAATATTCATCACTGCCACAAACAGCTATGTACCACAGTTTCGAGCTGTGCAGAATACCTTGTTGTGGCAAATCCTGACATAGAAGCCAAGCAATGGTTTATAATTTTTATTTCGGTTTAATCTTATACCATTGTATACCATCAATTACAATTTCATTTAGATTGAGCATTTTAATTGAAGTTCTTATATGGAGCATTTTCGATCAGATTGAAATGCACCTACTAACTCACTGAAGTCCCCCAAAAAGACTGGTATTGACCAGTATACAGAGTATTTCAGTGGGCCTCCAGTTCACCAGTGAAGCTGGAAATGTTTGTGGGTTCTGTATTAAGCAGGAGAACAATTTCCACATGCAGTGTCTTGACATTTAAGAGAATTTGTGTCCAAACTTACTCACTAAAGTTTGGGTTCGATACAAAACTTTATGTTGTCAAACTGGAGAAAGACTGCACCCAAATTTTATAAAGAAGTCAAAGGTGGAGGAAAAAAGACATTATTAAACTAAACTCTTGAAGGAATTCACTAGAATAATCATACACTGTAAAAACTAAACTTTTCCGTATTTTGTGGTTTTATAATTTTTTTTATCCTCTATTTTTGCTTTTGAATTACATTATAGGACCTTGATCTTTCTTTTGACAACTTTTAACCTTGAAAACTGGACTTTTATGAACATTTCTAATAGTTTAAAGTGATATATTGTCTAGGTTTTGTTGTATAATACGATACAAAAAATGTAATAAACCAGTACATTTTCTGTTATTTTACAGGTTTATTTATCTATATTCATTCATTCATTCATTTTTTTTTCGGCTTACTCCCTTTAATAATCAGGGGTCGCCACAGCGGAATGAACCGCCAACTTATCCAGCATATGTTCTATGCAGCGGATGGGGCCGGGGCTTAAAGCAGCGATCATCTTGCTGTGAGGCGATTGTGCTACCTGCTGTGCCACCGTGATGCCCTTATTTACCTATATATTATTTCTCATACATTAGAATATTTCAAGCTACTAAAATGTCAATAAAAGTCACTGTGTTAACCTGGATATCAGAAGTCAGAGATCAACATCCCATACTGCAATTCATTTCTGTAAATAAACAGAAAACACTCGTGAATCACAAAATACATAAATACTTTTTACAGTGTACTTTCAAGGGCTTCAGTGTGTGCCCCCGCATTAGGGTAATTTACACAGAATTAAATAACATCACTATATAACTAGTCTGAACATAAGATCAGGGCTTGACATTTACTTTTTTGATAACCAGCTACTATGGCTAGTAGTTTCCCAACGTTATTAGTGACTCACCATTTTCATTAGCCACAATTTTATTGTTGGGAAAAGATATTTTATATACATAAATTTGACTTTGGCATGGTAAAAATTACTCATTTTAAAATTTTGTGTTATGTCCAGATGCCTCCTCATTAATTTAACTTTTTGTTTTTATTTCACAGGACTTTTTAGGGCTCAACACAAAAATAATTTACCATTTTTTTTTCTGGCCACATTAAACTAATTATTTCCTTGCCACAATTTTTTTGATAATGTGTCAAAACAAGCTAAACATAGCTTTATACAAACATTTTCATTCAGCAAAAACGTTCTTTTAAAAAAAATTAACATTTTAAAAAACTATTCTCATTTATCTAAAACTATACACAGTAAGTTGTCCAGGCTAAAGGTTCCAGATTATCAGGTAACAATAGATAAACAGAGAGATATTTCTTATTAAAGTAATGTTATTCTAAAGGATGATTATTAAACCGTTATAACAAAAATAACTGCAAGCAGGTGAAAAATATTCTGTATGCGATATTAAAAAGATGATCACGTGCACACAGTTAGCGTTCGCAATAATCTGTTCAAAGAATGGTAAAAGTGAAAGCGGCAACAGCTGCATCACATCAGCTGTGCCTTGCTCACAACGTCAGTGAGCGAGGATCGCTTGTGTCTTACAGTGCGCCTGATCATTCTCTCATTCTGTATTCACCTGCTTTCTTTTGCTCACGCGAACAGTTATCAATTGTGCTGCATTGACAAATGGTCTAAAATTCTAATCTTTAGGGACGAGGCAGCTCTGGAAACTTAAAAAATATTTTCAACCAGCCAAAGTGGGGGTGTATGTCTAACCCGCCAACGCTGAAATCTACCCGCATTTGGTGGGTGTTAATGTAAAGCCCTGCATAAGATCTACTGAACAATGTTATTCAAAGCTGTGACATTGCTGTTGTCCTTTCATACTGTATACCTCACACACACACACACACACACACTGGTGCATCATCACTGCAGTACCATTCACTGCATGCTTTTGTATCTAGAGCAATTCTCCCCCGTCACTCTTTTCTTTCAAACTCCTTCACTTCCTCCTTCCTGCACCTACACCTCTCTCTCTCTCTCTCTCTCTCTCTCTCTCTCTCTCTCTCTCTCTCT
>CAIGQQ010006052.1:7970425-7989376 GCA_903798035.1 Danio albolineatus | reverse complement strand
ATATATATATATATATATAATCTACTGTAACTGTTGTAACTGTAACTATTGCTCCAGTTTCCCCCACAAGTCCAAAGACATGCGGTACAGCGAATTGGGTGAGCTAAATTGTCCGTAGTATGTGTATGAATGAGAATGTTTGGGTGTTTCCCAGTGATGGGTTGCAGCTGGAAGGGTATCCGCTGCATAAAACATATGCTGGATAAGTTGGCGGACCCCAGATTAATAAAGGGACTAAGCTAAAAAGAAAATGAATGAATGAATTTTAGGATTAAAGCAAAAGATTAGCTGAAAAGAACTTTTTTTTTTTTTCAAAATCCTTTTTGTACTTTTGTACTCACTTTCTCATAAAGATGAAATCTGTTAAACTAAAAACAATATAGGATATTTATATAAATATTATTTAGGATATTATGACATTTAGAATATAAATTTTTCATCAGGCTAACATCAATAAAAAGCGAATTAGCCCTATTTTCAAGAATTTTAAATTAAATTACTGTACCTAAACATATGTTATTAAATAGTAAATATGTATCTTACCTTATTCAGTGTTTATTCAATTTTATTTCATTTCAATTCAATTTTATATGCACACATTTAATAAAACCCCTTTGAGAACATTTGGAGCATTTCATGCCAATTATCTGCAGGAGCCAGAAACTTTTAGGAAAAGTGACTCTCTAAAATCCACTTGTTTCACAAATCTGCTTTGGATATGAGGGAGCGGCACCTGTGCTGTGTTTTATTAGATCAAAAAAAGGAACGATGAGTTCAGTGCACCTGCCAAATGCTGAATCAGCATCACACAGCGCTTCCTCTTCATCTCCTCCATCAAAGATCATTTAATATTTGATAAGCCTCTACTCTTTTAACCAAGATCACACTGGCCAAACCTCCCACCTTTAACTCTCACATGACAGAAAATCTTGAATCTGGCGGTCTGGAGACATTGAAATAATATCCTCAAAAGGGTTAATGAACAAGACTGGGTTTTTTTTTTTTCTTCTGAAATACAACACACAAAATTGTGGCGACTTTGCCCTTGAATGATCGCCAGCGAGGCAAATGTCTAAATATGTCACCGCTTTCTGTTTCCTTCCTCTGTGTCTCTGGCTGTCGCATTAGCCTCGGAGGCTCCTCGCTGTGAAGGTCATCCTCCCTGCAGATATGGATTACACCACCGCACACACAAGCAGAATTGGACACCGTCCTTGAGGAGAGGCCTGCCGATGGCCGTCCACCTCCACCTAGGTGTTAATGCTTCACCAGCCATTGGGATTCACCCAAGAGAATATAGCATATGAGTGTCGATGATGTATAAGAGAGCCCACAGAAATGTTTTGAAAGAAAATTGAGTTCAAAACATGTCATGCTCTTCGTAATTGAACTTTCAACAAGGCTTGCACCCCCTTGCTATGTCTGACCCATTTTCGTACCAGCTACTGCTCTCCCATTGTCAGTTTGTGCATATTTTGGAAATAATGAATATTTTTTGTAAAACTGTCATGTTCATTCAAATAGACATAGTGAGGTGTGCAATGAGCTCTCAAATGGTAGACTTGGGATGTAAAAGTGACTCTGAATGAGGTAAATAAGGTATTATAGCCTAACAATTAGAAGGTACAAATGCAAACGTCCGTCATGAAACTCATGATAAGTTCCATCGAGTCTGCTTCCAACTGCTGATGATTGGTTGATGTTGCCTCAGCAGCCAATGAGCATGCTCCTCTAAATATAAATACCTCAGTGTCTTTGCATTAACAGTCTGCAGCATGTTTTCGGGGAGATCGTGTCTGTGTGTTCAGAAGTAACAGATTCAACTAACTCACCTAACCCCACCCCTAACCCTACCCGTCACAGTGATGTCACTCACTCCATTGAGTGTATTGTGTCTGACATTGCATCGCTGAGTGATGCAATCTCAGCTTGCATCATAAAGGCTTCATCCAGATACTATTGGTGTGTTTGGCCAAGTTCAGCTGCATGCTGTATCGCTGATCACTATCATAACATCTTTCAAATACATGCTGTTGTACAATATTTAGGGCTTGTGTATGATGTGAATGCCTGGCACTGTCTGTTGTCTCACTTTGCGTTATTATATAATCAAAGTTCCATATATAAATGATGAAAGTGGTGCTGAGTATATTTTCCCGATGACCCTGCAACATGAAATCTTTGTTATAAGGATGTAGAGCGTGCAGTTTAATGCAAAGCTGTTCAACAAAGTAGCCAAGGTTCAGGTAGTCTAGTAAACTAGAGTTTAGCTGTTCGACAAAGTAGCCAAGGTGCAAAAAATCCAGTACACCAGCGGTAAACTAAAATCAAGGCAGTCGGCAAAGTAACGAAGTGCAAAAAGTGTGGTATTCTAGCTTTAAGCCATTCAGCAGTGTAGCTCAGTCTAGTACATTAGTGTTAAGCCAGTTGCTAAAGTAGCCCAGGCACACATAGATATTAAAAACATGTGGTTTAATGGCTCATGGTGCAAAAAAGGAAAAGAAACCTGTCTTTGTGATTGATCTGCTTGTTTTGGGGATGTGTTTTTCAGCTGTCCTGCCTCAGTCAACTCGTATGGATATAAGCATGGATATAAGCTAATGCAACTGTTTGTTTATACATAGAATCAAGTTTCCATTGCTTTTTGTCATCATGTTCTCCTGCCTTGTTTGCAGGGGTTACATGTATGTTATAGACTGTATATCTGTGAATATATTAGCAGTAGCAAGTCTTGGTTCTTTCTCGGCACCAAAAATCAAAGCAGCAGCAGCGCAACAGATCTATGCCATCAAGACCAAACACATCAACATTGCCATATACATATTGATCACCATACTAAATCTCTCTGAGAGTCTGAATCTATCATAACTGATTTGGTGTAAACCCATGATGAATGAGGATAAGAGGTGATTTCACTGTTGTCAATGAAGAAAGACACATTTTTAAGCTTTCTGAATTAAAAGCAGACATGTAGGTGACGTTTATTTTGGTCAACATACTTGCATTTCAAGATAACAGCAATTCCATTAGCGCAGGGGTGTCCAAATTTGTTCCTTGAGGGCTGGTGTCCAGCAGATTTTAGCTCCAACTTGCTTCAACACACCTTCTAGAAAGCCTAGTAAGTGCTTGATTTGCTAGCCCAGGTGTGTCTGATTGGGGTTGAAACGAAACTTTGCAGGACACTGGCCCTCCAAGACCGAGCTTGGACATCCCTGCATTAGTTCAAAATGAGAGCCCAAAATGCTTTGTCATACATTGGTGTGTTCTCATGATAACAACTAATTGTTGTGCTTCGTATGATCTTTGGTCTTCAAGATTTATGAGACAATAGTTTAACCTATTTCCCAGTCTGTACTTGAAGTCTGAGGTTGCTAATCCCATTCTAGGACCTTTTCACCTTTTTATAAATAAAAAGCTTAGTATAAGATGTTTATTCAAGAAATTTTTATACAAAGTTCCCCCCAAAAAACATCCTGTCAACTCACGAATCCATGAGCATGCTACTTCCTGCACCCTCTGCAACATTGTGTCTGAATTCAGTAGTCGCCCGCTCTGATTTTTGTGAGAGTGAATTGCCTTTACTGCGTTTTGTTTCGCACAGCACCGAGGTCCTTATGTAAGTGTTCTGAAGTTACGCTTCTAAGTACATAGAGAGTGACAGAAAAGTAAGCCCGAAATAGATGCATTGTGGGAGAACTCCACCATCAAGCACCAGAGAGCAGTATGACTCATGCCAAGCCCATTCACGATTAATACGCTCACTATCTCACTCTTTCTCTCCAGTCCATATCAAAAAACAGCCCTCAGAGCTGCAGCAGCACATCTCACGTCTACTTCACATCCCTATTTTCTGTTCCTACTCAAGTTCAAAGACGCTCATCACCTTTCATCATTTCTCTGTATACGAACAATAGGCGATCTGGGCCTCCGGGGAGAGTGTGAGGACGAAGGGGCGTGAAGGGGTCTTGATTAAATGATTATGACTCCCTAGAGTAAGTTGGCGACGGGCCTCAACTGTGTCGTATGAAGTGCCGAAGGTGGACAGGGAAGGTTGGTCTAGCACAGGTTCTCTCTGCTGTCCACTGCCTGCTGTGACCTTAATTTGTTCTGTCTCGAGTCAGTACACCCACTGGGCGGCTGATGCACCTTCAGGGAACAAAAGAAGAGCTTAACAGAAGCTAGCATCCTAGCAAGCTGACGTGTGTGTCTGTGTGTGTGTCCAAAACAAGAGAGAAGCCTAAGTAGAAATGACAGAGGGAAAAAAAACATGGAATGAGGCTCGGGTTGGAGGAGGAACAAAGCAGGATTCATTTCCCACAGCTAATCCACTAATGAAGATATGTAGCGGTGTATGCGCTGTCATTATTTGGGTGCCACAAAGCCGAATTCCTCCCATCGCTACATATAGCAACACTTATGTAAAGACGGACAACAAAAATACAGAAAAGTGGCAGCTGGGACCTTATTTAGCACCGCTTCACCAATGTGCGACTGTATAATGTGATGCTTAATCCAATCCGGTGCTAGTGTAAAGATATTTCCTGCTTAATTCCATGAAAGGCCACGTATATGAGATCAGCACTATGGGTGTATTGCAGAGCGTGGATTGTGAATTCTCCAGCGGCTCGTGCTGTTGTCTTCTCTCTGCAGGGGCTGCTGCTTCCATCCATTTGCTAAGCTAATTTTATGGAAATGGCCCACGTCTTTTTCTACAAGCCGCTTTGCAGTTTCTCATCACAACACGTTTAAGCCACAGGCCACATCTCCGTAAGACGGTACTGGAGAGAGCAGTGCTGCTGTTATTTGGACCATTGATGGAGGACTTTGGAAAGAACCCAAAAGCTCTGGTCCTGAAAGCTTTTCAACACAATACAATAAACTGCCCCTATGGCACGAGCGGAAGACTATAGACACTTTAACTCGCATTTAATAGTGCAGGGGTTGGCGAACTATAACATGCAAGCCAACACTGGCACCAGGAGGTATATTTACTGGCACGCGAGCATTAGCAAAAGCATTGATATTTTGATTAAATAAAGGACTTGAACTGGCGCCACGGTGGCCGAGTGGTTAGCACGTTCGCCTCACAGCAAGAAGGTCGCTGGTTCGATCCCCAGCTAGGCCAGTTGGCATTTCTGTGTGGAGTTTGCATGTTCTCCCCGTGGTTGCGTGGGTTTCCTCCGGGTGCTCCGGTTTCCCCCACAGTCCAAAGACATGCGGTACAGGTGAATTGGGTAAGCTAAATTGTCCGTAGTGTATGTGTGTGAATGAGAAGGTATGGATGTGTTTCCCAGAGATGGGTTGTGGCTGGAAGGGCATCCGCTGCGTAAAAAAATTGCTGGATAAGTTGGCGGTTCATTCCACTGTGGCGACCCCGGATTAATAAAGGGACTAAGCCGAAAAGAAAATGAATGAATGAATGAAAGGACTTGAACTTGAGTATCGACGAAGGTTTTGAGGTAATTGTTTCTCATAGCTGGACAGCTATTTTAGAAGTGATTCAAAAGAATCTATTCAATTGACCCTATTCTTCAATGTGTATGTGCGCTTGTTTTTGCGATTGTTTAGTGTTTCCTCTAAGTTTTTTTCCAGCTGTGGCAGCAGGCTTTTTACACAGATATTCCAACTACCTATGGTGTTATTTCAGTGACAAATGTGGTGAGCTCAGTATTACAAGTCAAGATCCCATTCATGTAATAGGTGAGTGTGTAAATCTTTTTGCTCGCGCGCCTTTTTGCACACCCTCAAATATACACTGCTCAAGCGCTGATTTTCTTGTGCCCTCTCAAATAAACGCTGCTTAAGTGCGATTAAGTGCGTTTATGTAACAAGTATGTCTCCAACATTTATTAGATTTTCTAGGAATATTTTTGAATGTCTCCAATAGACCTAAAGAACGGCATTGATGCATCCTGAAGTAAAGTGAAAGGCTATAAACTCCAGCAAGATAAAGTCATTGTATGCAAAACATAGACATTTATCTATGAAGTATAATTATGGAAACTGTGTTCATCATAACTGAAAGCCACATCATGTTTGCTGGTCTCATACATCTCACAGCCCTGTCAGTCAGTCAATCAGCATGTACTGTAACCTTAAAGGGTTAAACAAAACATGCACAGCACTACTACAATCAAAGTTCACTCTGTTATAATTCACTTTCTGTACCTTTTAACATATTTTTGTGCAATTATAAACCGCTATTAAAAAAAATGAATTTTGTTGTGGCGCTCCACCATGGAAGAATAATTGTAGCGGAAAGCATGTTATTTTAAAACTTCCGATTCAGTTGCCTATGAGAGAAATGACTAGAAATAATAAATAGCAGAAAACGGTTAAACTTCTAGCGCTACAAACAAGTGAGTTCATGACTATAGAGAAAAAGGAGAATAATATAAAAAAAATACCAGTTTCCATTATCAAGCAGCATAACGAGCTGTTTGAAACGTCTAAAATGAACGGTAGTGAATGAGACTGGAAGTCTTGAGCCAAAAAGATTCAAATGGCTGCACCTGCTCATAGACGAAGAATAAGGTCAATAGGATGATCTGGAAAATAAAATAAGGAAAAAAAGATTTTAGATGGTCCAAATGGAGATAATGCACAGTAAATTATTCTCAAACTAATCAAAATATTTAAAGAAAACAACTATTTAATTGAACAGTTTAAATAAAATATAATTTACAGTAAGTGAAGAATTCAAATTTTGAATAATGTTTTTAATGAATCGGTTGTGTAAATGGCTTATTCTTTCACTTTTAACATACACGTGTAGTTAATAGAGACTTGCTGAATGTATTGATTACCCACTATAAACAAATCTGTTAAGTGAACCAGTTTAAAAGTCAATGTGTGAATAAAAAGAAAACAAATCAAAATGATAATCACATAACCTTTTTACTTTCTCTGTAATAAATTAAAACAGTCGGTATTCAGTGTATAATGGTATTTATTAATAGACAATGATTTTTATTATTTCTCTATTATTTTCATTTATGTGGACCTACCTATAAGTAAAATAATGACTTTTTTTATTAATCAAAATTTCTTTTAATAATAAGGGGAACTCTACACAAGCTAAATGCTTTTATCATTACCAAACTGATGGGAGAAGGATTCATAATTAACCTCCGCTAGGAAGGATCAGCTAATGTGCTCAGGCATGTCTGCACCACCAAAAATATAGCCATGTTGGAAAGGTTTACTTGTTCACTGCTGGACCCGGCTAGCCATGTGGGCCTGGTACACCTTGACAAATCACCACAGAGGCATGCACGCACACACACAGGAGAGCGTTTACCTCCTGGGCAGGGGCAGGTCTGAGCGCAGTCCCTCCATATCCTCTGCCCTTTGCCAGATCGCAAAATGAAGGAGGAGGGGAAGCTGCAGGTGTGCATACCACAAACTCCTGACTGGCGCATCACTTTTCTTTTCACCAGTGAAGCTACCTGCTAGCCAAATGACTCTATGGCCCTCATCCAAACACTGCTGCAGGATCCACACTCACATTCAGACACATGTTCTGCCTTTATCTGCTTCAAACACACACACACACTAAAAACATTCAGGCAGGTCTGAGCTCAGCCTGCATAGCTATAACTGCGTCCAAAGCCCATTAAAAGTCTTCTAATGATGGATTTACAAAAAAAAACATCAGTAATTTGGAGCTTGAGTGGGCATAATGTGACACTCAGGCACATAACTCCAGGTGACAGAGGGTCAAGCTAATATGCAGAACAAAGCAATCACACTACAACAATTTGTTCCCACAAGTTGTCACGCTGCTTTTCCCTAATTTAACTTTTGATTGAACCTCCCCACAGGATGTGCCCATGGGAGAAGATAGGACATTTCAATGAGTTTCAGTGTACTTTATTTAAAGTTAATATGAACTTTAAAATAACCATTTTTACTTTGCTGATGCAACTTTAAAAGGCACTGTATGTTTACATGACAAGTTGAACATGTAGACTTTTAGTTCACACGACTGCATTTTGCTGGTATCATAACACTTAACTTTATCTTTTTCAAATTAAATGTAAATATCAATTTAAAATGTATATGCATATATAATGTGTGTTTTTTAGAAGCTATTAATTAAAACCAAAAATCGGCATATGTAAATTATTAAATTCATAAAGGGTCACAGTACATAACTTTAAGATTAAAAAAATTAGCTTTTCTAACTGTTAAATAAAACAATAATGTTAAAATAACACTTTAAACAACAAATGTGTAACAAACTAGAGTTAAACAACAGGGATAGGACCCAAATGCAGCTTTATTAGAGTTGTCTGGCAGGCAAGCATGCAAATATAATCAAAGTTGTAAGCAAACAGACAGGCGAGAGGATCGTGACGGACCGCAAACAATCAGTAAACATTAAACAAACAAATCTTTGAAATGTTCACTTACAACATAACAAGACTCATGCCTGGATATGTGTGTGCCGTGTATATAATGTCACCATGTAATTAGTGGTGATGGATTGTAACTGTATATGTGTAATCAGGAGGTGAACTGAAACCAGTGTGGGACTGCAGGGCACGATGGGATTTATAGTTCGGGTGAATGACAGAGAGTGTTCTCCAGCAGCCTGCATAACAAAATGTGACCTAAAAGGACAGTTGATAATAAACCTTTCAAATAAATAAAATGATAAAACATGCAAAACAATACAAATATTATTTTAGAATTATATTATTTTATAGATATAATAACATAATTTTATATAACTTAAAAATATAAAGAAAAATAAAACTGACCCTTCCTCCGTAGAAGCTATTTTAACTTTTAAGTAATATTTAATAGCTTTCCAAATTTGCCATAACAGTACAGATGAAAAATGAAAGATACATTTTCTGAAATGAAAGATACATTTCATTAGCATGACACTGTGAACATTTCCTGCTTGTTATCAAACTATTTCATAACTGTAACAAGAGGCAATTCAATCATAACTTAATGTTAAAACAGCTATCATAACATTATTTATCAATATGTGGCTCTTTTCGGATTCTCAAAAGCTATAGAAATTAAATGTAAAACAGGAAATAAGTTGGGACCACTGTTTCTGCTTACATCCCTCAAAGTGGTCTATATGGTTAAATCAAGAGCACTTTCAAAGGTTTTAAAGCAATTACTTACAAAATATTAATTATTTTAAATAAATTAAAGCAACTTATTCATTGACCTTTCATATTTTTATTTCTGATAAAATGACAAATATTTGTATAGTGCAGAAGGGCATTCTACCTCTTTTATGCTCCACAGGGCAAAGTAAGAGAATCACATCACACGTGTATCAGTTGAAATAAGAGTAAATATGTACTGACAAGAGTGTCATTTTCGGGTGAACTGTCCTTAAGGCATATAGCAAGACACATTCATCCTGAGCGACTTGTAAAAAAAAAAGCGTTTCGGTTTCCATGCATGAATCCATCCAGAAAGGGTATTAGGAGACTCAATAGTCTTGTCAGTGGGCTAGATTTTCCCCTCTGTGCTGCAAGCTATCACATCTCCACCCCTCCCTCATTTTTCCTCCACACTCCCAAGCATCGACCTTCCAGAATTTCAAGGAGAATTGATTTTGTTCCTCTTTTCCGAAACCTTAAAAACAATGTGAATGAATGTAATACCAGTTATGAACATCTACTTCTTTCCTTGAACGCACACACAAACACAAACATTTCTCCTTCACACCAGTCCTTTACAAAAAAAACTGGATATATATAAGCATCATAATTCATCCAGCCTTCCAATTTGTCATATAGATTTGTGCTCAAACTATTGATAAATGTGTGCAGTTTGCGGACGGATGTATGTATTTATCATCCGCGCTGGTGGCTGTATTTCATAAACTGTCTTATTCAAAGGATGACCCCATCGCTGGTATTGTATAGTCAGGCTTTTATGATTTGTTTGCTTCTCTGAGTGCTGTCCATACAACAAAATAAACTGTAAAGCAAACAAGCAGGCTCTGTAACAAAGCCAGGATCCGGTCGGCCATGTGCATCACAGCAAACACAGATACAGAAGTGTGTTTTGTTAGAAAATACACCGTGTTACAGGATCCCGCAGAGGGTTGGCCGTGTGCTTTAAAGAGCGGCTCTATTGGACACCTGGCACTAACACGCACTATGTTGAACCCATTAGAGAACGTATTCAGGCCAGGAATGAGGTGTGTGTGTGAAGATACAGTTGGGACTATTTCATTCAGTCTGCTGGGCCAGTAATGCATTTTTGCCTCCCAGAGCTCCTGTTATAGGCAATTCATTAGTGTCTGTTACACCCACTATTGACAGTCTTCTAGCACCCAGCGAGTCTGACTGTCCGGCTAAGAGAGATGGTTGGGTTTGATGGGGAGAGAGCAGGAGGTGGATGGAGATTTAAGCGTGAAGCTCGAGTGCAGTTAACCTGCCATGTGGTGAAAAAAATAAACTGACCTCCTACGATGCACGCAGCTGACCTGTCTGAGAGAAAAACACACTCATGCTGCTTTAGTGAGTAATGATTTCCCTGCTTGTGGCTAATTTATTACGCCATACCCCCATTTCGTCAAATGTTTCCTCGCTCGTTTTGTCAGATATCGGATTTTCTTGATGGTTTTGTGAGCTGAATTGTCGCCAGCGGAGACAAAAACAAAAGCATTTGTTCAGAGCGCGAACATAAGGTTTGATTAGGTTATAAAACGGGAAGTGAATGTGCAGAGGCTAACCAGCATTTGCTCAGCCAAAACCACTAGCAGGTGTTTCGTTTTAATGGGTGTGGAACCGCACATAAACCCAAACTAAAGAGTTTCTGTTTGAGAGAAGGGGGAAGAGAGTGGAAAGAACTATCAGAGGTGTGAAAAAAGTGATGTTTAGCTATTTATATGCTTTGTGTTTAACAAGTTAAATGCCACACCATAAAAAATAGCCACAAATATGCATTCTTAGTAGAACATCCACATGGCTAAAGCACGTGAAAACATCAACAAGTTACTTGGTAGCATTCCTGCTCGTTTCTTTGGCAGTTCTTGCTAAGCACATTCAGCCACGAAAGAACACAAACATGAAAGGGCAACAGAAAGGGAAATTATGTAATATATATGGTGGGAAAAATATGGGTAGCGGAATAAAAATGATGTTTTAGACAACAGTTTAGTGGCTCAGTTTGCTTTGAGAAGGCACACAGTAACTGTTAACAAAAACTATTGTCAAAAATGGCTTTCAATAATTGAAATCATTGTAAAATCAATTATTATTTGATAAAATTCAACTATTTTAAATACACTGAAATAAAAAATGTTTCCATGGTTGCTAACTTTGATTTAAAAACTGAATCACTGACAAGAATAAACATGGTAGGTTATATAGAAATAACTTAAAATTAATAAAACCTAAAAAGAAATAACTGAAATAATAACTATTACACCATTGCCTTAAAAAAAAGTTTTATCATTTTAAACAAATTAAACAATATAAAACAATATTAAAAAGACACTGAACAATAAAGCAGAGAGGGGCTCCTCGTACATAAATAAATAGAAGAATTCATCATTGTTTCATTAATTTTCCTTCGGCTTAGTCCCTTTATTCATCAGGGGTCGCCACAGTGGAATGAACTACCAATTTATCCAGCATATGTTTTACACAGTGGATGCCCTTCCAGCTGCAACCCAGTACTGGGAAACATCCATACACACTCATTCACACACATACACTACGGCCAATTTACTTTATGCAATTCGTCATAGCGCATGTCTTTGGACTGTGGGGGAAACCGGAGCACCTGGAGGAAACCGAACATGGGGAGAACATGCAAACTCTACACAAACCTTGCCAACTGGCCAAGCTAGGATTCAAACCAGCGACCTTCTTACTGTAATGTGACAGTGCTAACCACTGAGCCATCGTGTCGCCCTAAATGAAAGAATCATAACACTAAATAGTCCACTCTTGCTGTTAAAAACATAAATTTGTTAATTGCATCTATGGCTGATGTTTGCCATAAAGGTACATTTGGTAGTTCTAAACCTATTGATTATTCTGTAAATAACGCATAGACTGTAATTGAATGCAAATTTTCAATCCTATTTTAACATCACTGCAATATATTTAGTGAAAATAATTAATTATTAGTACAAACGAACAGCTACCTTCGATGAGTCATCAATGGATGAACATACTTTGGTAAAACATTACTACCAATTCACATATTAGCTACTGACTTATTTCCTGCCCATTATTAAGGCTGTTTATTAGTACTTATAAAGTATGATGCGACGCGGTGGCTTAGTAGTTAGCACTGTCGCCTCACAGCAAAAAGGTCGCTGGTTCTGAGTCCTGCGGGGCAATTTGTCATTTCTGTGTGGAGTTTGCATGTTCTCCCCGTGTTCATGTGGATTTCTTATGGGTGCTCCGGTTTCAGTCCAAAGACATGCGCTCTAAAATTGGCCGTTGTGAGTGCATGTAAATGAGTGTGCATGGCTATTTCTCAGTACTGGGTTGCGCCTGGAAGGACATCGACTGTGTTAAACATATGCTGGAATAGTTGGTGGTTCATTCCGATGTGGCGACCTCTGAAATAGAGACTAAGCTAAAGGAAAATGAATGAATGGATGAATAAAGTCCGATCTTATTTTGCATCTCTAACTATTAATCAGCAGCAAATTAGTAGTTTATTGAGCTAAAAAAAACTCTTAGTTAATTGTTTGTTAATAGCGAGAACTGTACGCTAAAATAATGTGGGACCCATAGTTTTTACATACATAATCACATATAAAACCTAGCCAAACCTTGACCTTCTGGCTAAAAAGACCAGCCTTGACAAGAATAGTTTGTTGTTGTTAATGATCAGTAGAAATACGCTCTTAACCAATTTACGCTTTTTATCTAGAAGCCACATTGCTGAAAACACCTTTCCCACAGTGCAGTAAATCATGCTAAAGTACACAGTAAAAGATGAAGTCTGAATTAAATTGGGCTGTAATATCCAGCATTCGGCCAGACTTTAGGGGACAGATTTCATAATTGCTGTGTCATTCTCTTCCGGCCATGCAGAGAAGGTAAAAAAAGGGAATAAAATGCTGAACTGCTCAAACAATTGTTTTTTTTTTCTCACAACCTCATGGGGCAGGTGAGTGTTAAGGTTGAGCGCAGCAAAAGAGAGGAGGAATACAGAAGGTGAGGGCTTGTATGACAGATAACCAGATAGACAGGAAGCGCGAGAGAACGCCGTATCATAAAGACAGATGTGCTTGCAACGAACATAAAATCAGAGATACAGACAGACAGCGAGACAGGCCGACACATCAGATGACCCTGGGCACTGGGCCGAAATGTCACAAAGCATAACAGATCCCTTCGGGGGAAACAAATAAGAAGCGGCATGTGTAAATATAGAAAAATGCACTATTTCTGCATTTTGTTACCAAGCTAAAACACTAGTGATAAAGGGATATTTGACCGCCAAAATGGACATTAATCATTATTTAATTATGCTTACGTTTTTTCTAACCAATTCAGACTGTGGAAAGTGTGCTATCATACAAATACCTTGGCACAATTATTGACTCTAAACTTTCCTTTGATGAGAATTGTGCAGCAGTGTGTAAAAAGGGGCACCAGCGACTATTTTGTTTGAGAAAGTTAAATCATTTCCACATTGATAAACACATGATGATTTTATTTTACCATGCCTTTCTTGAATCCGTTTTATCTTTTGCTTTGGTGTCATGGTTTGGGAATCTCTCTGTCAAGAATAAAATCTCTCTAAAATCTCTCTAAATCAAATAGTTAAGTGGTCCAGTAAGCTGACCGGGGTGTCACAAGCCAATCTAGAGGCTGTGTACACCAGGCAGCTAAAGAGAATCACAAATTCAATTTTAAGTGACACTGCTCATCCCCTACATCCAGAGTTTCAGCTCCTTCCTTCTGGCCGCAGGTTTCTAGTATTAGGCTGTAGAACGAAACGATATAAAAATAGTTTCATACCAAGCAGCCATTAGACATTTAAATAAGGTATAGACTAAAGCAGAGGTAGTGCAATGATTTGTATATCTTAGATTGTTTTAAACATTCATTTGGGGGAAGGAGGGGTGGATACATGAAGTGATTGTCTATTTATTTTCTTTGTTTTATGTCTTTATACTCATTTGTTGTTGTTATTATGTGAGCTTTTTTTGTATGGCACTGTTATGAGATGAGGACTCTGAACTGCAAATCAAATCTACCTTGGGGTATAAATAAAGTAACCTAACCTAACCTAACCTAATATAGACTTATTTTGATCTTTGTGGTGCTACCAAAATGCTAAAATGAAGAGCATTATGAAAGTTCATAATATTCAGCAAAATACTGGAGTAAGAATCAAATAAACAAGTAAATGTTTTAGCAAATTTGACAAACAATTATAACAAAACGGCAAGTAAAACAGTCACTACTATGAATTCTACATTTGAACAAATGTAAAGATACAATTTATGTGAGAAAGACGTGATAAAACGTGATTATATATTATAATATTTACAGAACTTTATCTTTCCCCTTATTCTTAAATCTTATTCATTATTCACTATATTTAAATAATTAGCAAACAAAGAATTTCCTACTTCAAATGAAAAAATCCCACCTTGGATTGGATAGCTGCACGACAGAATTGCATTTGAAAAATTGCGTTCACATGGTTCTGCTTTCATCTACAGTTTTTATCATTTAAAATATGTTGATGCAGATCTGTCTATTGGTGTCAAATGTCTCAGGTTGCAGTGTGTCTTGTAGATGAGTGTGCAGAAAGAAAAAAGCTAAAATAACTTTAAAAAGCTGTGTCAGGAAGACAGAAAATGTCTGTAACTATAATTTTTGTTTTAGTTTTTCTACTATAGAGCTGCACTCAAATAATAAAACTTGACACTTGCAACACCAACGTCGTAGATTTGATTCTCAGGAAAAGCATTAGCATACAGCGCCAGTTTATTCAAGTATTAAAATGCATTTTCACCAATCCAATCACAACTGTACATGTAGCATAGTTTGTTCGTCCAATAGTGTCCGTGCGTCACACTGAGCGCACCATGAAATCGATATACTGTAGAGCGTGATGAAATCTGAGCAAGTGGTCACAAGATGTATTTAAACCATAATACCAGGTGAAAATTGTAATACATCTTGGAGGATCAATTATTAGTCCAATACAGGAAACCAAAGTTAATATCACATAGAGAAAGAGCCTTTGTTTGAAAGTGAGGAGACCAAAATAAAATGGCTGCTGTCTTAAAGCTTCACTTTAACAATAAAGCCCGGAACCTAATTACACCTTTGCAACCCAAAAGTTATGGGTTTGATTCCAAGCAAATGCATTGACTTATAAAGTGGAATAACTAGTTGAATGCCAGTATCTTCCAAATAAATAAATGTTAATAAAGCTTCTGTACAGTTTAAATACAGCGGTTCACGTCAACATGAGTGAGTCAACAATGCAATTTGGGAATCTACTCTTTTAAGTTAACTGGCTCTAAGAGCTTTAGTGTGTGTGTAAGTGAGTGTGTGTTGCTCAGACAGGTGTGCAGGTGTGTGGGGAAAAAAGGGGGGGGGATGTTCTGACTGGTTAGCCACAATGGAAACTCCACACTGGGCAGGCGGCAGTGAATGCACATCGCAATGCTGCTGCTCGGGTTACTCACCTCTCCTTCTGCAGCCAACCCCACTCTTTGTCTCAGTCCTGCCGACAGAAACACCGGGGACCAGGCGGTGTGCCACTGCTCCAGACAGTCAATGTGGGTCTGTGTGTGTGTGGATTTATGCCACTGTGTGGTGAGTGTGGGGCTCAGTGGATCTCAACTCTACTGCAGAACATTTTTGTCCCATTATCTGAGTCAACTGTGCCATCATCACCACTGGGACTGAATATCACAACCTGTTCACACACATACTGTACACTAATGGTGGCATGTTTAAACGACACCATTTTTGCCCAATTGTGGCATTTGGCTAATTTGTTCGACATAGAGAGATGTGACGATCGAGATGCAAGAATTGATTGTATAGTATGTCATATTGGTTAACAATGGATGCTATGTCTGGAATGCTTCATAATTTTAAAGAAAGAAAAGAAAAGAAAGAATTTAAAGAAAGAGTAGTAATTTCTTACAATCCTTCACATCTAAGTTAATGCTTCTGCCTATAATGTTTTTTTTTTCATTAGAGCCAGTAAAAAACATGTCAATTGCTAGCGCCACCTTCTTGATGACATCATGCATGTTGTTTAAGACACACAAGTCTGTACCAGAGGGCTGGGCAAATAATCAAAGGAGATTTTCATGCACATTTTGTTAGTAAAGCCTATTCTAGTAAGTCTCCAGCACATTCTTTCAGATGGAGCAGCACTTATTGTCGTAATACACTGACAAGCTATAAAAAATTGTTTTATTATAAAGTTAAAAATTCTAAATCTATTTAATTGGATGATAATGACATCAGGATATCCGTTCTGGGATAATGGCCGCTGTTCGCATTGTTTCTCAGTGAATTACGGCACAGTGTAGTAAATGCTGCACATGAAAATATCACAGTTAAAAACATGTTTTTGCTTCGTAACTTTAGTCAAGTGTTTGAAATAAATCCTTCTGTAAGATGATTCTGTAGTCGTGTGATTATGAGTCATGCAAAATCAAAGAAGGCAGTAAAAACTTTTTGTTATAATGCAAGGCTATGGGGATTTCCTGGATTTCTTCAGGTTTCTGCACAAGAGCAAACACTGGCCTTTGGAGAAGATTTAAAACTGAACACAAAAAGTTGTATGTGACAATAATAGGTATGATCAATCGAGTTTACAATTTAATTTTGATTAATCGCCCAGCTCTAGAAGTTAGTTGTAATGTAGGAATGCTGGACAATGGAGATGAGGATCCACACGCTGTTTATTAAACAGACAGGCAGGCAATGGTCAAAACAGGAGCAAACAATATCATGAGGGTGATCCAAAAGCGTAGCAGTGGTCAGCATAAACAATAAACGAGGCAAGGATCAAAATGCACAGCAAGGCTAGGCAGGAATAACACTTGGTAATGTTACAGGTGAACAAGACTCAGCAATGTGAGGTGTATGTAATGTACAGTCCAACTAATCCGTCATCATGAGCCACAGCTGTTTGCAAACAATCAGTGGTGATCCGGAACTGGTGTGTGTGTGTGGGGTGCCTGATGGGAAATGTAGTACAGTTCAGTGGCAGAATTGTAGTTCTGCAGTGGTATGCATAGGCTAGATCGCTGGTGAGTGTGACATTAGTTGTGTGTGTGTTTTATTTTTTTGTTTTGCCCAAGACATATCAATCATTTAGGATGCATATTATAATCATAATCTACATAAAGTGACTAACACTCAAAAATAATGGGATTAGCAAAAAATATAAGTGTAGTGTTTGAGAACAGTCACGTTATAGACCAATCACACCAGGAACATTCATTCATTTATTTTATTTTCTACTTAGTCCCTTTAATTAATCTGGGGTCGCCACAGCGGAATGAACCGCCAACTTATCCAGCATTTGTTTTATGCAGCGGATGCCCTTCCAGCTGCAACCCATCACTAGGAAACATCCATACATTCTCATTCACACACATACACTACGGACAATTTAGCTTACCCAATTCACCTATACCGCATGTCTTTGACTTGTGTGGGAAACCGAAGCACCCGGAGGAAACCCACGCGATCGCAGGGAGAACATGCAAACTCCACACAGAAATGCCAACTGACACCATTAATAATAACTTCATAATGATATTATATGCTATTTTCATTACTGTGGTAATCTTATTAGACAGCTCACAACAATGCTAACAGTATTGAGCAGCCAGAACACTGCAATCATCTTCAAAGTGTTTGTTTACATCTTTCCAGCTGCTGAACAACACAAACATTAACACCCAATCAAAATCCATCCATCTTTAACAAGTTTGAGCATTTAAAGTGGCAGACGACAAAACTGCAGTGTCGGCAGCGCACAATAATGACCAACAAACTGATCATAATGCATTGATGTGGATGCTAATTTGGTTTTCATTATAGTAATAGGCATCGGCTTGAATGGGCCATTAATGTGCTGAAAGCAGGTGCAGAATAAAAAGGAGGAAGGGGATCTGGTCAAGGTCATTTAGAGTATATTTAGATAAGGACTGTAAATGAGTCATCACACACATTCTGCACAAAAAAGGGAAGTACATAAAATGATTGTTTCGCATTACAGCTTGTACAGTACATTGTGTTGTCTGGCGAAGTGTGTGAGATCGTTTTTGTTTACTGGAGTGTAAAATAGTGCAGAGACGTGGCGTTCTCGGTGCATCTGCAATCTAAAGGTCACTACAATGACAACAGCCTTTGTTCAAAATTCTAACATTTCAAGCAACAGTAATTATAAAGACATGAGATTCTGAAACAGATCTGCATTTAGAGGAATGCACTGTGTTATTTCACTATTTAATATAAGCGTTACCACATGCAGACGTGTCCCTAAACGTGAGGTCACCAAGCACGTTTGTGCAAAAACAGATATCAAGTATTCATTCATTAATAGTCTGAATCTTATTTAAAAACGAATAAAGATGGAAGCGTGCTAATGAATACACAGATGCTGACAGAGTGCTTGAAAACATTGCTCCGTCAGATGGAGTAGCCTCCTTGAAAACATTGGTTGTCAGACGTGACTGATTAGATTGGATAGACGCAGCTGTAATCAGACGGGTTAATGAAGCCATTAGCCCATCTCTTCAGTCACAAACATCAGTCCTGCCGCTTTTGATGGGAACTGAGCGGCACGTCTGTGCTCGTCTGTTTGTTCAACGAGGCCAAATTCAAGTACTCCATCACAATTTTGCAACCCCTCACACATAAACTAAAAAAATGAGTTTAAACTCCGAAGACTAAGATAGATAGATAGATAGATAGATAGATAGATAGATAGATAGATAGA
>CAIGQQ010006052.1:7946360-7970415 GCA_903798035.1 Danio albolineatus | reverse complement strand
GATAGATAGATAGATAGATAGATAGATAGATAGATAGATAGATAGATGCATAGATAGATAAATGCATAGATAGATAAATGCATAGATAGATGTATTTTGTTTCTGTGCAACACAAAAAGAAGAAGTTTAGAAGAATGTTCAAGCTGCTCGTTTATGTAAATTGAAAGTGATCTCGCTTTGGGCTACATCTGCCATACTAAATATGTTTTACAAATGAAAGTAGATCAAACATGTTTGGAGTGGCATAATGATGATGAGTAATTTATGACAGAATTTATATTTTAAACGTAATTAAGAGGAAGAGTTTATAAAATAAAAATGTGTTTATTTGCTAATAATCTTTCTTGACTTCAAAGGGATAGTTCACCCAAAAATTACAATGTACTCGCTATTTGCTCACCCTCAAGTGGTTCCAATTCGTTTATGAGTTTGCATTTCTGTTTACAAAAAAAGTAGGTATTTTAAAAAATGTTCAAAACCAGTAACCATCGTCTAAAACAAATACTATGGGGGTCATGGGTTACAGATTTCCAACATTTTTCAAAATAACTCATTTTGTGTTCAACGAAAACAAAGAAACTCACCACGTTTGTGGCAAGTGAAGGGTGAGTATATTATAACAGAATTTTCATTTTTGGGTGAACTATCCCTTTAACAGAATATATATATATATATATATATATATATATATATGGTGATGATATTCCACAAGCCATCCCACTGTGCATGCTAGAGCTGGTAAAGAGATATATTTCACTAACGTGTGGTGCATAACCGTACACTGCAACTATAAATCCTTTCTATCTGTAGTAATAATGGCATATGCGCTCGCACACACACATAGAGCAGACAGATCACACATTACAAGGCCTATAATCATTATGCTTGGCTCCCTGGAAAACATGCCCTGAGGAAAATGCCGGCGAGAAGTGTAGCAGCCCGGCTGTTAAATTAGCCCAGGCATGCGTTAAACAATGTGGCCTCAACTGGTGTTCCCTCGCAGAGTGTTACACAAACAAACACACGCAGCAACACTTATAGCACAGCAGCACACAGGTATGCTACAGGTACTCTAAAACAGACATGTTGTTATAATCTAGCATACCTAAAGCTGAGCCATACAATAACAACTGTCTGATGCGATTGTGTTTTAGCAATGGAGCGCAGAGGCTTGATTCACACAACCCCTGCAGGAACATGAGCTGCCTCAGATGCTGCAGCCTCTAGTCACCACACACATATCTATAGCCTGAAGCAATGACGGAACTCTCCTCAAGCACCCAAAAGACTGTAAAAAATAATTATGACCAACGCTAATAAACTGTCAAGCTTGTTTATAGGTTTCATTTTAGAGCCAAATGCAGAGATTGTGATGTATATGATTATAATCTTCTGAAGGTGATTTAAGGTTTAGGGATATCGGTTTTATCTTGATTCTCAGCCAACGTAAAATTTATTTTCACAAACTACAGTAACACTAATCAAATTTAAAACACTAATAAAATTTACAACGTTGTTATTTGTAGAAAATTTATTTAAAACGATTAACTGATTATTTTTGTGTTAACATTTTATTTTAAGTTATGCAGAATTTCTAAAATAATACTAATAATAATGACATGAGTATATCAAACGAGATTAATATAGATATAAATTTAATAAAATTTTATAAATATAATTATTAAAAAATTTAAAAATTCTCTAAAATATCTTCTATAGAGGTGCGTGCCTACTGCAATCATGATAACAACAAGCAAAACCAGATATGGACAAAACACACAAGCAAAAGATACACCTGGTCAACCAAATGCACCTTCAATGGAGTTTAAATGAGGAAGCTGAACTCAGGAAGTGGTGCATTTTGGTTCCTTTACATTTTACACCTGCCTGGATTCAAATTCCATTGTCAAAACCTCTGTGAGAATGGACAGCGGGCAGCTGACCAAGGGTGAAACAGCTTGTAACGCTGGACACCCGCTGCTACAACTGTGACCTTCAGCGTCAGCCCAAATTCATCTTGAAGAAACCACGATGATTCACTCCTTGCACATCAAGTCTACACAAGTCCTTTTAAGTTCTCAAGAATGCTATTGAGGAAGTTATAAGCTCGAAGCCCAGTTGATGCATCTTAATTCAAGTGTCAGTAGTGCAACAGCACTTTATTACCTGGAGAAGAACTGAAGGAAAACTCACCTAAGATCATCCTTAAGCCTCGCTCCTGCGATCAGGACCTGCTCTCCGTGAATTCTAATCCAGGGGAGCACAAGTTGGTCTCCGCACTCCTCTCTGCGTCTCTTCTCCAAACCAGAAGTGTGTTAAGCAGAAAGCGCAGCGTGACAGAGAGCATAGCTGTTGTCCATCCTGTATCTCGTACGTCCTCTCTCTCTCTCTCCAGGTGACCGAGCACTATTCTGAGGGGAGGGATCTGCAGGTCTTCTGCTGTCTTTTCTCAGGTGAGTCAGAGGGCAGTGTGGGGGAGGGTCCAGAAATGGAGAGAGGTCAGATATGCCAGAACCCCGTTGATCAGTGAATGAGCTCAAATCCCTGCAGGCACACCGGGACAAAGCGTGCTTCTCTACAGAAGACAGAAGATGGACACTTTCCCTTCAACAGGAACATTTCTCAGATACCATGAAGAAATGTCTCAGTAGCACAGTCAAGCCGGTGTCTGCACTGCACACTCTCTCTCTCTCTCTCTTCCTCTCTCGCTCTCCCTATCTCTCTCCCCGCTTCTTGTTTTTGGGGTTGGGTATAACCTAAAGGCACCTTCCCTGTCTGCGCTCTGATTGGTGGCAGTCCTGGCCAATTGCAGAGGCAGCAGCCGCTTGACATCCTGCAGAGTGCGAAGCATGGAAGCATTGCCACTCTCTCTCGCTCTCTCTCTCAATTTTTCCCTCCATCTCTTGCACTCTCATAATCAGTCTGTTTATGGCAGTCGTGATGGTGGTGGTCACTTCCCCCATCTTTCATTTCTCTCCCCCTTTTTCGCTTTGCAACCTTGAGACAGTGAACTTGTAAGGGGATTAAGATTTTCTCTGCACCTCCCTCAGGCTCCCTTCTTTAGTCATTCTGTTGCAGGAAATATAAAGCATTCTCTATAGTTTGGGGGAAAAGGGACAGAGCACTGGGAAGAGATGCAACGGAGAGCAACAGAGCGAAGGAATGAGGAGGAGGAGATTAAACTAAATTCAAACTGACAGAGGGATGAGGAGACATGGAGTGACACAGAGAAAAGACTGGAAGGAAGAATGAGCGAGACAGAGCAACTAACAAAGAGAGAGAGAGAGAGAGACCGACACAAGCCACAGTCTTATTTAGCACAACTGGGCCAATTTCAAAACATGTCATTGTCGGGATGAAATACACCTCATAAAGAATTCAAAATTGAACATCTTCGGCATGTAAACGATTCGACTCGCCTCACTAGAACTGAGCTTATAGCCGCCTCTGTGGCGGAGGAATGCTGCAGGGGTGAATCGACCATTTACAAACGGCAAGAGAATAACAAAGGTGTCAAATATGAATCCTCCAAAGCTCTACACAAGCACGCACACTATGCACGCTTGAGCCAAAGGCTAGAAAAATTGCAATCTTTTATTTTGTCTTCCTGTTTGGTCCTCTCTCTCTCTCTCTTTCTCCTCTCTCTTTCTCTCTCTCTCTCTCCTCTGTTGTCTCTGGCTTGTGCAGTAAGTCAGCGAGAGAGGATGTGAATACTAAGGAGGCTGGCTGACACTCTCGATAGTGCACCACACAGAGACAGAGACTGAAAATAAAGAAGGGAGGGGGGAAATTGGGTGTATAAACTCCATTATTATACTACAGGTACATTACATGTGCACTCACACGCACACCGTCATCTGATCCAGGAGAGCACTCAAACACACTGTTAGAGCAGCACCTGAGCAAACAACTCATAATGAGGATGGACTGGTGCATGTGCCCTGATCCACCAATGGGTAAACACACTGATGCAGGTGAGGTCTTTATACTGATCTTTACTGATTAACCACTCGTTATTGGGGATTTGTAAATCATTTACCTTGTAAAGGTCAAGAGGAAGGTCATGAATCCCAGTGCATCATCTGTTGATGCAAACAGTGGCAAAGCAAATAGAAAAAGTACCCTGACAGCAGAGAAGTAAAAGGCAGCATTTCTAAACATTGGAAACAGGTCACACCCCACGAGAAGTTGAATAAAATTTAAACTGGAATGACAGGAAGTAAATGACTTTACGTTTTAGGAAGTATAGGGATTCTATAAATGAAAGCTTCATATGTTTCCTAAACAATATTAAGCTTTCAAACACAGTTGTCATGCCAATATTCAACATTTGATTTGACAAGCTTTTTTTCCAATTTAAAACAACACTTTGACATTTCTATAAAGTTCCTGTCAGATTATCCTCATAAATTCATATGGCAAATTAAGCTTACATGCTTTTTTAATTCAATTCTGAAGTCTTAACTAGCTTTACCAGCAAGCCTCAATAGGTCAACCAACATTTTTGGTAGATAACAACATTGTTATGCCACCAGCTAGTCCAGCACCAATCCAGAAAGAACCACCATAAAATATTATTTTCTATTGTATACGTCTTTGTCTAAGAAGATGCTGCATTCTGGGCTTTATAAGTTTAAATTAAACAGTAAGGCAAAGCTGTTCCGACTTGGCACATTTGACCTGATTGAAATAAACTCAGGTGAAATTGCATTTTCCAACCCGAGCTCATTCTAAAAACGTAGCCCTATATATATTTCTGGAGAGCACCAAATATGTCCCAAGAGGTACATTATTTTTGCAGTTTTAGTTTTTGCAAGGCCGCTGTGTACACTTTCTGAGATCTCAGATTTCTCTTGTGAGTGTCATTCGTGCCTGCTCTCTACACCAGGGGCTGCTGTCAACTGACTGACTGACTGACTGACTGACTGACAGATTAATAACCCCCCCAAACCCCTACCCTAAACCTAAAGGATAACGTTTCAAAAAACACTGCTTGGCCAGTTGGCCAGAAATGTATATAGGACTATGTTTCCAGGCTTTTTCAGTGTGGTTCATTTGAATAAGCATGAGAGTTGTCAACCGAACCCTGGTGCACACCAAACGAGCAGACTGAGACAGATGGAAAGAAAGGTCTTGATCTGCTTCATAACAAACTCTGGTGTACTTAGACTGAAATATAAATCCAACACAGACCAAAGCGTCTTAGCAAACCAAAAGCAGAACATGCTATCACAAGATGTGAAGATCAGAAAGCTTAAGTAAACGTGTATTTTGTTGTATTTTTCTATGTTGCCAATTACTGTTCAGTACAGGTTTTGTAAATACATCTCCAAGCAGCAGGTGTTCAGTTGTGTGTGATTCCTGCCACTGTTTTGTCTCTATTCTACATCACATAAGCTCTTCAAAAGTTCTCAGGTGACCTACACCCAGCACGTTTTGTATATTAAGTTTTTGACTTAAAGGGATGTTTCACCAAACATAAAAATTCAGTGATCGTCCTCCACTTGTTCCAAACCTGTTTGAGTTTCTGTCCTCTGTTGAACATAGTTTGTGAGTATGAATATCAATGTCTGCTGGTTTTCAACATTCTTCAGTATGTCTTTTTTTTTTCAACAGAAGAAAGAAAATAGAACCACTTTCCTCACCCAGGTTAGGAATGTTTCGTTTTTAGATATTTTTGTTTTAAAAATGTTAAGCATTCATTCATTCGTTCATTCATTCATTCATTCATTCATTCATTCATTCATTCATTCATTCATTCATTCATTTTGCTTTGTCTTAGTCCCCTGTTTATGAGGGGTCATCATAGCAGAACGACTCGCTAACTATTCCAACATATGTTTTACACACCCTTCCAGCAGATGCCCTTCCAGATGCAGCCCAGTACTGGGAAGCACCCATATACTCTCACATGCACTAAGGCCTATTTAGTTAAACCAATTCACCTATAGCGTATGTCTTTAGACTGTGGGGGACAGCTCGTGAACATGGAGAGAACAAGCAAATTCCACACAGAAGTGCCAACTGACCCAGCTGGGACTCGAACCAGCAACCTTCTTGCTGTGAGGCGATAGTGCTAACCACCGAGCCACCCTGCCTTCAAAATGTTAAGCAAAAACATTTATTTCTGTTTGGGTTTTGGCAAAAAGACCTAGGAGAACAGAACTACAAGAGTAAACACACAGTGACCATTACATGACAAGTAATCTAAGGTTCTAAGGCATCCTAAATACAACAGGTGACCATGTGGCATCTAGTTTAGACCATCATGTTACCTCATCTACCCTGAGTTGCATTTGCCAAAAACATTGCAATCATCTAATCTGATCATAGATTTCATTAGTGGCAATGGCCTCTCCAATATACATATGCTTACGAAGGAAAATGCAGCACTGGTCTTTTCAGTGAGGCCATTTGAGCCTGTGAACGTCAATGCACTGATTAACAGGTTGATTATATAGACCACCCCAGTCCTGGCAAACCAACTGACGGCTGAGTGGACAGTGCGTTTGTGTGGACCTTATTGCAGAGCTCACACAGTAGTGTGACCGTGTGCGTGTGTCTCTGTGTGTGTGTGTCTCATCAAAAGAGGGGATAGGGTTTCCTCATTAGTTGTGTTGAGATCAATAATTCAGAGCAGGGCCTTGTTGAGCTCAATGGTCCAAGCGCTAATGTGCTGTCTACCCGCTAGGGACTGGGACCCAGCAGGACTTTAATGGATGTCATGATGAGAGGGTGAAATCCAAGAATGGGGATCCTCTTGCACCCCTTGGCTCCGTGCGCATGTGTGTGTGTGAAGTCTCGGATGTGTACGGTCACAGCGTGAGGAGAATAGCTATAAAAAACAGGTGTGAAAAGATGAGAGTGTTAAGAAGAAAAGCTGACAAGCCGCCCTACAGTAACTCCCACATCTCAACAATTGTTACTCAATTAAGTCAATTAGCTCTGTATGCGTTTGACAGCTCTGACACCACCGAAGCACACTGTGAGGCATTAAAGACAAAACAAATCCATAAAAGAGAAAGTGGTAAACAGATGAATCGACACTTAATAACAATATCACATATTTATTTTACTTAAAGAATTATATTCTTTTAATATTTTATATTTTTTTACTAAAAAGCCGGAGTAAAATAGACACCCTGCGCTCTGCTCCAGCTGTCGTCTTCAAGGGATCTTACATCAGATTTTGCACCTTGCATCATCACAAGGAATATTTGTTTACAACATCCAGTCAGATGAAAGTGTGCATTGTGTAAATAACTTTTTCTACTGTATGACTGAAGCCTGCAGGGCATTTTAATTTCCCTAGGTGTGTTTTATATAAATATGTAAATGTATAGATATAATGAAAAACAGTTATTATTATAATAAAATTATTCATTTTAATTCCTTCAAATGTTTCATTTCCTTTTTAATTCTAAAATATTTTTTTATTTCCTATAATATATATTTTTATTCTGTTTAAAATATTTCTTTTAGTTTGACTGGAGTAAAAGCAGCTATATATATATATATATATATATATATATATATATATATAAACTGACTATATGTAAGGTCATTATTAGCACCCTTAAAAATTTATTTTTCAGACTGTTGTCAGTGGCTTGCTTAATAAACCAAACTTGCATAGTTATCGTAATTATCCTATTAAAGTCTTTAAATTGAGATATATTCTAGTCTTGAGCTGTGTACCAGTCTACAAACTTTGAGCAATAGTATCTTGCAATATAACTACTTAAATATCATATACTGTAATCATGGCAAAGAAAAAAAGAATATGAACGTGAATGAAGAATGTGTTGCAGCACTTGAGAAATAATAGTTTAATTTAAGTTTAACTTAAAATCATTTAATTAAGAAAGAAAGAAATACTTCCGGAAAGCTGACAGTCAAAAAGACTTTCCAATATGCATCAGGCGGTCAGTGAACAGACTGTGGGTGGTCTGTAAACATTTAATCTGAGACTAGTAACATTATCTTCATGACCACCACCAGAAGCTGGTTATCCTATTTCTTTCAGATGACAGTACATGGACACCCTGAGTCCAAAAAGTTGAAGCAAACACGCATAACATCATTCAAACAAACATATTTATACACAATCAGAAAAAATGGTACAATGTTGTACCAAAGAAGGTACAAACCCTTGTCACTGGGGCAGTACCTTTTTATGGGACAGAATTGTACCTTTTAAGGTCATGATTTGTACCATGGGAAACCAAAATGTACATTTGTTTTTAAAAACCTGCAGATACAATATTGTATACTTTGTGAAAGGTACCACCACAGTGACAAGACACTTTGTACCTTAACAGTGTCAAAAATGCTTACCAAACATTTATTAAAATGCCTTAAATGTTTAGTTTACAATACCTATAGTTTTATGTTTTACCAGATGTATCTTTCAACATATACTTTTAAATGATGATTCTTGTTTTAATATGGAAATGATTCATAAAAATCACTTTGCCTTTCCAGTCATATTTATTTTCATAGATACTGTAATAAAGAAGGAGTTGTTCAACACTTTTGTACCTTTTATATGAGAACAATTGTTTACCTTCAGTTCAGTTGTACCATAAAAGACACAAAACAGTATCATAGGAGGTCTTTTCAGTACCATATAAGGTACAATTTTTACAAAGGTACAAAACTGTTCTTCAAGGAACATTATTTGTACCATCGTGTACCTTTTTTTCTGAGAGTGTATGAATGAATCAGTGTTTTAGAACATATTGGTTGAGTAAATTTCCCAGTACTGGGTGCTGCTGGAAGGGCATCCGCTACATAAAACAAATGCTGGAATAGTGGGGGGTTCATTCCGCTGTGGCGACCTCAGGGAGGGCCCGAGCCTCGAGACTGAGGAAAATGAATGAATGGTTGAGTGAATGATTCACTCGTTTGTTCAATTTGGAATACTCCTTTCCTGAAGATATTGCAGAAATACAGTAGCAGTAGTATTTAATGCATTATTTTAAAAATAGTTTTGAACGGTTTAGTTGAACGAATAAATCAATCACTCATTCATAAAAGAAATCATTCCTACGCAGCACGTTTTGTATATTTTGTATACTCGTTCATAGCACAAAGGTCAATACATGCAATCTTTGAAATTTCACTGAAAAATTGATCTAGAATTAGTAGTATACAGTATATTGTGATGAACTATATGAAAAATCATCATAATATTTCCATTCTCAAAAGTCAAAATGCACATGAAGCTTATCTAATATATTGTAACATTGTAAATATTGTAAAAATAAATTAAGCAGTAAACTAGAAAAGCTACTAGAAAAACTAGTCACAGCCCCATGTGAGGCCATCCTACAGTAGGCCAAGAGTCAGAGTGTAAGTCAAGTGCTGCTGTGTGAAGCCTATAATCTGTCTATATCCCTGCCACCATATGGAACAAAAAAAGAAAGAGCCTAGAACATCTTCGCTTGCCACATCCAACCATAAAAGCACTGCCAGAATGCACCTGCACTGCGACAGGCTCAGAGGACAGGGCTTTGACTCCTGTTCTACAGTCCATTTCATTATGGTAAAAAGCTCCTGACTGTGGAACGCAACAGACGGGACAGAAAGCGCTCTGCTGCCCTCTGCAGCTTCAGAAGTGCTAATGCGCACGAGAATTATTCATTAAAGGGATCGTTCACTCAAACATGAAAAATCATCGCCATTTACTTACACTCAAGAGGCTCTACATTTTCATGAATTCCTTTTTTCTGTTGAACACCAAGCAAGATCATATAGGAGAAGTTTGTAATAAAGCAGCAATTGACATCCATAGTAAAAATGCTAAATATACAAAAAGTCAATGACCGATGTTTTAAAAAAAAGACAATTATATTTTTACGTCATTCTTCAGTATATCTTCCTTTGTGTTCGACATAAGAAAGAAACTCAAACAGGTTTGGAAAAATTTGAGGATGAGTGAATAATGACAGGATTTGGGGTGAATTATCCCTTTTAATAAAATTTAAAGAGCCAGTACACCTACAAATTAAAACATCAGACAATCAAAGACAGTAAAACATCCCTTTTGTCATTCGTAAAAAAGATGATTTGTAGCTTAAACTGCAGTCTATGGGGATTTTTTTTTAAAATATTGTCACTTTAAGATTCTAATTAATGTAAAATGTACAGACAAAACAACATTAAGGCCTGGGGGCCCTGAAGACACATTGAGATCTTGTGCTCTATTTAAATGATCTAGGCACAAAGTCTAAAGCACAGGGCGCAAAGTCATTAAGGGCGTGTCCAAATCCACTTTTGTGATTTTAAAGACGGAAAAATATGCTTTGTGCCCGGCTCATGGTCTAACAGGGTTGAGCTTATTCTCTTAATGAGTTATGGGTGTGTTTTGAGAATAAACCAATCAAAGTCTAATCTCCCATTCCCTATAGGAGTCAGTTGTGTCATTCCATGGCGCATTTGCTATTTACATGGCAGACTTTGTATGTGGAAAAATTGAATGCTTCACTTGTGAGAAAACAGTTAAACAGATCATCCGCAGCAAGAACAAAGAATGAACCTCCTCCAATCGGCCTTTACTTTCTCTTTCTTTTTCTCTCTTTCGTGGATAAGGAAACTGTGTTGTAGGCACGGACATCCATTAGCCTACATAATTAATTCTGTTTAAGCGCAAAGATTTGTTTCAAAACTATTTCTAAATTCAGTTCTAATTTGCAGCAAACAAATAAATGAACAATAATAATGAAGTGTGGTCAAACAACTGAGTTATATCCAAACACATGCCCCATATGGTCCAAAACCTGACAGGTGGACAAATCTAAGCTTGTTTTAATAAAACAAATATAAATATTCATATATAATAAATAAATAATGTCCTGCTACATTTGTTATTAGTAATTTTATAAACACATAACCACAATTTGTTCTATCATTATAAAGATAATCATGTTTATATAAACACTATAAATGAGGAGGACTTCTCTCCTACTCAATCCCCGAGTCTGAATGCAGACACAGTGGATAGCAGTGCAGCAGGTCTCTTTCCTTGTCTATTTCAACCATTAACGCTGCTGCTAATCCAGAGGATTTTAAAGATAGGCGAGCACATGCAGCAGCACAGATATAGACGATCTGTCTCAATGGCCACCATTCTCCAATTCTCGTACAAAAATGCTTGCTGGAAACCAACAACTTTGCTGTATCGGCCCTGACAGAATCTCGGGGAAAAAAAACATGCAACAAATCCCGTGGATCATGAAAACAAACACATATGACCTGTGCCGTTTTTATTTATTTTATTTTATTTTTTATACAAATTTACAATTATTATTATTATTTTTTATTAAACAAGTTTAAATGATTAACAACTTTAAATGATTAACACCAAGAATAAGTTTTACATGCAATATAATTGTTAGAGTCTTTTATACGACCCGTGCGGTGCTGACGTAGTCTCACTCAGTCATTGGGTTACAGCTTGGCAGGTCTGCCTTGCTTTCAGAAAGCACATGCTCTCATGAATAATTAAGAAGCAGGGTCTTTTTATAGGATAAGAAAACTCCGCTATGAATAATAATGAGAAACAGACACGTCATCACTACACTAGCAGATTTGCGATACGTCGCCGATTTTGATCCCTGCCATAAAAATTATTTTAATCCAGAAGATGAATTTAGCTGACAAAAGCTCAAAATTATCCAGTTTTCCCCACAATTAAAGCTGACAGGTGCTAACGTTGTCCTAAATGATGCTCAACACACACAAATCTGTTTAAAAAAAAAAAGTTACATTTACTTTGTTGCTGTCATCTACTGGTATTAATGTTGTTTTGCCTCTATATGTTTTTCTGACTCTCAAAATATAAATCATCATTGACCTTTATTTTATGATCACCAAATACAGCACTAAGGTTTCAGCTAAAACCGGAGGTATTTTACAGCATTTTATGCATGCTTACGTAACTGTGACATTTCAATACAGGGAATCATCCTTGAGGATTCCAGCATACCTGCTAAGTCGTATTTCTTTCTCCATCCTAAGAGCACTAATAACACAGAGAATTATGGTTTATTTAGAGAGCTATTTTTACCCTGAGCCTTGGGGAGTCACTTCCCCAAACGTACACACTTCTGTAGCGCAGCAGCCTGGATTGCCTCCAGACTGCAAACCAAGCCTTGCAAACTAAACCTCTCACGCAAGCACCAAGCACCTCCCGCAGGACACAAACCTGGGATGCAAACAAACCTGGAACTAGCATGCAAAATTAAACAGTCCGGATCAAAGATGCAGAGACTTCAAGAGCCAGAGAGAGAAACGAAGCTTTCCAAGCTGAGATTGCTGCCCAGCTGAAGGGGAAAGGCTCCATGTGTTGGAGGGACGGGGCCAAAAACATTTTAGGGACTCTGTGAAGGCTTCCCTGTCTGGCCAGAGGCCCGTGGGTATATTGGAATATTGAGGTTCTATTTTTAATGTGTTTAACGAGAGACCAGAGCACAAGAGATTAAATCTGGACTCTGAGTTGGCCAGTTCAGCAGACACAGATACTGTATATCTAGGGATAGGGTGAAGTGCGGTTGTAAAATCTGTGTACCAACAGATCGTTCATCATCATCATCGATTCTCAACATGCTCCTCTGCTACTTAAACAGACATTCTGGAGGGAAATGGGTGCTATAAATCGCGTAACTGTCAGTGGATAATGCACCGTCAAACAAGAATGAAATACAGGATATAGCTTTAGTGTCATAAAAATCAAATGACACTTGGAATGAAATTTGTAGGCAAAGGTTTTGTAGCCAAAACGGTCCAATATTGACAGTGTTCACAAAAAAAAAGGTGAATGGTTTACTATGAAAGATTTTCAGAAACAATAACTAAGAAACAACAAACACACTCAATTTAATTTAAACTCTAGAGTCTTTACACTGAAATAGGATTCTCCAGTAATCATTGTTTTATTTGCAAATTCAAACAAGTGCTTAGTTTTTAATGGCCAATTTCAAAGGGTCCTTTGGAATGAAGTATTTTGAAAGGTATACAACTGACTTTTGTGCATGGCAGAATTGGTGGTGCACACTGAGCCATTCAGAGGGGCTCATTCCTAAGCTCTTATGCTTTCAAAGCTGTTACTCTGGAGGGAAAACCATTCAAAGGGGTTAGGGCATAAGGATGAACCCTTCTGAATGGAAAACAGTGATTGTTACCACTAAAAATGTAAATAAAATTCACTATTCAACTAGACTTTTTAACATGAAAATTTGATGGAGTAGAGAGCTTACCCATATCGCAAACAAGAAAGTATTATCTTTTTCTTTTCTTTTTTTTGTGAAAAGTTACCCAGAGCTTAAAATTAATCCTGGATATTCATGTCCTAATATATTATTTTGTGATATAAGAAATAATAGTTTGACTTGAGCATTTTTACCATGGTAAAACAATTAATATTTTTATGGAAGGTTAAATAACTTTTGCATTTGCCAGTATACCATTACAGTATCCTTCATAATAGACATGGCGTCTGATATAATCTTTACAGTACCTTTATTAAATTCAATTTAAGTTTACTAGTATAGCGCGTTTTACAATACTTAATGTTCCAAAGTAACTGTACAAAAAGGTGCACATTATTGCATCACATTCAAATTAAGTTAAAGTTACAATCAACTATAAGTTATCATATACAGACATAGTTAACCTTCAATTTTATAGTAAATGTCTTTGTGTACATGTTTAATGAAGTGTATTTGTGTATTAAGTATATGTGTGTTCATTGGCTGCTGACAAGTCAGTCAATTGGCTGTTGTGTTTACACTCCGATTTCACGTTTTGTATGAGAGGGGTATTGCACGTCATTCCATAAGCAAACTAACGGTAGGGGTGTGGTTCAGAATATTGTGACTGAAACCGTCTAACCAGCCTGATCTCACGAGGAAACGTAACTACTTTACGTTCTATCAGTTTAGTGGCTAATTAGTACAAATTCGCACGAGTTCAGTCGTACGAAAATGTACGGTTTTTAAAAGGAGGTGTGACACCCAACCCCACTTCTAAACCCAACCGTCATTGCGGGTATAAGCAATTCATACTAAATTGTTGGAATTAAATCATACGAATTCACACGAATAAGCCAGAAAACCAAAAAGTTCCGAATTGCTGTGAGATGGCAGTTTTGATCAAACTGATGTCAACAGAGAAGGACCACCACTAAAAACATGTGATTTTGCAGATTAATGTATGATCAGATAGAAGATTACCTAAACAATCCTTTTTTTCAATGAATTACCTTACACAGATTAGTTGTTCACCAAAAGCAGGGGTCACCAATCTCAGTCCTGGAGGGCCGGTGACCCTGCAGAGTTTAGCTCCAACTTACTTCAACACACCTGCCTAGATGTTTCAAGTATAAGACCTTGATTAGCTTGTTCAGGTGTGTTTGATTTGGGTTGGAGCTAACATCTGCAGGACACCGGCCCTCCAGGAACAAGTTTGGTGACCCCTATCCTAAAGAATAACGGTGTTCACTAGCATAACAAACATTTAAATGCTCATTTCACACACACTTTAAATCCCCATTCTAATGCATAAAAGGACACAAATCTGCCCCAGTTTTTCATGGCACACTCCTGCCAGGTTGTTCATGCACCTTTCAAACAGGTCACTTTTTGAATGGCAGTTTCACAACATGACTTATTTTTTCCCATCTTCTCTGTTCTTCCTCCTAAACTGATTATGCCTAATGTCCCATGTGCTCTGAGAACACACTGTATATATCAACAGCAGTGTGTGCTGGCGGGCGGGTGGTGAATTTAGAGACTGCGCTGAAAGGTCAAAGGGACGTCCAGAGCCCAGCCCACCATATCTATAATAACCCAGACCCACACTGCAGGACGCAATACCAACAGCTAAATAAAGTGTTAATCTACTATTTAAAACAGTGTATCACATTGTGTCAAATCATTCATATAACCTTCTTAGTCAGCACAGAAATGCCAAATGTAATTTAGTTTGAAATATGGAAACATCATGCATGCATAGTGACTGCAGGGTTAAGGGTTTTATATGGATATTCATTAAATATGTGCAAGACCTTCACGGTTCTGCTTCAGTGCCCTTGAAAAGCACAGAGCCAGCAGGCCGACATATGAGTATCCGTTTGCATGACAGTGGATAATCACACTAAAATTAGAATATTGATCAAAAGTGGATCCGTTTCAGTTGCGACAAGAAGGAAAGATTTCTAGGAAGCTTTTTGGAGCGGTGAGACATTTCCAAATGCATGGCCTGTGTGCTTTTCCAGCTCCGCGTATGAGGGGAATGTTAAAGTTGACTGTCACTCTCTGTCACACAGAGATGCTAATTTCACACCTTTGGCAGAAGACAGAGAGACTCCTAATACCATGTCTACACCCGTCTATCGCAGCAAATATTCAGGTTTGTACATATAGGCGTTTACACATATACATCTCAGTATTCTCATTTATGACAATGCTGTGTTAAATGCGTCTTGTAAAAGCCTGTTAGATGATCATATTAAAGCATCTGCTAGGTCAGTTTCTGCTGAAAACAAATGGTGGAGAAGATTTTTAAAAAAATACAAAATCAACACTGAATTACATGTAATTGTTTTTTTTTATTGTTGTTTTTTTTTGTTATTATATAATCTGTAGTTTCCAATAGCATCTGGATGCAGTCTTGGATTTGTAAGGTGAGAATTTTCAGACTTGCAATATTTTAGACTTGCAATGTCAGACACAATGCACTCAATAGAGCTAGGGACGTGGGGTTAGGTGTGTAAGCATTAAAACAACGCTGCAGCTTTGCTTGCAACTGCACCAGGTCTGCATCCAGACCCCTCTCATAGTTTTAGCCTGATCTCCCAACGTAACTATTTTATGTTTTGTCAGTTTAGTGGCTGATTCATACGAGTTCGGTCATATGAAAATGTACAATTTTTAAAAGGAGGCATGGCACCCAACCCAGCCCCTAAACCGAACCCTCATTGGGGATGAGCAAATCGTACTAAACTGAATGCATGAGAAAAAGTTACGTATTGGTGCAAGATATCGCTGGTAGTTTTACAATTTTTGTGCAATTTTTGTTTCTATTTGCAGGGTGACTACTAAAAATATTAAATAATATCATAAGAATAACACAATAATATAAGTAAATGTGATTGTTATCATTATTAATCACACAAATTAATAGAAAAAGTAAGAAATCACTTGGAAATTCTCAGTTTCTTTGAAATCATCACCATTTTATACAGTGTTGCTTTCTCCATATTCATCTGAAGTTGTGTTAAAACAACCCAGCATTTTTTTTTATTATTATTATTATTATGTGTGTGTTTTATTATTGAAAAGCATCTCCAAGCAAAACAGTTTTGCATTAAGACGTGTTCACTGGTGATGGCAAGCAGAAATAAATATTCAAGGATTTGCAGGGTGACTACTGACAATATTAAATAATATAATAGGAATAACACATAATAATATAAGTAAACGTGATTGTTATTATTATTAAATTAATGGAAAATGTAAGTGATCACTTGCAACTTCTCAGTTTCTTGAACATTAATACATTGGCATTAATGCATAAATAACAAAAAGAAAAAAATGAGAAATGCTTACATTCATTTTTAAACAACACAAAATGAATACGGTGTACCAATTTTAACTTCAAAAGAGTTAGGAAACATTTTCTAGAAAGACAATTTACAATATGTTTATTAAATATCTAGATGAAAATATAATATAAAAATAGAGTAAAATAAATATGTTTATGTGTTTTATATGTTTAAATCTATGCTAGATTTTTTGTTATGCTTTTAGTCTAACCTAGTTTTTTGTTCATAACTGTATTTTGATATTAATAATCCAAAAAAATAATGAAACATTAAAGGCTTCTGTCTTTTTGTAATTTAGTTGCCTTACAAAAAATTCTGCAAAGTTTAAATTCACACACATTGCCTCAGTCCTAAAGAAATAGACTGAACTTTAAAATTCTTTTATGTTTATTATTATTATTTTATTTTCAAGTACTATATTTCTTATTGAAGCTTATGTTCTTTCAAAGAATCCTTTCTAGGATTTGTTTTAAATCATTAATGCCAATGTGAGGCATATCTATTCGGAACTTGTTAGCATACTCAATCAAACACACATTAAAGCCTACAGGAATGTCAGTCTTAATCTCAAATCCAAACACATGTTAGATTTATTGGTAAATGCTGTTATAAAACTGTTGCACGTCAGCTTTCGTATTGCTGATGAGGAGACACAAGGAAGTGTAAATCTACTGAAAATGCCAGTTCAAATGTCCTGGAGAAGTATGCACTCCTTCATACGAAATACAATCTTGGTAATGACAACACTGACACGACTGAATTAGGAGGAGATACTCGCCGTGGACTGAAGTAGTTAGCGTTGTAACTCCATGAGATGTATCACATCTCCCAAACTATTCATCTATGTCTTGCAAGCTATGTATATTTATATTGCAAATGCCATAGTACATGAATAATTTTAACCCTGAAAATACAGATTGGCTTTCATCTTTCACCCATGATTGCAGCACAGTTTTAATGCAACTTTGGATAAAATATTAACAAAGCCAATGTCAAAATGTAATGTAACGCACTACCAAAATGTAAAAAATAAAATCCATAACATTTACAGTAATAAAAAGAAAATAGCAGCTGTGGTTGCCAGAATTTTACATTAAAAATACAATAAAAAGATTTTGTAAATGTAAAAAAAATTACAGTAAATTACCATTTTTTAAATAATTTATAGTGTTATACACCAAAGTTTTTAAGTGCTATCATCTACACATCATACCTTTGTTACAAAGACAAAAACACAACCATAAGCATGTGGTTATGAGAATATGATGAACAAAACTGAACAACTTTCTCCACAAGCAATGACAGGAGTGGCACCTGAAAAACAACTACTAAACACCACACTGTAAAAAAATATGTAGCACAGTTAAATTTTTAAGTTGAACCGATTTCACTTCACAAGTCATTTAAACTTGAATCAATTAAGCTGACTTAAAACATCAAGTTAACATTTCTTTAACTCTAATTACCTCATTAACTTTCTCAATTAAGTTGTCATGACTTTTTATTATGTAATTTTTTTTACAGAGCATCAAAGAAACACAAATAAAGTAATGCAATACGCAGTATTTATCAAAATTAGGTGTAACAAATCCCTAAAGTACGACAATAATGAGAAAAAAACTAAAAAGAACCATTGTAATGTCAACAACATTAAGTCATGTATCATCAAGTCATGAATTCTGGAAAAGTCAATTTACGGTTATTTACTGTATATGCTAAAGAAAGCATTTAATTAACAACTGTATTTTTACTATTAAAATCATCACCATTTTATACAGTATTGCTTTCTCCATATTCATCTGAAGTTGTGTTAAAACAACACAGAATTTTTTTCTTTTTATTCTGGGTGTGTTTTTTTTATTCAAAAGCATCTCCAAGCAAAACAGTTCTGCATTAAGATGTGTTCACCGGTGACTGTAAGCAGAAATAGATATCCGTGGATGATCTTACCTGCACCCCACATTAAACCCTCTTCCTCTGACTGATATTCGTCCTCTCGTCTCCTCTTTCTGCCTCCGAGGGTCTTTCCACACCACAAACTCCCTGAGGTAGCCTTCGCTGGCATGAACAGCAGAGCGTCCGGACACTATTTCTTGAGGCTTTAGGGATATTTGGAGCCAAAATAGTCCTGGTGAACTTGCGTCTCCTGCAGAACAGTCACTCAGAGGTACACATTTCCCTCTTTTAGCCCATCCCACTCAATCTCACCACACTGAGAATACAGGACAAGTGCAGGAGATTCCAGCGGAGAATCACACCAGGAGCTTAATAAGTCAGGACAACTGTGTGAGGAAGGGGAGAGCCGGAGAACGAGTGGCTAAGAGAGAGAGAGAGGTGGAATGAAGAGTCAAGTGTCAATGGAGCTTTGGGATGAAGAGAGAGAGAAAGACACACTGTAAAAATGCTGAGTTCCATACAATCGATTTGTGTTGGAAAACATAAAGGAATTAAGTTAACTAGTTTTTGCAAATTTAAGTGGATTGAACATAAAACATTCAGTTGAATTGTGTTCTTTCAGCTCATTTTAAATAAAACGTTTGAACAAACAGCAAACGTAATTTTTACATGCAGCTTTTATACACACTGTTAACAATTTCCTGTAAAAAACTTACACACTAAAAAATCCAGGGTTATTTTTTCTACCCAAATGTTGGGTTGAGGCATTTGGGTAAATTTGGGGGGTTATTTTCAGAGTCTTGGGTAGTTTTTGAGTTGTGCTATGTAACCCAAACTAGGGTTATTTTCCGGTTAATAATCTCTAAGACTTGAATGAATGCAACCCTAGCACCACACAGGCACATCAACCCAGCTCCTTGGGTCAAATCAACTCCCAGCAGGGGCTGACTGCGATGTCACATAAATATATTATTATTATAAATGTTTACGAGCAACCCATAAACATGAAACGAATTGTTTCGAATGCAGTTCACAATTTGTATGTAGTTTTGTATGATCTCTGAGGTAAAGTGGATTTACAAAGTGTAATGTCATGGAACAAAAAATGAATAAAGCTGATACAATATTGACCTGTTTTTTTTTTTATGTGGTTAAGGATTTTAAAAGAAAGCTAAAAATTACATTTGAAAATATAACCTATTAATTAAGTCAAACTAACCTATTATTTAAGTAAAAATAACCAATTATTGGGTTGAAAAACAACCCATTTTTGGGGTTAAAATAATAACCCAATTACTTCGTGTTACTATGTGTTCTGTCCTATATTTACCCAGCAAGGTTAAAAACAACCCAATTTGGGTAGTTTTTAACACTGTGTTTTTTAGAGTGTACCGGCAGCTGTTTGCACAATATACTGTAAATCAATTACAGCAAAAATAGGCTACTGTTTTTACTATTACTGCAAGATTTATTTTCCTGTACTGTATATGTGTGTGTTCAGTAGTATATATCTTTACTGTAAAATATACAGTAATTTTTACGATGCAATTTTTAAAATACAGAAACATACTGCATAACTGCCCTACAGTAAAATACAGTTCATATTACAGTCAAAAACTGTGTAATTTACAAAAAAACATTACCAGTGCATCTAACAAAACAGTATATAGTCAACTTTTACACAAAGAATTTACACAGACTAATAAATTATAAGTTTCTTCATAAAATTAGCACAAAATTTAGCACCCCTTTATATCCAAAACATTAAGATTTCCAATAGCTTTGTTTGTATTTCATCAAATTAATATATATACACTCTAAAAAAAAAAGGTGCTAAATAGCACCAAAACTGGTTCTTTGGTCGTAACGAGGGGTGAACCTTTTTTGGTGCTATACAGCACCTTAAAAAAATAGGTACTATATAGTACTTTTGTGAAATGGTGCTATATAGCACCTATATTTTAAGGTGCTCTTAATGTTACTTTACCCTTTCCGCAAATAAAGCCGGCATAAGAGTAATGAGAATTAGCTACAAGAACAAGTGCTCACCAGTAGTAGTGGTGCTATTTAGCACTTTAACCCCCCAAAGAACCACTGAAAAACCTTTATGGTGCTTTAAATGTTCTTTACACAGTAAAAGTGCTATATAGCACCCTGACCACCTTAAAGAACCACTGAAGAACCACTGAAAAACCTTTATGGTGCTTTAAAGGTTCTTTACACAGTAAAAGTGCTAAATAGCACCTCAAAAACTGTAAAGAACTACTGAAGAACCACTGAAGAACCTTTTTTTTAAAGAGTGTATGCATGTATGCAATTTTGTTACATTTTTACTTTTCTAGTGTTGCGAATCACAATTTTTGCTTAACCCAAAGATAAATAACAATATAATTTATAAAATAATTTAATAACTGGCAATAGATGGAGAGAGAGAGAGAGAGAGAGAGGTGCAGGCTGAGGAATGTGAGATACACACCTGATAGCTGGGAAGATGTAGACGGCTTTAATGTCTCCCAGGAGTGCTGTGACCAAATCCAAGTGGAACATCTAGGTCTTATTTCATAATATGGGCAACTTTGTTGGAGCATGACTAATGATTTTTTATGTTAGAGGGAACTTTTTTTTGCATGTTGACGGCACTGATGAAGTTTGGGAATCTTGTGGAGTGGGATATCAGGAACATTCTGGAATAAACAGAAAAAGAAACAAACATACAATTAGTTGAGTTAAATAATGGGTTAATCTTTAATAACACAAAAGCAACAACTATTATAACCACTGTTAAATAAATAAAAGATTTACTGTGATATATAATAATATGCTAGTTCTACTGCTATTACAAATAAGAAGTAATAAATTACCGTAAATACTTAAATAAATATTATTAGTAAATTATAAATAAAGATATATAACTTGTAAACAATTTGTATGTAATATATGATATTTTAATAATAGCATAAAACAATAACCACTTATTGTTGCTGATAATTATAATATAATAAAATAAATAATATTATGAATGTTAATTTACCATTTATAATATATATTTTTAATATGGTTATATAATTTGTATTATATTCATATAATTTTAATAATTATTATAATTAGTCAATATTATAATATAACAATATATCCACGCAGTCGATAGCACTCTCGCCTCAAAGCAAGAAGGTCGCTGGTTCGAGCCTTGTCTGGGTCAGCTGGCATTCTCTTTGTGGAGTTTGCATGTTCTCCCAATGTTCGCGTGGGTTTCCTCCGGGTGCTCCGGTTTCCTTCACAAGTCCAAAGACATGCGCTATAGGTGAATTGGGCAGGCTAAATTGTCCGTAGTGTATGTTTGTGAATGGAAGTTTATGTGTCTTTCCCAGTGATGGGTTGTGGCTGGAAGGGCATCCGATGCGTAAAACATATGCTGGATAAGTTGGCGGTTCATTCCACTGTGGTGACCCTTGATTAATAAAGGGACTACGCTGAAAAGAAAATGAATGAATGAATGCATTATCATTATCATTATTTGTAAACATACTATTTAGTGTTTTAATACAAACCCAATAACCAACAATTGTTATTATTATAATTAATAATTGTAAACAAATGTGTTTGATTATAATTTAATAATATTTATTTTTATTATTATCAGTAATTGTTGTTATTATTATTATCTAATAACAATTATATTAGTTAACATTTAAAATAATAATAATTATTATTATTATTGTTGTTGTTATTATTATTATTATTATTATTATTATTATTATTATTATTATTATTATAACTATAAACAAACAAACAAGGAAGGAACGAACCACAATCTTCTGCATTTCCTTCTAGACTGGGCAGTTCCAGTCATGTTGGAGCTGCTGCAGTTCTGGGTTGGATTCTGGGTCTGGATCACGTCCCATGTCTAGATCCCTCTACTCATTTTTCAGTTCTCCTGTGTAGGCAATAAATGATGATTTTAACGTAGTCACTTACATTATTTATTTATTTATTTTTTATTTTTTTGACGAGGCCACATACAACAAGCCGTATGCCAGCTGATGACGAATTATTCCTGTTGAATGAGCCCTGACTTGTCTGCAGATGACTGACAGCTCTGGTGTGGGCTCTGGCCAGGAAGGAATGCGGCAAATATGTCTGATGTGAAACTCTACACCCAATATTAAGTGACAAAGTATCACCACAAAAGAGAGAACAAGCAGCCGTGCATCTTCAAAATCGCACAAATCATTTTACTGAAAACCTCCTAGATGCAACACGACCATCCCACCCCTTTCAGAGCGATTAACATATTAACAGCAGTATTTATTTGTGACGCACAAACCGATACTTCAGATGAAGGGCAGGGAAGGGTGGAGGGGTTGCTGTTCTGAAGCAGTAAGCACATTTCAACAGCCCAGCGCTGTGGGATACAGTTACAGAACATGGTGACAGAAACAGGGCCTCCTCCTGTACCCACCAGTCATAAACAGCTTCCAAACACTCGCGCCGCAAACCAGTAATGTTGTCTGCCACTCACTGTCATCTCACTTTATGTCACATGTATTGGCTTACGGTAATTGGTTAGGCTTGAGTAAGAAGCAGCTGGAGGGTGCAGCTCATCTGAGTCTGTTTTTTGTGTGTGTGTTTGTGTGTCTAGTATAAATGGCTGATGATGTGCAGCTCCAGGGAATCTTGTATTTCTACCACAGAAGTAGCTGTGCAGCCTGTAGCGGTTAACTAGACATCACAGGAATCTTTATACGGCTTGTTAAGGATCAGGCTTGACGGGGTCTCCGTTCCAAAGCACTCACTGGGTGGTTTTATAATATGTAATATTAAAAGAAAACCTCCGTGATTGATTTAAAGTCAAATATGCAGTATTTATAAATGCAAAAAATAAAGAAACAAAAATAACATTTGATCATTTCTTCAGTTTCTTGGGAAGTACTGGAATGTTTAGTAAAATACACTTCTGGACATCTGTCCAACTGCTCATTAGAGCAAATTTCTAATCAGCCAATCACATAGCAGCAACTCAATGCATTTAGTCACGTAGACATGGTCAAGACGATCTGCTGCAGTTCAAACAGAACATCAGAATGGGGAAGAAACTTTAAACTTGGCATGGTTGTTGGTGCCAGACGGGCTGGTCTGAGTATTTCAGAAACTGCTGATCTACTGGGATTTTAGAGGTCAGAGGAGAATGGCCAGACTGGTTCGAGCTGATAGAAAGGAAACAGTAACTCAAATAACCACTCGTTACAACCTCAGAATGTACAACACGTCCAACCTTGAGGCAGATGGGCTACAGCAGCAGAAGACCACGCCAGGTGCCACTCCTGTCAGCTAAGAACAGTAAACTGAGGCTACAATTCACACAGGCTCACTAAAATTGGACAATAGAAGATTGGAGAAAACAATGCCTGGTATGGTGAGTCTCGATTTCTGCTGCAACATTTGGATGGTAGGGTCAGAATTCGCTGTCAACGACATGAAACCATGGATCCATCCTGCCTAGTCTCAATGTATCAGTCTAGTGGTGGTGGTGTAATGGTGGGGGGGGGGGGGGGG
>CAIGQQ010006052.1:7928870-7941360 GCA_903798035.1 Danio albolineatus | reverse complement strand
TGTCTGTCTGTCTGTCTGTCTGTCTGTCTGTCTGTCTGTCTGTCTGTCTGTCTATCTATCTGTCTGACTATCTGTCTATCAATCATCTATCCATCTATCTATCTTCTGTATGTTGCTTATTCAGCATATTTTCTTGTCCTCTTTCTCCTCTTCCGCCCTCATTGAGCTCCTCCTTGTCTCCTGGTCCAGCTGTCTTGTACACCACCTATCAGTTTCATAGTTCTGAGCTCTGTACCTTGACCTCTCTGTTCTCCAGCCTATCCAGTGTGTTTGTGTGAGTGTGTGATGTGACTCATGAGGAGGAGGATCACAGCGTTAGCTGAAGCTTAAAGGCAGGGGATTACGGCAGCACAGACACTGATTAAAGCCTTCCAGCCTCCTATGGCCCCATTAATACAATCTTAATCACAATGCTTTATCCCCAACTCCCCCCTATGGATCAGGACCTTTCATTTAGAGGGAGACTGCGTTGTTTGGCCAGTGGATTAGTGCCAGAGAGACAAAAAAGCTGGGGAGGAGTGAAAGAGGTTTCAGACTGCACTTTAACGTCCCATCATCCACTCCTCCTTTCTAACTCAAATTGTAAAACAACAACGCCATACGGCATATTTAACAACTTGGAGCAGTAAAGAAAGATGTGCTGTTGAGTATACAGACTCTTCAAAAAGTGTACACGCTGAAGTTACACTTTAAGTAATATTATGGATTAATGTCCCATGTTTATTGCAGAAGGTCTTGAACCCTAAAATTAATTTTACCCATCATTGTTTTGACTAGGTGTCAAGGTGATTTTAGAGGACGTACAAGTCTGTTACCCTCACTTTCATACAGCTTTCTAAACAGAGAATCTGCATCATGAACTGTTCAGATAAGCTGGATATGAATAATAAATCCAAATATTTTTATGCTAATATTATATTGATAAAATTCCAAATTTCAGGGCATACTCTTATTTAATCAAACAAACAAAAATAGAAAGCTTGACTATTCATTTATTTATACACATCACCTATGTTAAAATAAGAATTATAATCATGAAGTGTCAAAATATTTATTATATTTTGTCACATCAGTTTTTCAAAACTGTCACAATTAAAAATTATATATGCACATATGATTGGTCAAGTCTAAGTTTAGAAGTTTAAATGTTTGTTTAACAAAATTTAAGGAGTTAATATTTTGTAAATCAAATTTTTGGAACTGGTTTATCTGAAAAGTGTATTGATTTGATTATTGATTGATTTGATTATTACTTATTTACTTATTGATCTAACCATCCACACCAAAGGTTCAAATAAGCAGGATAAACAGTGTACAGATTTTAATAAAATTATCAAATTAAATATATTAATATATTTCATTGTACTATTTTATAATAAAAATAAAATAAAATATTTATTAAAGGGGTGGTCCAGAGTGTATTTTTAAGGCTTGATTTGTTTATGGGGTGCAAAGCCATGTATGCACATGCTTCATTTGTAGAAAATCACATTACTTTTTCATATATCTTGCTTTGATTATATACAGCTACTGAGCTAACATGAACACGACTGTCATATTTCCTAGTTCCTTCAAAAGCCCACCCTCAAGAGGCTCTGATTGATCAGCTAACAAAATGGCTGTGTCATTACGCTTTGCCTACATTGTAAAAAAAAATCCGTAATTTTACGGTTTATTTCCGTTAGCTGGGATAAACGTAAAATAACGGCCATTAAATTACAGAAATATACCATAAAAAAACGGACATTAAATTATAGAAAGTTCCTTAAATTTAAATTTCTGGTAAATTTCTGTATAATTTAATGGCCGTTATTTTACATTTTACACCCCACCTGCCGGAAGTAAACCATAAATTTACGGATTTTTTTACAGTGTATGCTGTGTAAATGCCGTCAGTCAGTGTAACTGTAAATGATCTTTCTCAAATGCCAGCTATATATATTTATAATTCTCTGGAACATAATTGAACTGTAAGCAGCACTTCACTCTTTGTGTCATGCCCTTTAGAAGCCCAAATACAGAAACAGAAGAAGCTCTGTGGACAAAAAGCAGCGTTTGGACGCCATTGTAGCTTTCTCTGCTATAACGTTACAGCGCATCTGGCCACGCCCCTTCGCTGAGCAGGGTTTATGCGTGTAATCTGAAGAGTTTATGACATCATTAACCTGGATGTATTTTTTTGTGGTCCCCATACTACGTTCGCTGTAGGCGTTGCTAAGCTTACTCTGTAATAGCAATATATATAGTAAAAAGGCTAAAATGTTCTCTTTTGGCTACTGTAAGGCATTTACATATACCTGATGTAGTGTTCAGATCAATTCTTCACATTTTGGCTGCATTAGAATAAGAATGAAACTAATTTTAATTAATAAGCCTGGTTTCTCTCAAGGTTTTTTCACGTTTCACTGTTGACACTGGCTTGCTCTGTTTGGGACTTGTGGAGCTGTGCATTAATGGATTTGCTCTTCAGTGTTTAGACTTTCAGCAGTGAAATCAAACCACAACGAGTTGAACTTCAACGCTGAAAACTGGACTGACACAGTTTGAATTAAATTTACTTGACCTTCAATGTTAAGCTGCTTTGAGACAATCTGCATTGTAAAAGCACCATAGAAATAAAGATGAATTGAATTAATTTTGAAACTTAAAAACAATTCACTAAAATTTTAAGTATTCTTTTTTTATATATATAACTTTTGTGTAATTTTTTATATAAACTTTGCATGGGTATTTTCAGAGGTCACAGAGATGACCATCTGCCTTGTGGGAAAATCCAACAGTCTTCACATGCCTTTTCAGTTTTCCTAGCACATTTCTCCTCTTCTCATCTGTTTTTCAAAGGATATGTCGACAGCAGCTGACATCTCTGAAATCGTTCCCTTATTTCAGCCCTGCTGAGTTCTACACAGACGGCTGATGCATTGACAAAGAACAATGCCAGTTTGTGTCTAACTTCAATTGGAAGTAAATTGCACGTCATCGTTTTATCAATAATTTGCTGAGATTGCAGAGGGTTTAACTGAAGACATCCGCCACACCTAAAGGGATGGTTCACACATAAATATTAAAATAGCCATGAGTCAAATGATGACAACCGCACTTTACAGTAACACCTCATTTGTTAACACTAATACTGCAATAGCAATATATTTAAATCACACACAAAAATAATGGGGTAAAATCAGTATTTAAGAATTTTAAGTATAATTCACACAAAATATCACATTAAAAACTGGATTTCACACAATGAATTTCACATGGAGCTGTAGGCAGAAGTAGTGCACTCCAAAAATACTTTTGCTGCATCTACTTGTTTGCAATCTACTTGTTTAATATGAGTTAAACCAACACCATTCTTAAGTTTTTTGGGGGGACAACTTAATTGTTTTATGTTCAAACCACTTAAATTTGTCAAAATGTTTAAGTTAACTTAATCAAAATGTGTTGGGACAGCATGAAGGAATTATGTGGAACGCTACCTGCAAAAGTCTTGTGATCGATCCCAGTTGTTAGAGCAACAAATACTAACTTGACTTCTAGTTGATTATTTGAAAAAGTGGCAGATTTCTGATGAATCATCTGTTGAACTGCATCCCAATCATCAAAAATACTGCAGAAGACCTACCGTATTGGAACCTGCATGGACTCAAGAGTCTCACAAAAAAAGTTTAGTGAAGATAAAATCATGGTTTGGAGTCACATTCAGTATGGGGACGTGCAAGAGATATGCAGATTGGATCATGCACAGCAAAAAAATCAGTGTACATTTAACTCCATTTGAGTTTAATTTAACACTCTTTGGGTGTACATATGACTCCCTCCATTTTAGAGTTAAAATAACACTTTCTAAAGTGTAAAAATTTGCACTTCACTCACAGAGTTCATTTTAACACAGTAAGAGTTTATTCTTACATCGAACTGTGTGTTACCCTTCAAAGTGTTAATAAATTTTTCTCTATATTATCAATTGGTGTGTGTGACATAACAGTGATCATGTTGAAAACAGTTTTTATTTATTAAATTTTCATCAATCTTTTCAGATATAATTTCAATACATTCAACTCTTTGCATTTTAAAATGCAACTAGACATGTTTCAAGTTAAAGTAAAACATACTGGCTTGATCACTGGTTTGAGTAAAAAAACTGGACTTCCCGTCACTAGTGGGAAATACACTGCATATTGGGTTAAAAGTAAATGCCCTAAAAACACTTAAAAAACCTCTTTAAATATACGCTCTTTCACACTCGTGGATTCTAATGTACTCTGGTTTTAACACTAAACAACACCAAAAAAATCACACTGTATATTTAACACTGGAATTTTTGCTGTGTGAGAATTCATGAGAATTTTTTCCAGTGTGTTTCTCCAGTGTGTCCAGTGCAGGCTCCAGTGTGTTAGTTTAGTAAGCTATTTTAATGGCCTATAATGTGAAAAATTATCATTTTTGAAGAACGTTATAGATGGCATTGTTTTTACATCTGAACTGGATCTTTAAAAAAATATCCGTAGTGAAAAATGTAATTTTGGATTTATTTATTTTTATTAATATTTAATGCTGTCTTTTCCACTGAATGCTGTGAAAGCGCTGTTTAATGTTAATGTTCACTATATAGTGAAGTAATGTTTTTCATGTAAATTATTGATTTTGCAAAAGACATAAATCAACTGAAAAACTGTGAATGGCAAAAGTTACTGGATAAATCTCTTAATATTAAGCTCAGCTGACATTTAATTGAGCTTTGACATATCTATCATTCATTCATTCATTTTCTTTTCAGCTTAGTCCCTTTATTAATCCGGGGTCGCCACAGCGGAATGAACCGCCAACTTATCCGGCATTTGTTTTACGCAGCGGATGCCCTTCCAGCCACAACCCATCTCTGGGAAACACATCCATACGTTCTCATTCGCACACATACACTGTGGACAATTTAGCTTACCCAATTCACCTGTACCGCATGTCTTTGGACTGTGGGGGAAACCGGAGCACCCGGAGGAAACCCACGCAACCACGGGGAGAACATGCAAACTCCACACAGAAATGCCAACTGGCCCAACCGGGACCTGCCCCAACCGGGGATCGAACCAGCGACCTTCTTGCTGTGAGGCGAACGTGCTACTCACGCGCCACCGTGGCGCCCGACATATCTATAATAGATTTTAAAAGAAAAAGTTGGCATTAATTAGTTACATTGACTTGGAAAAAGGGTTTTCGTTAGGGTAATTACATAATTATATATTATGTACATCACTTATTAACTATATTCATGAATGTGTATTTACAGTAAAGCTTGACTATAAATACATATTTATGCCTGTCAGGATTCTGCCAAACTTTCTCTCCAGAAGTTATGAGCAATAACATTTTATTTTGAACTCATTTAAAATAGTAGTCTTCAAAAAGAGTTATGTTCTCAAACATGCACTCATTAACTATAACCTTCTATGTGAAGCTGCTTTGGCACAATCTACATTGTAAAAGCGCTATACAAATAAAGGTGAATTGAATTGAATTGAATTTCTGGTGGTTCAGACTCTTGCGATACTTTATCAACTTTTAAACAACAGCCCAATTTACTTTTCACCTTGTGGACAAACCAAGTATTGCAAAAACAGTTTGAATAGTGTGTGAATAACGACAAACAAACAAAATCTTCCATATTGTTTTCTGGTAACACAACTGGTGTCAAGCTCACAATTTACAAATAAAAACCAAAGTGTATACTCTGGGGTTCATTTCCCCCAATTTAATTTCACTTTTCCATTATTGGAGCAAGAATGCTCTTGACAGCACAGCTTGAGAGCCTCCAGTGCACTTGACTCCCTCCATCCTGACCTTTCCTCATCTTCACCACCCACTCCAACCATCTCAACGTGTGGAACAAGCCTCATTCCAATGCCCAGCTGACCCACAAGAGCACAGGGAAAGGGGTCACTCAAGAATAGGGCCTCGTTCACCTCCTCTGTTTTGGTTTACTCGCTCTCCCACTTTCTCTTTCTCTCTCTCTCCGTCTCTCGGTATAGTTCGGCCCCAGCTGTCCATCAGCCCCCCGCAGTTCTCCCAGCTGTCTCGACTCTCCGAACGAACAGCCTCACAACAATGCAGGTCAGAGGTCGAGAGAAAGAACACACTGCACTTACAATAGACCAGTGGCGCCCGCTAAAACAATCGCTCCTTTTTTCTCCTTCACTTCTCTCGCCTCACTCAGGGCTGGAAAAGACAAACCTTTGGAGCAGTGGATGAGGCGGGGTCCACTTCAGGAAAAAACCCATAGTGCCGATTCCAACAATAAACACGCTTTTACACACACCACTTCTCCGGATTGTCACTCCAGCATCCCTCTGTTTGTCTGTTTGGAGAGGCATGGCTTTGTTCAGTACGAGCACAGAGCTAAAGTCAACGATCGTTTGTAGGACATTTCAGTACAGCTATGCGGAGCCATTCGGCAGACATTTTTCACACTGTAATTTTATTTTTCATTAACCCCCCCCCCCCCTTTTTGTGTGTGCGCTTGTTTTGTTTTGTCGGTTTTCCCCAACCATTTTGGCAATGAAAAGGCTGGGAAAACGCAAGTGAGAGTGAAAGGGGATCCCATGACACAGTCACCTGTTCCACAGCTATGTGTTCCCATGGCTCCACATGCTGCACTGACTCCCATGCCCATCATAAGACCAATATTAATCACCAAAGGGTCTATTATTCAAACATTTTCAGCATTGTTTTACAAATTCGGTAGCAAGTTTTAATATATTTCTATGTATAAAGTTTTTTTTCTGTTTTTTTTACATTTAATTTAAGTATAAAAATGCCTATATGGAATGATTCTGTCATGCTGCAACCTTTTGTGGTCGCATATTATAGTAAAAACATTACAAAATCTATTAAGGAAACAATATCGTTAAATATTATAGCTGTACTAGTTTGTTCTAGATGCTACATATTGAAACAATGTTAAACATATAGCATTTCATTACAATTACAAAGGAATTTAATGAAGTATTGCATTAAATTAATGTAATTCTTTTTGTGTTTAATTATATTTCACGGCTCCTTCATACACAGAATGATGAAAAAGAAAGTAATGAAACAAAATAGTGTCATATTATATAAGAATATTTATTTTATTAAGTGCGAAACAGGTAAATATTTACAAATGCAAAATTACAAATATTGTGGAGAATGACAAAAATAATACATTAAACTGAAACAATTCCAATAAATAAATTAGATACTTTATGAGAGTTGGTAGCAGTGACTGGCAGTGTACCAAAAGAACCCAAACGAATAGAAAACAGTGCTACAAATCATTTCAAAACTTCTTAACAAAATAAATAATAAATACAGTCATAAATAAATCCATTTGTTATGGCAAATGTAGTGTACTAAATGTGTTGTCCTTTTCCTTCTTTTTTTTTATTGTCGTTTATCAGCATCTCTGAAGGTCTCCAGTTTTCGTTAGTTTGCTTCACTTTTATGGCATGTGCATCACACAAATCGTACAAATCTGAGGAGGAGGACATCAAGCATATACAGAACACAAATCCCAGAACAATTCAAAATAACATTTAAAATAGTAACAAACTCAGTCGGGACAACAAAAATAATAATAAAAAACATGAATAAATTAACAAAAATATGCTTCTCTTTCTCAGTAGTTCAATTGCCACAGGTAGGTTGAGTTTCAGATACTCTCTCTCAGTGAGCGTTAAGGGATCAGACAGGATACATGCAAAGTGTCTCCTTAAATGTGCTGGGCCCCTGGAGGCACACTGAGGAGCAGGAGCATCTCTGGCGCTCATATTTGTTTATTCGCTGTAAATGCTGCTTATCTGTGATGTCACAATGTGCGACGGGCCAAACGGCTCGAAAGCCATGTCTAAAGGAAGCTCATATCGGGAGCCGGGGAACAGCGGGTGACCCTGAGGAGCTGGAAGACCGGCTAGGGAGGACGGCGGGTATGGGTGTGAGGAGATGTAATGAGTCGAGTGAGGTGTAAAGTTCCTCTCTGCTTCACGAGGCGATGGCTCCTGCTTGAGGGCGAAGTTGCCGCTGATGCTGAGTGGTGGAGTCAGAGGCCCGTCGTAAGGTGGAGTTCCACTACTACATTCATTGGGTGAGGAGTTCTCATAGGGAGCCCCCTTGTAGCCCTTTAGATGAAGCAAGTGAGAGGCCTCCATTGTCCCATAGGGTGGACTGGGCAGTCCTGGTGAAGGATAGCTGATGGGGTGACCCTGTGGAACACCTGTTCCTGGGACCCCGCATTTTTCATCCAGCTTGAGCATGGTTGTGGGCCCAAGTTGGAGGCAGCCGGCCACAAGGTTGCTGGTAGGTTGTGAAAGCCCCTTGCATAGCATCTCCACAAAGCCGTGGCTCTCAGGTGACTGACCGCTCTCCAGAACTTCTGAAAGTGCCCAGATGTAGTTGCGGGCCAGCCGCAGGGTCTCAATTTTGGAGAGCTTCTGGGTCTTTGAGTAGCAAGGCATGACGCGCCGCAAGTTGTCCAATGCGTCATTCAGGCCGTGCATGCGTGAGCGTTCCCTGGCGTTGGCTTTGACTCGGCGGGCACGGAAACGTTCTTGTCTTGCTTTGGTCATTTTCTTCTTTTTAGGGCCTCTCCTCTTGGGTGCTTTCTCTCCATCAAGACCCATTTCTTCATCTTCCTCCTCCTCCTCTTCTTCCTCCATATCCTCACTGCCAATCTCTAAAGGTCCACGATTGCTCCTGTGTAGCGAATAGTGGCCTATTTCAGGGGTCCGGTCACCATCTTGTGAGCTTAGGTCTTCGTCCATCCATCCAAGGGAGCTGACTAGCTCAGACACATCTCCTGGTTTTCCGTAGGGTTTGGTCATCATTGTGATCTGAGGGCAAAGGGTAAAGATTTGTTAATATGTGAAAAAGAAAAAAAATCCTTATTTACACATATGCATGTTTAGATGCTTAGACTATGGGTTTTGAAATGTGCTTTTAACTCAAGAGTTAAGACCCTCGTCATAGTGAGCACCATTATTGTGATGATTATTATATAGCTTACAGCTCTACAATTCCATTTCTTCTCTCAGTTTTAATGCTCCATCTAATGGCAAAGAATTTATGTTTAAACCCTTTGATTTCAGCAGTCATTTTGGAGACTCTCTCCAATCTGGGACACGAATGGATTTAGTCCACAGATAAAGCGCTCGGATTTAATTTGAGGAGAGTCTGTAAACCGGAATCAACAAACACAGGACCAAGCCACACTAATACTACTAGAACAGTTTTGAATTTGATTTGATTGAAAGACGTTGAGCATTGTCTCTAAATGATTTTTTTTTTTTTTTTTGTAACAGATTTGTCAGCCTCAGAACATTACATTTGTTTTCCTTCAAAACTCCAGAGCGCACGCTTTTGGCGAGATTACAGTATAATTAAAAACATCAAATTGTGTTGTGCCTATATAAACATTCGTGGTAGGCTGTTTGTGCATTAACGCGAGTCATTAATGTATAAACAAAACACAAAAGTTTGTAAAAATGAATGTACCATAGGCAACATTTTAACTTATTTAAATAGACCTAAAAGTTAAATATATAAAAGATAAAGTTTAGTTGTTCACACAAATTGAAATAATTTATATGTATTGTGAAGGAGATTGTATAGACGTAGGCTATTTGAAATCATGATCGTGACCTAAAAAATAATGAAAACAAACATTTTAGAATTCGTTCGAAAAGCATTTTATGGTGTGGATACGCTTTTTCTTTCAGAACAAATGCTAATCTATTCTGAGTGTTTTGGCTTTAGAATATTATTTTCTTGTTTCTGCAAGACTTTGCTTTATTTAAATCTTAAAATAACTTGTAATATTACGCATATTTTCTCAGATTTTAGTCTTGATAATAATCTTGACATAGCCTATTCTATAATCATCAGGATTTAAAAACACTTATATTTTGCATAACGTAAATTTCCGTATAAACTGAAAACTAATATAAACGTATTCAACTAATGATGACAGAAATATTAAAAACAAACGTACCTGTTAATGTAGCACCTGTGTTCACTTTGATAAAACTTGAAAAAAGGGTGTTCAGAGAGCCTGAACACACTGTCAAAATGTGTCAAAGAAATGCTGTAAAAAAAGAAAGCCAAAGTTCCACACTTTCCACCGATGTTTTGGTTTGTCAACAGCCCGTCTGCGCTAATAATGCATGTCCGTTAGTTCTCCATTGGTGCATCAGAGCGCGTCTCGTGCCTCACTGAAGCGCACTGACTCCGGGCTTTGACTTTCTAGCGATGCTCACAGGCTCCGCCCACAAGCCCCCCACCTTCCCAGCTGATCCGAACGCGCGTGGCGCGCTCGTGGCCAAAAGTTTCACGACTTAAGTGTGTGCATTTATCCCCCGGGCTTTGTGTCTGAGGGAGTTTGCATGTGTGCAGGAAACAATACAACTTCCTTTGTACATTATACATATACATTTTGCTCCTGAGAAGCTCAGCAATTCATTTGTCTCAAAAAAGGAAGACGATTGCAAATGTTTCTGACAGTATCTGACCATGACGTCACGCTCATATAGCCTAGGAGATACTTTGATCTATTACGTTACACATCAGCAGTTCTGTAAAGTAAGTCAATAACAGTAAGAGCCTTTCACACAACCAAACATGTTTCTTATATGGCATTCCTCACTTAATCTTTAAGTGTATTGAACATTAATTTACAATGTAAACCACAGAATGAAATACCCTATGGAATGCGTCTTTGATGAACATTTTTAATATTATTATCATTATTATTATTGTTATCAATAATAATAATAATAATAATAATAATAGTACTAATAATAGTACGTTTGATGGAGTAGTATGTTTTGCTGGGTTTAAAATTCTCATCTAAAGAAAGAAAAAAAATTAAGGTTTCTAATTCTTGCAAAATATTAATGTTGGAATATTTTTTTATGATTTATGATTTTTATGACAGTTAAACAAACAAGATCAAAAGTGAAAATAACAACAAAAGGTAATAACAAACATAATAATTTGGAAGCAGATTTACCTAATTTAAACCCACATATTGTACAGCAAACAATATATGATATGCATAATAACTGTAGGTGACAATGGCAAATAAACACAGGTCAGCACTGAACGTTGAGGGTGGCAGCGTGTGCATAGTGTAAAAAAAAGTAAATAAGAAATTACGATTATTATTACGTTTTATTTCATTAGTTCTATGTTATATAATTAATTTCGTTTTATATTATTAACAATCTAAAGGTTACCTGTTATATTTTTAAAAAGATAGTAAAAGTCTAATTAAATCAAATTATGTGTAATTTAGATGGTGTTTTATCAAATTAAGTTGGTTTAAATAAAAATACAAGAAAAGTTCAACGAATGGGTTATAATTAGGCTATTGATTGATAAATAAGTAACAAACTACTTCTTTATTGCTGATTTCAAGGTCAACAAAGTACTTTCGTTCACTGGATTATGTAACACACCAGTTGATTTGTAGTGCACTATTCCAAATAGAAAATAGCCTATCATCGGGAACCCATACAAATATCACTCTCCGCTTTTTTTTCGTGACCTAACGTAATTTTCTGCCCCAATAAAGCGCGCTCAGTGCTGGATTAATACCCCAGAGCCCTATTTGGTTTATGGCGAGGTCAAACGTTGGTCTTAACTCTAATTACAGTAGTCTAGTGTACAAAGACGCGCGCGCGTCCCAGTAAACGATTGTGACAGCTTGGTGCAGTGTGAGCAGGTGTGTGTGTTGTTCACCCGTTTCATTCATTCGCCTCGTCCGCTCATTAGCGCCCCTCGGCCCACCAAAACATAACGCTCAATAACTGCTGGATTAATCAAGCCAAAACGGTTTTGTTTCGCTAAGATAACTCACTCAACCATGCATGCGCTGCCTGAGGGTGATTTGCCCCATGAAACTCCTCTTTTTCTGAAAAGATTTATTGGACTTCGTCAGATGCAACAGATACTCGCCATATGCTGGGTATGTTTTAATTCGCAGAGGCATACTTGTGAAAAGCACGTGGTAATATCGCAAAATGTTCTTGAAGAAGTTTGTCTATATATGAGCGCCATGTTTATTGTTTTGCCGAAGATGCTGCTGTGTGTAGTATTTTAATACGTCCAATTTCGAAGCAATTTAGAACAGTTTTGCAAAAAATAAACAAACGTCAACAATACTGGCGAACTTGATTACATTCCGTGACAGCTATAAACCAGTATGCAAAAAAAATGTCTATGTGTCTATGTGTCAACACTTAAAAAGCTTCAATTAATCTTCTAACGAGAATTATAAAGGAACCATCAAAACACAGAAACCTGTCACTTTATGTAAACCATGTTTTATTTTAGCATCATTTTTTATAGGTAAGTTTATTTCTGTATATTGTATAACTCAGTGATAGTTCATCCAGAACTAAAAATGTTAACATTTATGGTAACGCTTTCTTTTACGACCCGCAAAGTACCCCGTAAGTACAGT
>CAIGQQ010006052.1:7900320-7928470 GCA_903798035.1 Danio albolineatus | reverse complement strand
GTTATTTCACTGTACTTACGGGGTACTTTGCGGGTCGTAAAAGAAAGTGTTACCACATTTATTCACCCTTCAAAAATAAGCTATTATGAAACCGGTAACCATTGACTTCCATAGTATTTTTGTTTTCTTATGGGTGTCAATGCTGGTTATCGTTTTTTTAATGTTCATCAAAGTATATATATTGTTTGTGTTTCACAGGAAAAAACTACTTGAAACTACTTGATGGTGAGTAAATAGAGAGTAAACTTCCATTTCTGGTTGAACATTCCCTTTAAAATATTACGATAAATGTCATTATGCACACATTTATACACTGTACAACCCAAAACGTTAAGGTTGCTCAAACCAATTGAGGAAACTGATTGCAACAAACCATTAAAGTTCAAAACTAATCGTAATGAGTACTGTGAACTTAATCCATTTGAGTAAACGAAGCAATTTGAGCACAGTAAAACCCAATAAATGAAGAGATCTCTGAGTACTGTAAAACTCAATAAGTTAAGGCAACTTAAACCGTTTGAGGTAAAAAACTAATATGAGTACTGTGTACTTACTCCATTTAAGTTGAAGTAATGAGGCATTTAATTAACTCATTACCCTCAACACTGAGTTCAAAACTCTTTTCAAATGAGTAGAATTAACTTTCAGTAAATTTTGAGTTATAACTACACTCATTTCATTTAATAAAGTTGACTGTTTGGTTTTAGTGTATATATTTGACATTTATATTTTGTTATTTGGATTTTCACAATTAATGCCATTTTACACTTGTATACTGTTGAAGTTTGACTTTATTTGGCAGAATTGGGCTTTATATTATGTGTTTGCACCACAGTAGGTGCTCTATTGTAGTAGTGTGCTATTGACTGTGGGGCTTCAGGTCACACGTGTCCTCACACTGATCCCATTGTATGAGCCAAGTACGCACATCTGTGGCCTAGACAGTGCACCTCTCGCTACAAAAAAAAAAAGTTTTGTAACACTTAATATAAACTTTTATTATAGAAACAATGTAGATAGATCACCCAAATAATATTAGAAGTGAAAAAGTCATTTAGAATGATAAAGTTTTATTTACTTTAGATGTTACCAATGTTATGTTTTTCTAAAAGTTATTAATCTATTAATACACTCTTAAATTCCTTTTGGATTTCATCTTTAAAGTGTTGGTTTGTTCAAATGCTTGTCACTCTAATAAATAAATATTTATTTTATAGAAACATTCAGTGTTTATTTATACATTTATTGGGAAACAAAAAAAAAAGATCTTCTATTTTTTGAAGAAGGAAAAAAAACACTTGTTATTTTTATTTTTAAGAGTGTAGCTGCCGTTTACACATTTTTGGACATAATTGGTATAGATAAAGTTTTAAGTGAAGCTGGACACTGGTGATTGATAAATGAACAGATGGGCTTAAGTGATGCGTCTGTCGCACCAGCGCTCACGCGCCAGTCGCCTGCCTACCATAATCTCTCGTGCGACAACACAATCAACACAATAGGACAATATCCATACCGCTAGTTCACTCGGGTGACGCTTCTTTCCCTCCACACAAAGAGAGGAAGGCTTCCACTTGGTGACACAGAAGTGATGTAAAGATCGAAAATCTATACCCTGATGAAGACAGAAAGCGCTTGCTATGGTAACAGCCAACAATCAATGTCTAATTAATCACGATTACCTTGAAAGAAAAACAGTCAGAAATAGAATTAAGTTTTAAAGTTTGTATATACTTGTTTCGGCAGAATGCGATTCTGAGAAACTGGCCGTTTGGTTTGAGGGTCATCGAAAGGGTAATTTAGACATACATTTACATGCATAAGTGTGGTCAGGCATATATGCATATCCGAAGTGGTGTTGTCCCATATGAACACAGGATCACATGTGTGTCAACGGTAGTAACTGTGTCATGCTTCCCCAAAGATCCCAAGGTAACCCTGCTTCTCCACAACTTTTCCTCCCAGGAGTGTTTCACAATGCTGTGTCACACCTGCAACCTGCATTGGGAATTCCTGCGCCGAGCCCAAACTCTCCTCCCTTGTGCCCTACTGAGGGACAGTCAACTTGGGGACTGAGGCCTGCTGCATTTTCTAGTCCACCTCAACCAGAAGTGAACACTGCGGTCACAAGAGACCGTTTACTCTTTTTCACCATCTGACCTTAGTGCTCAAGTTTTAGTAAGGGGTTCCTTAAATGCAAAATCTGTGAATGTCGAGCCACGAGACCAGTGGTTTACTCAATAGACAACCTCCTGTTGAGATGGTGCAGAGTTCAAATTATATCCAGAGAAACAGCACACAGAACTCCCATGACCCGTTTCATTGTCTGAAAGGGGCAGCTCGACTCCTGCAACCCCCTCTGAGGTCTCGGAACTGTGGTTAGTTGTTAAGTATTTTGGGAATATGAAATACACCATAAACCGTTTTAAAAGCAAATTAGGATTTTTAGTTTACGCTTTATTTAGATAAAGATATATGATTAAATGGGTATAGATAAAGATTGTTGTTTAGAAGCACCTCACTTTACTACAGTTATTTTAAGTTGGTTTGGTACTATTTTCATAAGTAAAGTGTACAGTTTCAAATCTCTTAGTACAAAACTTTAAACTGATCACACTTGTATCACACCAGTCATTCTTTCAAATCTGATGTCTTGATTTCATTAGCACATATTTTCATTCCACTTAATCATTGTTTCAGAACACAAGATCATTGTAATATATATTGCGAACATTTGCTTTAATCACTAAAACCAAACAGTAAGATCTTTATTCATTGTAGTACTTTTAACAATCAGTCCATTCACTAGTAAACAATACAAGATACAGATTTCAATTTACTATTTGTGCTAAATAATGTTGCTGTGCTGTAAAACTATACTGTATAACAGCCCTGTGTGCATGTGTGTGTACAGTAATCAACATTTAAAGTGGATCAAAAAAAGTTGTAAAAATGTATTTATATATTTATTCATGATCATATTTGTAATTCCAATGGCTGAAAAAAATAAGTACATTTTGATATTTTGAAATATGTTGCATGTATGACATATTTTATACATGTGAATCCAAATATGAACTTGTATGTCATATAAGTGATTTGCATATATTTCCATTGATTAGATCTCTATATAGGAAAAAATCGGGTCATTTACATACACAATAAAAAAATAATAGCATAATAATAATAATAATAGCATTTTAATTTTCCTTTGCAATTTACTCATACTGTACATATCTAATTGTGATCATCGGGTGAAACTAATTGGTCTCTCTGAAAGCTCCTGTAGCAATTTGTAACTTACAAATGATCAGACAAGTTCAAAATCTATAGACATAATAAATAATTAATTGATTAAAAAATAAAATAAGTCAAATTAAATGACAGACAAATGCATTAAAGTGAACAAGAGATCAAAAGTTTAATTGTGTAAGTTTTATGAAAGGCCGTTACTGTGAATGAAACATTTATTTAAATGAAACACCTGTTTTGTGTAGTGAAAAGAATATTTTGTGATTTGAAAACTGTGCACTTTAGATGATCTGTTGTGATTTATAAGAACTAATTTAGAAAATGTACCAATTGCTTGTGAATAAAAGTGCGGCAAACCAATTAAAAAACTGTAACTGCACAGTTGCTGCACCATTGATTAGATTTTTATTTTTAAAAAAAAACAATGCTTTTATTTATCAGCCGTTCATTAAATGTTTACAAGTGATATTTAAACAAACTAGCTGATTAGAATCATTTGTAAAGAATGAGGTGACTATAGTAATATTGAACATTCAGCTTTCCCATCACTCGAATAAATTGAATTTTAAAATGTAATAACAGTTAAAAAATAGTGTATAGTAAAATACTTACTGTATTTAAAGCTTTGCTGTATTTTTAAACAAATATTGATTAATATATAGCAATATTTCTATATAAGGTATTCAAACACCCAAACTTACTCTAGACAATGAAATACAGCCTTGTTAATTCCAGTTTAAAGCTGTTGTCCCTATTTAATACACACTCTTAGATGTTTTTTCTTCCTGTTAAGAAAAATTCTAACAAGTCACCAAATATATACTGCTCCAAAAAAGAAAAGGAACACTTTGAGTTACATTGTGTTGTTTAAGTGTTCCCTTTATTTTTTTGAGCAGCATATATATATATTTTTTTAACTGTTCCTTCAAGTCGATTCAATATTGACTGGATATTTGCTAAACAATCACCAAAAATATTTCATTAAAAAATAATAATAAATTAATAATGCTTTAAATTTTTAGATGAACAGTTATTGATTGCAGTGTATTTATTACGATGAATTTCAGACAGTACATACACTGATGTAACTCTTACAAATTATTATATAACATTATTATTATATAATGGCTTTTTTTAAACAGTTTTGACTGTGTTGACTTTGACTATTCACTCGAGAATAAGACATGACTCGCATACACATTCTAATGAAGTTATATCTGACAGAACTATTATTGTTGTAACGTGTAGGGCCAGTTTTAAGGAATAAATATTTTTAATATTTTATGCACATTTTTCGAGTGCCTTGGACTGACTTTTGCTATTGTTGCATTTTTATGTCACATTAGCAACCATTATAGTCAGTGTCCATGGTGTGGAAATTTGCTGTAAGTGTTTTTGCTCAATTTTATTTATTGCTTTTGTCACACATCTCAGCCTGGAGCTTTTTTTTTTTTTTTTTGCTGAATTACATGAAAACCGATCAAATCTTCAGCAAAAACGTGATGAATCAAAACAGACTAATGAAGTGCAACCGCCCCCTGTCAACATATCAGTGCGACGGTTAGTAGGACGTGTCTCCTTAAGCACCAGCGAAGACTTAGCAGTTGTTTACTCTATCTGGCTTGTTGTGATGCTGCTGTAGTTCCCCTGGTCGAGAGTCCTCCTCTGTGCCAAAAAAACCCCACACGCCCACAACTATTGCCACAAGTGAGTTATCCTTTTTTGCAGTCCCAGGAGACCTGTTTGGAGTGGGAAGGGGGATTCGTCCGCCTCTCTGACAGATGGGTCCTTGTTTCTGTCTTTCTCTCCCTCACTCCCTCTCTCCTGAGCTCAGACACAGACACACTCGCTTAGGCTGAGATTGAACGAATACAATAGGAATTAAAGCCATGCACACATGCTCCCTCCATGTCTCCTGAAAGCTGAGCCCCTTGTAATAATTATAAAAGCAGGGGTGTGTTTGGGTGATGGGGGGCTGGGCTGTTGGGCAAAACTTTGATAGAAATGTGGACTTAATGACTTGTTCTGCCTAATTTTCTTTAAGTCACAAACAAACTATTCAGCCAAACAAATCTTTAACTACACTCTTAAAAATAATAGTTCCAAGCCACAGAACAACTATGTTGTGCCTTAGAAGAACACTTCAGTTTAACTTTGTTTTCTTAAATGACAGTATTTTGTGCCAAAACTGTTCATTATGCATAGTTAACATGAACATGAGCAGAATATGTTTGAGAAACGTTTCCGCCCTCATGTTATTGTATCTTAGATTTCTTTTGGAAAGCTGAATACGTCAACTTGATTTTACCCTCTAGGACTGTGGTTCTAAAACTTTTTTCACCAAGTACCACCTCAGAAAAAAAATGATCTCTCCAAGTACCACCATAATAAACGGTATTGAAGTACAATAGCGTAGCAAGCCTGATTAAGCAGCTACAGCTCTGTGCAATTAAGAATATTTATTATTGTCAGCCACTTTAAACATTATAAATAGTTTGAACATTAACACTGCACTGTGCTTACACGTAAAAAAATGTTTAAATTAAAATGTGCTTTTAAAAGTTAATTAAAAATGATACTGTTCTTAAAATTCAATTCAATTCACCTTTATTTGTATAACGCTTTTACAATGTAGATTGTGCCAAAGCAGCTCCACATAGAAGGTTATAGTAAATCGAAACAGTGTCAGTCCAGTTTTCAGTGTTGGAGTTCAGTTTATTTTAGTTCAGCTCAGTTTGGTTTAATATTCACTACTGAGAGTCCAAACACTCAAGAGCAAATCCATCGATGCGCAGCTCTATAAGTCTCGAACCATGCAAGCCAGTGTTGACAGTGGCGAGAAAAAAAACTTCACCAATTGGCGAAAGTGAAGGATTAAAAAAAATCTCGAGAGAAACCAGGCTCAGTTGGGCACGACCATTTCTCCTATGGTCAGACGTCTTGTGAAGAGCTGCAGTCTAGGCGCCGGAGGTTGGAGAACTCGAGGCTCGTCTGTCCTTGGAGGGTCACAGGAATCAGTCTCATGCTTGCTACTCCGCCATGCACCAAACAGCTGCTCAGGATACAGCGTGGTCCAGGATTATGGAACCTTGGGATCATCTCGTCGTTAAAAAGTAAAAGAAAACTGCAGTACTTAAATGTAAAGTGTTATCATATAGTAGCCTATTCATCAAAACCTGGAAATGTTCCTTGGAGCTCATAAATACAGGCTACATGTCATCATATTCATGTATAAATTCTTTTTAATAAATATTTAATTACACAAATATGTCATATATACATGCAACATATAGCTTTGAAATCTAAACATCAACTTGTAGTTTAAATATATGAATTGGATTTACATAGTTAAATTAGAAATTAGATCTGCTTACTGCGAATTAAAGTAGGTTTTGTGTGTCGGAACAAAAGCAAGTGATTAAACCATACCTGTCAACATTAGGATATAAAAATACAGGATACGCCCCAACAACCATTACAAACATCGGAGCAGATTAGCTTCAATTAATAGAATCCATGATAAACATTAGAAAATGTAAAATAAAATACTATTACAATCAATTTACTGATCACATCGGTGTAATCGTATGCGTCAAAGGGTTAAAAGTGTGTTCAATTTTACTTTAATTAATCAGTCATTCCTCCACGTACCACTAGAAGGAAGCCAGTGTACCACAGTTTGAGAACCTCTGCTGTAGGACATGTTCCTGGATTAACATCTATGTTGATCCTGGAACAACATTCCAATCATCCTATCAGAATTAAGGGAAAAGTTTACGGTTTATGTTTAGTGTAGGCTTACTGTTTATGCACTTCTACGTAATTGTGATCCAGATATTATTCCTCTCTGATTTTGGAAATAGTTTACGGTTGGGTTTAGGGATAGGGAATAGGTTGGATTACATTTTTGAACAAAAATGATGTTCCATCTATCAACATAGATGTTAATCCAGGATCGCATCATACTTGGCAAAATCATGACGTGCTGAATTTTATGAATTTTAACTATAGCTCTCTATATACTATATAGAGTAGACAGCTGAAAATGTATCTCTTCTATGAGTGCTTACTGATATTACTGATGCATCTTGCAGATGCTTGTTTTCTTCTGTGCTTCATTATACTGAACTATGTCTGAAACTATACATTACAAGTGCTTCTTGTGTCTGCCTCAAAAATGGTTTCTTGCGTTCTTTTTGTTATTCATTTTGCATAAAAATGTTTGCTAAACTAATGAATGTTAACCATCTAAAAACCTTTTCTCAACTATGACGAAAGATTTTTAATGGATGTTAAAGGTTCTTTATCGGACCATACTGTACATGCTAATAAAATAGCTTTTATTTTTAATACTGTCGCAACACATTCTGAAATCACTTTTAAAGCAAGCAGTTTTTTGTTAGACAGCATGGAATTCTATGAATTCTGAATAGAAAACTCCACATTGTGTGGCTTTTTATTAGAATGACCACTTTTAAAAGTTCCATGAACATTAACATAAAAGTGGAACATTTAAAGTTTGTGCACATTCATTCATTTTCTTTTCGGCTTAGTCCCTTCATTAATCAGGGGTCGCCTGGCGGAATGAACCGCCAACTTATCCAGCATATGTTTTTTACAGCGGATGCCCTTCCAGCCGTAACCCATCACTGGGACACACCCATGCACTCATTCACACACACACACTACAGACAATTTAGCTTACCCAATTCACCTATAGCGCATGTCTTTTGACTGTAGGGAAACCGGAGCACCCGGTGGAAACCCACACAAACACAGGGAGAACATGCAAACTCTACACAGAAATGCCAAGTGACCCAGCCAAGGCTTGAACCAGCTACCTTCTTGCTGTGAGGCGACAGTGCTACCCACTGTGCCACCACACCACCAGTTTATGCACATTAAAAAATAAAAAATTCTCATGCAAAATTAAAAGTTTTCATTGAACTATCCTTCAAATAGTCTACCTTTATGTTCAACACAACCGCACTGCAATTTGTAACTTAAGTGGCTTGCTCATATGAAATTGTATGCTCTCATTTGTACATTTTAGTATTTGCTCATGCCTCAGTGACGGTTGGATTTTGAAGCGGGTTTGAGGGAACATCTTTTCTTACAAATATTATGTTTTTGCATAAATGAAATTGTATGAATTTGCCACTTTTCTGCCAATATGTAAAATAATTATGTTTCCTCATGAGATCAGGCTGACACGCTTCAAACTAAGCTGCTCTCTTTTGGACAATGTGGTGAATTCAAATGACCAAATTGAGCCAACAAAATCTGTTTGGAACTTTTTCGCACTTCTATAAAGGTCTTGATTGTGTGCATTCATACTGATAGCTGGGATTTGTTTGAAAAGTTAGCAGAGCAGTTTTAAAAGTTTTAAGTGTTCAATTTTGTTTAACTTTATGGAACCATCCGTACCAATAGAGAACCTTAAAGAGTGTACATGTTCAAATCAAAGTGCATTCAGCTGGTCACTGAGATAAATTTGCATGACCAACCTGAACAAGCGCTCTCGTGAAACTCTCAATCATGCCCATTCAAAAAGGAAAAATTGGACTTTGCTAGCTAAATTCACGTAGCAACAGTATGAGCACATTTTAAAGGTTCCATGAATGTAAAGGATTTTCGTAGAACTATCCATGCAACTGAACCTTTATTTTTGGAGTCTCCATGTCCAAAACAGATTATAAAAACTGAACTGTATTCCCCTAAGAGAATAACAGAGTAAGTGTACGTCTGTGTTTTAAGAGATATGTGTTGTCAAGGTAATCCCAGAGCTCCGGCCTTATCTGCTGCTTACTGGAGCTGAATACAGGAGTTCTCTGGGATGGATCCTGAGGGACAGGCCAACAGCCTAACTCGTGTTTCCGGCACTGGGGAGAAGTAGGGCCGAATTTTATGGCTATGAACTTTTTAACCTCAGTATTACTCAGTTTGTTATTAGGCTAAAACCTTTTCTTTTCTTTTTTTTTTTTTTGTTAAACACACTGAAATCATGGCCAATGAGGAGCAAGTGTGAGGAGAGGGGGAACTGTGGGAATAAAAGCCAGTCTGCCAGTTTGTGTAAATCAATCCCATATTATATCAAGTGCCCACTGCATAATTGGAAGCGTAAAATTGCCCATTTGCACAATATGCCACCTGCAACCCCTCTCTAGGCTGCTTTGCTATTGATACGATGGCTGGAGAGTGTCCATGCAACACCTCTTGTAATTTTTCTAGCGATTGCTTGGAAGTCGAGCAAATTCCATTCTGTTGGGGAATTTTAAGGGTCACACCGGCTCTTGGAGCTAACGGAGAATAATTGAACCATTCGAACGAGCCGAATACAATCACTTACAGTTCCAATTAGGGTGGTCAGAGAATTCCTCTCAAAACCACATTTTAGAAAATGAAGTGTTCATCCAATTGCAATCCTGAACCCCAACCCTGTTGGGGTGAGCTGTGAGAGGCGAGGGAGAGGGGGAGGGGGGTTCCATCTGCTTTGCTGGCTGTCCTCTGGGACATGGGCATACCCCAAGGGTCTGGAGCTGGGAAGGAGAGCGAGAGGGGAGGATGGGAGGGAGTGCGAGAAGTTGAATAGATTGCACCCATGCACTAATCAAAGGCCATAATCAGTATGCCCAAACACAATAGGCAGATTTTGCCCATTCCTTATTCCAGCTTCTCCGACAAACACAATCATTAGAAGATTCATAAGTGTCATAAAACCAACTGCAACTGGCGTTGTGTAATTAATGACATGAGTGAGCAGATTTGCAGGGTCTCATTTCAACAAATTAAAAGATTGCGCTGTGTTTGGCAGGGGGCCACGGATTGAGTGTGATCAGGTGCGTGTGGAGCCCACAAGTGGAATAGTCCGATTCCCATTGCGGTTTACTGTTGTTTGACACACAAATGTGATGTGGTTTCATTTCATTTTTGTAAATGGATTTGATAAAAGTCATTTTGCATAAAACTTGTTTGTTGTCTACTCTAATAAAGCGAAAATGCAGCTGCTTTATTTTCCCACAGCTTGGGTGATGCCAATTTCCTGAGCCGACATTTAAAAAAAAGCATCTTTTCCACTTTTATGCAGACTTTTTTGATGCAGAAAAACAGATGCCAGATAGAAAAAAACACACTATAAGGCTTCTGATTAAATGAGACGAGAGGTGATTGTTTGTTTGCTGCATGAAAGACAGAGAGGCAAAATAAAAGGAATCAAGTTGCATCAGGTTTCATGGTTTCTCGTCAGCTCGGACTTGTTGAGGGATGCCTGGATCTGAAAGCTGCCGGTCCATGTGGGTACCCCGGCGTTAAGCATCCCATTGATTGAACTGCTCCTCCAGGGCAAAAGCAACTTCAGTGCTTTAGTTAACACCCCTCCAACCAATCGCAGGGCTTTCCGATTGGCTGGCTGCCTCTAAGCTGCCTGTCTTCTAGGCTTATTGTTTCGCGAGCCCTACACAGTCAATATTAAGCTTGGCTAATGTGATATAGAGGCAGCTGGAGGAGCCACAGATATTACCATGACACTACGGAGTAAGGGGTGTAATGCCATTAAAAATAAATCAGGTGGTTTGATGATTTGGCATGGTCCGGGGATTCTGTGAGACATTAGGTGGGGCAGTTGCTATAATTCTATTACACATTCTGGGGGAACCTCTGAGGAACAATTGATTCCCTTTGCCTAGTTCAGCATAATTCAATTTCTTTTCATCAAAGGCCTGAAAAGAGGAAGGCAAAATACAAAGTTTACTTTTCCAATTGGCAAAATAAACCAACAGAAAGATCAATTTTGGGATTGTGTGTGTAAAAAAAGGATGTATTGTTATTTGGTGGAATGGCATGCAGGTTTTAAATAATGCAAAATTAACCATAGTTTTAGTAAATGTTTAAGTATAGTATGTTTTTAAGTTTTTTGTCTATTGATTATCATTTGTATAATCACAGTTTTACTATAAATAAGTAACAAAATCATGGCTAACAAAACCATGGTAAAGTCAGTAGTCTACTGCAATTGAAAACAAACAACAGCTAATATAAGGAGAAAAAAACAAAAAAGATTTGGGACAATTTTACATACTGGATTGGTAATACGATTATCTATTGCTACAAACAGAGATTAAGAGAAACGTGAGGCGCAGAAATTAATCTCTTTAGCCGGTTGGAAGTTGTTCACTCGGCAGACTTGCTTTGTTGAAACTTCTGCATTCAATGTGCAAGCACGTGAGGTCACCGCTGATTACAAAAATATTTTTTATCTTGAATTGATTTCACTTATTCGAATTAAACAGGTCTGCCGACCATTTGCAATAACCAAAAGGCGCATAAATGAATGCATTGAGAGTGCCGTTGGTCGCGCGGCGGGGGTCCTGTGTGTCACCATTGTTCTGACGCTCGAGACACAAACGGTGATTTCAAGGCCCATTGAGCGCGCGATGGATTGTACGTAAAATCTATTAAAGGGCGGAGAACTTCGATTATTTGACGGCTTCCCTAAAATACCACTAAGTGCACCAGATCTATCTGGACGTTTTTAGAAAACTTGTGTTGTCAATACACAAGTAGGCCTAATGTTCCATTATAAATTTATGTTATTGGAAAAAAAAATCTAGCCTATTAAACGGGCATCTTTTCATAAAGTTTTGCATGATACTGCTTATATAACCTGATTGGGGACATACAAGTGTACAAGTATGACTTTTAATTGTACAAACGCCATTTAAATAATTTATAATAGGTCTTTCATATCAGTACAATAAAATTTCAATAATTTACCATTAACATGAAGATTGCACCCAGATAGTTTTTTTTCGTGCGGCTTAATGAGAAAATATTGAGAATAAACTGTATAACACGGTTTAATAATAATTGGCATTTTTTCCCTTAATTTTGTTCGTCAGGTTGAAGTTTTATATTTGTGCAATGCTGACATCTAGTGGTTATAGGCAAGCATAGCTTTGCGTTTGTGCTGTGACGCCCTAAACTTGAGCTGATTGGTTAACTCATTTGTGGCATAAATATTTTAATTGCAAACTCATAACTATTAAATATAACAGTGGCATTTTGTAATTAATCCAAAAAGGGTAAACACAGAATTCTCTAGAATGTATTTGTGTGATGCAACAGTAAGTTCTATTGTACATTACATTAAACCAAATAAAACTACACTCTAAAAAAAGGTGCTAAATAGCACCAAAACCGGTTCTTTGGCTCGTAATGAGGGGGGAACCTTTTTTGGTGCAATACAGCACCTTATAAAAAAATAGGTGCTCTATAGTACTTTTGTCAAATGGTGCTATACACTCTAAAAAAAAAGGTTCTTCAGTGGTTCTTCAGAAGTTCTTTGCGATATTTGAGGTGCTATTTAGCACTTTTACTGTGTGGGTTTCCACCGGGTGCTCCGGTTTCCCTACACTCTAAAAAAAAAAAGGTTCTTCAGTGGTTCTTCAGAAGTTCTTTGCGATATTTGAGGTGCTATTTAGCACTTTTACTGTGTAAAGAACCTTTAAAGCACCATGAAGGTTCTTCAGTGGTTCTTCAGTGGTTCTTTAAGGTGGTCAGGGTGCTATATAGCACTTTTACTGTGTAAAGAATATTTAAAGCACCATAAAGGTTTTTCAGTGGTTCTTTGGGGGGTTTAAAGTGCTATATAGCACCAATACTACTGGTAAGCACTTGTTCTTATAGCTAATTCTCATAACTCTTATGCCGGTTTTATTTACGGAAAGGGTAAAGTAACATTATGAGCACCTTAAAATATAGGTGCTATATAGAACCATTTGACAAAAGTACTATATAGCACCTATTTTTTTAAGGTGCTGTATAGCACCAAAAAAGGTTCCCCCCTCGTTACGACCAAAGAACCAGTTTTGGTGCTATTTAGCACCTTTTTTTTAGAGTGTATAGCACCTATATTTTAAGGTGCTCTTGTTACTTTACCCTTTCCACAAATAAAACCGGCATAAGAGTTACGAGAATTAGCTATAAGAACAAGTGCTTTCCAGTAGTAGTGGTGCTATATAGCTCTTTAACCCCCCCCAAAGAACACTGACAACCTTTATGGTGCTTTAAAGGTTCTTTACACAGTAAAAGTGCTATATAGCACCTTAACCACCTTAAAGAACCACTGAAGAACCACTTAAGAACCTTTATGGTGCTTTAAAGGTTCTTTACACAGTAAAAGTGCTATATAGCACCTTAACCACCTTAAAGAACCACTGAAGAACCACTTAAGAACCTTTATAGTGCTTTAAAGGTTCTTTACACAGTAAAAGTGCTATATAGCACCTTAACCACCTTAAAGAACCACTGAAGAACCTTTTTGGTGCTTTAAAGGTTCTTTACACAGTAAAAGTGCTAAATAACACCTCAACCACCGTAAAGAACTACTGAAGAACCACTGAAGAACCGTTTTTTTTAAGAGTGTAATTTGAGAAAAACTCATAATTATTTTTGGATTGCAAAAATTGACTAATAGAATAAATGCATCAGGTATTACTTGATTAATCTTAATATGGAAAATGGCAAATAATAAAATATAAAACGTTGCCATCAGGCTTCACGGTGGCACAGTGGGTAGCACAATCGCCTCACAGCAAGAAGGTTGCTGGTTTGAGCCCAGGCTGGGTCACTTGGCATTTCTGTGTGGAGTTTGCATGTTCTCCCCGTGTTTGTGTGGGTTTCCTCCGGGTGCGCTGGTTTCCCCCACAAGTCCAAAGACATGCGCTATATGGTGAATTGAATAAACTAAATTGTCCATATGTGAATGCAAGGGTGAATGGGTGTTTTCCAGTGTTGAAAGGGCATACGCTGCGTAAAACATATGCTGGATAAATTGGCAGTTCATTGCGCTGTGGTGACCTCTGATCAATAAAGGGACTGGGCCAAAAAGTAAATGAATGAATGAATAATGTTGCCATCAATGACAATAATACTAATAATGCATTACATATTCAACAGAATATTGAGGATGAATACACTTGCCAAGAGATAGTGTAGGATGGAAATCTTCCTAGAGAAGAGGGAGAAAATTAAAATAGAAATACCTATAAATGGCCATAGCGTACACATCTAGTTCTTCCAAACGCACACAAACACACACACTGGTCTTGATGCAATTGTAAAAATGAGATTCTATCCTACTGACACTGCTGTCTATTATTGACACCAACACCCTATAACACCCACATATGTACACGATTCTGACCTACATATAAATACAAGAGGAGAGAGTGAAACAGACTCAGTGAGACAGCACTCCTACGCACACTCTCACTGCGTGCACATCCACTGCATCAATTCATCCTAGTTTTCTTTCCTCTACCTGCCTGCTTCTCCCTCCTTTCTTTCTTTCTCATTTTCCACTATCAGAGGACATACATGCATTTCATCTGACTGAGCCTTTTCCTTGATTTATTTTGGCATTTCAAGGACACGTTGCAAGGTCTAGAGATGGCACCGAAACGAGAACCGTCAATTAAAAAGTCTCCATCAGGGGGGACGTTACCAAGGCACGGACCACCGTTTCCTTGCCCCACAACACCTTCACCGCCGAAAGCAGCTCCAGAGTTGAAACCGAGGATGCTGCGCCCTTCAGATTCCCCTTTTGACCCCAGCACGTTAGAGGTAAGTGCCTGCCTAGCAACAGTGATTTTAATTAAGGAATTCTTTTGACTAATCATTCTGAGCAACAGTTATTGTTGATGTATCATTAAAATAATAGGAAAATGTCTAGCAAAAATAGAATATAGACCATATGTTATGGTGTAAGCTTATTTATATTCTCTATAACAATGTAGACTGTCCTAATGCACCCAAGCATCAGATTTGAATTCGATTGTTCTGAATAAATCATCAAGGTAATCTTTTTTTATGCAGCTTCTGATTACCTCAGCATAGCAAAGGGGAAACTGTGTCAACCCAGCCCCCAAATCTTGAGAGAATACTCCAGCTATATCAGGATTGAGAAATGGGGCAGCGATGTAGCTGGTCCAAACTGAGCTGCATTACTGTCAACTTGAATTTCCCTTGAACGTGCTAAATAATTGATTTTCTTCATAGAGCTATGTTGGAATGATAAGAGCAGATCATTCATACACAGTCAATATCGAATTACAGTATAATGTGTTTGTATGAGTGTAGGAATTTAATAGGGCCTACATATTTTCTATCTTTGAAATATTTGTCTTTATAACGTCCTTTGTTTTGCTAAATGATTTACAAATGATCTTATATGACATATAATCAACACATCTACGCTACAAGCAACACCTCCATGTGCTTATATGAATAATTGAAGGAGAGAAATTGAATCTTACAAACAAAAGCCTATTCGCATGCCTTTACAAACATGCCAACCATCAGCATTCAAGAGACACGTGTTTTGCTTATTGTGCAGTCGATCATTATGGTGTAGTGATCTGCGTTGGGCGTGTGTCTGTCACTCTTTGTGTGTAACAAGACTCTCTTCGGCAGTCAAAGTACTGAAGGGAATTCCGACTCATTCTCGCGCATCGGTTTGTTTAAAAAGTGATTCGGTGATTCTTTTACGTCGTGACGTATGACGCAATTTCCAGGCGTGGCGTTCTCTAGTGAAGCGTTCCAATAAATCCATTTTAGGTATTTCTTGCTGTTCACATTTTTTAAGTTTTAAAATTTAGTAGTTGAGTGGATGTTTAAATAAAAATATTGATTTTATTTGTTAATATAATCTTTTATATTAATTTATTTCTATTCATCCTGGATCAGTTTGTAACTAAATCAATTTACATATCTCTGTTGAAATATTAAAATTGTATTGGCCTATATGCATTGATGAAACATGAACATCTGTTCTCAGCTAGAGTTCTGGGGTCAAAGTTTTTATTATAGCTTAAAATTATTTTAAATCTGTTTAAATTTGGACATTTAATGCTTTGGATAACGTAATATGGTCTTATTTTAGGAAGTCTAAGTGTGATTTCTAGATCTAAAATATATTAATAAAGTCTTAAAACTCGATGGCCAATTAATAATTAAACACAGTTTATATTTAAATAAATATAAATTATGTGTAAAAAAACACATAATTATCAAGGGCCATACAAGTTATTTTATTCCAGTCGGTGCCTTTAATTTAAAGTCGTAACCCATGGATGGCACTAAAGTAGCTCACCTTTCGCCTTTTCCACAAAAATAAATCAAAAATAATCAGTAAATAAATAAAATGAGTAAAAATGAAGTTGCCGAAGCTCCTCACTTCATAACTGACTGACACAGTCCAATTCCTGACCGAATCGTTCAATCGTTCACGCGATTCAGAAGATCCGACTCTAAGGAAGGACTCGTTCACAGTCTCCTTCCTTCATAACTCAGCAGCAGCGCTAGAGCGAGTCATCTCACACTCCCGCCGCGACATACACACACACCCGGAAAACAAGCCGCTGCAAAAATGGTACGATTATTCACAAACGTTTCATTAAAAAATGTATATGCTTAAGTACAACTTTTGTGTTTAAACACAGCTAAATGTAAGATTTGGTAATTATATACAAGTTTAGTACTGGGAGGATGTCGTTAGCCTGTTTCATGCTAGCTAACAGAGCTGTTATGCCATTCAGTTCGCAAGAAAGTTGAAGACCTATGCTAATTGTTCAATAATCTACTTTATCGGAATTTAAGACTTTGATAGTGAACTAGCAGTTATTAAAAATCGCCTGTTTTAGTTTAACTGTCACTCGGTAGCACGGCTGTGGGTTAGCGGATAGTATTAGCTGGACAGTTTTAGCCAGGCATGAAAAACTTGCCTAACTTTTCCTTCTGGTCAGAAATACTTTCCCAGACGAATTTTATGGACATCGATTATTTTTATTTACGTATCATTATTATCAGAAGTCCCATTTGATTCACAGCTTTGCAATTGTGCATCATTTCATATTCATTAAATGTCGCTCTGTCTCAAACAGTCTGACTTCAGCGAGGATCAGATTCTTGGTGAGTTTGTGTCTCATTCGAATACATGCAACTCTGTCTCTGTATGTATTATTTTTCTTCCATTTCTTTCTAGACGTTCTGCATTTTCCATCCCACCCAGGCTATTCTGCTCATGTTACTCTGCCCCTGCATTCCTCCAGCTTTCTTTCCTTACCTATGTGTTGTTTTCCTTTGTCACGGTTGTATGTCACCTCCAGATTGAGTTTAACTTGGAGCAAATACATGGTGAGTGTATTGAAAACCTTTTCTGTTATGGTGTCGTTTAGTTTGCATGGTGTTAAAAGGACAACAAGCTGTTGTTTGTGCGTCTGAAAGCACCTCACCTGCCTTTACCATTTGAAGTGAATTCAGTAATAAATATAAATCAACTGCAGGAATCATTATTTGTTTTGTCTGAGAAGTATTATTTAGTTTTTAATGTGTAGGCCTATCAGCGAATGGGTTTCTGGTATAACATTTACAGTCATATCTGTAGAGGGTGTGTCTTGAGTCAGGAAGTGTTGAAATTCTGCTAACAAAAGAGTGTGACTGCTAACAGCCTTAACGCGTAAAACCGCTTCATCTAAACTTGAAGATTTTGGTCATAATCTGTGTTGCCATCAATGGTGTGAGCTTTTTTTGTTTGGCCATTTAGGGTTCATCTTTGCTCTTGTTTGTTTAAGCAAAGGAGGTTGACATAATACTGCTCACTCTGGCGTTTTCCTATCATACCATATATGGTTAAAGGCTCAATTTAAGGCATGCAAGGGAACAGCCACATTCCAGTGAGGAGGAAAAGCATTACAGACATGGGAGGCTTTTCTGCTTTTGGGAAAGGCCTGTCCTAACGGGTAACATTCAGTTCCTTTGCGAAACTCCAGCTTGGAGTCTAAAGAATAGTTTATTTATAACCACACAAAGTTTAACTGGTCAAGAGAAGCATTAGATGATGGATTTTAAGTTGATGCTTCATTTTAAAAGTTTATCTTGTGATTTTTTTTTATTTTTATTTAAAGGTTTGTACATGCATATTGATGAAAGGAAAGAGCTTTATTATTAGTTAGTTTGAAATACTTTACAAACATGTTTTTATTACACTGTGGCAAAAAGCTCTGATTGGCATTGCAATTCACAACTCTAAACAGACCTTTTATTTCGTTTTATATTGATTGTGCATATACCTTAGCATATTTGTCACATTATGGTCAACACGTTGAATAGATATAATGGAAGCACTTTAGTTTAGGGCACAATTCACAGTATTAACTGTTGGCTTATTGCCTGACTATTATAAAGATATTAACTATCCATTAGTAGTTAGAAATTATGGTCTTATTCTGCATTACTAATCCTACCCAAAACTTTAACCAAACTTTTACCTTAAGAACTATTAATAAACAGCTAATTAGTAGTTTATTAAGTCGGTGGTGTTTAGGCTTGGGCCGGTATAAGATTCTGATGGTGTGATAACCTTGGATAAAAAATATCATTGTTTCGTGGTATGACGATATTGTGTTTACTGCTCTAAAATGTGTTCTTTTTAAATGTCTGGCTAAAAAAACAAAACCCTTTCCCCTTTGAACACAATATATTTTATTTAATGAAACATTTTAAGTATTTTGGAGCAGTAAACATGTTAGGTTAAATAATTTAAGTAAATCATTGACTTCTGCTGTCTTCATTAGTTTCAATGACACAAATTTCTTTACAATTTGAAACAGCATCTTTGGATATGTTTTCTGCTGGAGATACTGTTGTTCTACAAAACAAAACAAAAAAAACATAAATAAAAAAAATCTTGGTGGAAAATTTTGGCGGTCTTGACTTTTCCAAACCACGGTATATTTTGTATACAGTTATCGTCCCATGCCTAATGGTGTTTATGGTTTGTAAATACTGTGAATTGTGACCTTAAATGTTACCAAAATAACTTTGAGTATATTTTATTTGTACAAGTTTTTGCTTTATCCACAAATTATTTTTAAATAAACATTAAAGTATGTGAAAAAACTTTTATTATTTTCAAAAAAAATAATGTATCTAAAATCAAAATAGATTTTGTTTTATTAATGCTAATGTTATATTTAAATAAATGAATAAATGCTTTGAATTTTGGGCTTAATAATGAAGATTGGCAAAACTGCTGCTGAAATAGCTACTGTTTGAATATTTCACTAGCTTATTAATGTGATCTAAAGTGTATAATGACTGAAGGTGGATGGATAAGATGTCTGTGGTCATTTAGCTTGCCACAACTAACCTGAATAGAGACCGCAGAAAATAGCCTGGAGTGGCATTAATATTGATGGCTGGTGCAGGGTTTCTCATTGTGCTGATCCATTGGGCTCCTCAAATTAAGTCAGGCTCTTTAAAACAATGGCCTGCCATTATGTCTTTACCATCAAGCCATATTATATTATGTCCTATTTTAGTGCATTATAAAACCAACCGTGTGTGTATGTCATTCCTGATTATTTCCATTTGCTTTTTTCTATCTATTATGCATGTTTCTCATCCATTCTTATTTTCTGTTCTCTGCTCATTTCCTTGCATATTGTTTAACTTTTATTTATTACTGATCTCTGCAGAATTCAAAGAAGCCTTCCTCCTGTTTGACCGGACGGGAGATGGTAAGATCACATACAATCAGTGTGGGGATGTGATGCGTGCGCTGGGCCAGAATCCTGTCAATGCTGAGGTGCTCAAAGTCTTGGGCAACCCAAAAGCAGAAGGTAAGACCATGGTTCTATTCTGAACAGCATTCATCCCTATTGAATGGTTTTATCATCCGTACTAAGAACTACTGGTTAAGAAATTAAACCAAATCTTACCATCAATGGAAAGCAATTCCATGCAATCGTCACCCTTGCCAGGGAAATTTTTCACCAAAATAGCAAAACCCTTTACAAGTTTTGTTTGTGTAGGCTTGTATCTTACAGTACTATAAAATACTCAAATGTCTCTTAAGTGTTTTCAAACATGTATATTTCACATGTGTCACAATGTCACATCCATAATAAAGCTTTTTCCTCATAAATTCAAAAATGTAAAATAAATTAAAATCAGTAAATTGTTCTATAGGGAGCCAACTCTTAGCCTTTTGATTGGCAATGTTTCTTTTGGGTTGTGTAGTTTAATTCACATAATTTAAAAAGTATGTTGGATACTGTAAACTCACTAACGTTTTTGGTCACACCCATAATGCTTGTTTATTTTCCTCATTTAAAATGTAAAAAATGGTGAGGTATTGATATTTTTCTGATCCCATAACTCTGTGGTTAACCGTTTGGAAAATATAAACAGATGTTTCATTAATGTTAACATACACTTTCCCTGTGAATTTATGTTTTAAGTTTTTACAGCAGATGTCACATCCATAATGCTAAAATTGCTCTGGAGCAAACAGTTTTAAGTTATTTCTACCCTTTAAAAACCTTCACCGCAACTAATTCAAGTCTTCCTTCAAGCTTTAGCTATAGGATTTATAATGTGGTATTTCATGTAATGAGTAAAGTGATGTCTGTTCAAGCATAACACAATGATACTTAAAATATAAACACAATACAGCACAGATTCACAACCCACATGCTCTTATTTAGTTACTATTTAGAGGTGCCCCCCCCCCCTTTTTTTTTTAATTACACAATTTATGGAATTACACTGTATAAAAGTTGAGGTTCAGTGAGTTTTTACAGCAGATTATGTTTACCATAGAAGTTATTGTACTGATACTGAATAAACTGAAAAACCCATTTTAAAATTCCAAAGGGAAATCTTGAAAGACAATGGCAAATGATCATTCCAGCTTGTCACTCTAATGTAGGCATAGGCCGGTATACGATTCTGACGAATGATAACCTTGGCTAAAAAAAAAATCACGATTTTACGGTATTGTATTTACTGCTCTAAAATATATTCTTTTTAAATGTCTGGCTAAAAAACAAGACCTTTTCCCCCTTTGAACACAATATATTTTATTTTAAGAAACATTGAAAGTATTTTGGAGCAGTAAACATGTCAGGCTAAATAACTCAAGTGAATCATTGACTTCTGCTGTCTTCATTAGTTTCAAAAACACAGATGGATTTACAATTTACACCTAAAAAACAACAACAGCAAAAAAAATGTAAATAAAAAATCTTACACATACCTGAGGAAAGGTATAGCAGAAAATTTTAGCGGTATGAAAACCTGGACTTTTCTGGTATACTTTTCCGCGGTATACCTTGAAAACGGTTATCGTCCCATGCCTACCCTAATGTGCTCTTTAGTGGTGGATTTCTATCTAATTTTGTGTGTGTGTGTTTGCAGCATAAGATATAGTATAAGGCTCAACTATATGACTTAAATATATTTGTCCTGTCAATATTTTCAACCCTCCCCCTATTAACATATAACAATACTAAATGTTTATTTTCAGTATTGGCTTGTGGTGCAAAATTTAAAGACAGGAATGAGATTGCTCAATACTCGTTTTGGTTTTAGGATAATTTTCAATGAAAGGTTTTGATCCGCTTCAAATGTTGACTACTCTTGTAACAACACATCAGTGGTGTTTATTTATTTTATTGCATTATTGCTGCGCTCTCTGTTTGCACAGACATTAATACTTTGATCAAATGTGTCAGTAATGGTAGGTCTTGTTTCCTGTATAATATAGAAATAAATGTCTGATTAGAGCCTTCTTTGTTCCTTAGAAATGAACCATAAACTGCTGGACTTTGAGCAGTTTCTGCCCATGCTCCAGGCCATCGCTAAGAACAAAGACCAGGGCACGTTTGAGGACTTTGTGGAGGGGCTTAGAGTATTTGACAAGGAAGGCAACGGCACAGTCATGGGTGCTGAGCTCCGCCATGTTCTCACCACACTGGGTAAGCTGGCCAGGTCTCCTGTGAGGATATAAATATAACCACCAGCTCCTCCACATCTAGGCCACTGAATGTCATAATAGTTAAACTGGATATTAGGATTAAGTGCTCTAGTTTAACATAACCTGTATTTTTAAAGGGGAAAAGATGACCGAAGAGGAGGTAGAAACGCTTCTAGCCGGACACGAAGATGCTAACGGTTGCATCAATTACGAAGGTAAACGAGGAAGTTTGCTTTATGTATTTGGTTTCACGAAAAGAGAGCCCTCACTGTATATCTGATGAACTTAAAGGTAGTTCTTTTAGTTCAAACTTTAGGATTGTGTTGGGAATGAAATGATTATTTTGACGGGATTATGCATCGTAACTCTTAGCGAAAATCTAATGATGACAGCATGCCATAACTGTAACTGAACTGATCTTCCACAGCCTTCGTTCGGCACATCATGTCTGGCTGAGAGATGCCTCGGGTGTACGTCCGCCTCCTGACCTCCTCATTTATAACACGTGAAGCAACAATCCATCCAGGCCTTTTTCTTTAATTCTCTAGACGCACATGAATGCATAGTCTACACCTTATCTTTTGGCACCTTTCAGCATAGTCATTCACAGGGTAGCTGTGCATCATGTGACATCTAGAGCTAGACAGCCTGGTTGGATGCAGTTTGATGGTTTTGACATATGGTTGGAATTTTCCCTATCTCTGCAGCAGCCTTTTCTCTGGCCCCTGGCTGCAGCATGCTCTCTGCATGTGGCCGTCCCTGCAACGGCTCTCAGAGGCTAAAGGGTGACTGCACTGCTTCAGATGTGGGCACAGGTCAAAGGAAATAGCATATGTTCGTTCTAAAGCCCAAGGTGTACTAGGGTTTGTGATGTAGATTTTGCCATTGTACAATGTACAGTCGAGATCAAAATTAGAGAACCCTTTATAAATTATCATTTTTTTTAGCAATGTAATCATTGTTCAAAATTTGAAGTGATTATAGTTGAGGCTTTTTTTTTAATTTTTTTTTTTATAAATAACCAATATAAGTTTATTTACTGTAATTTGGTTATTTTACTGTGTAAGCAAGGTATGCTAATACAGACTAAAGTCAGTTCAGTGCTGAGTCTGTGAGCATTTCTAGTAGCAATGTTGAAGTGGTTGCCCATTCAGATTCTCAGCATCATCTCCTCCCCTTCTGGATTTTGACTTTTGTGAACAACCAGATTTGGAACAAGCAGCTTCTCTTGCTATGGCTGAAAGGATCATCTCTTTTGTTTTCATCTGGACTGCCAGTTAAATAGGGTTTGTTAGATAAAGCAGCACTATGTAAGTTTTTGACCTTTTAGAAAAGTCTAAAATTATATCAGTGGTGGAATAATGTTAACGAGATTAATTTGGCTGCTCTGCCTACCAGATCTGTCACCTGAAATCACTACAGCCACCATGGACATATGTAGAAATGCCTATGAGCCGAACAGTTCGATCTGCTTTAAGGCAAATGTCGCATGTTGTTTTTGTAGCTTAGGTGGAGTTGGTCAAGCTAACTGCAAGACAAAACGGATTGAATATCGAAGCAACACAAGCACCATGATAGGCCAAGTAATGACCAAGTACAAATTATTATTATTTTTTTAAATTATTATAAAATAATTTTTATTGGACTGGCTTGTGAACTGAAATTATTTTTGTTGAACACAATGTAGTGTAACAAGCTTTTTTATCTGGTCAATGGACATGCAGTTTGTTGCGCTGCCCACAGTAAAGTTTTATGTCCATGGTAATGGGTAGGCCCACACGGAATTCTGCAGATTTTTAGCCCATCATTGATTCTGTTTATTTACTTGTGTAAATGTGTGTAATTTTTTATATTTATTCAGTTTTCAAATTAATTTCAGTAATAATACTGACTAATATTAAAATATCCATATGATTTATTTACAATACAGTTTGTAAAGTAATACTTGCTGTCTTTTAGTAGATATTTTATATGAGAAACTTGCTTTGTTTACCAAATAAAGTGGAGCTAATTGGATTTGCATTGTAAACATTAAAGTTAAAATGGTATTATTTTTTATTTCATATATTAAGGTTTTAGTTGTGATACTCCCAAAATCATTCCGCATAAATCCGCAGATTTTTAACAAAATAGCAGAAATAGCAAAAAATGTCCGCAGATTCCGTCTGGGCCTAGTAATGGGTAATTGACGCACCACAAGGGGGGAGTCGTTACAAACTTGCGTAGTGTTGCATTGAAGAATTTACCACCAGGATCCAGATTAACACTAATGTCTGGGAGGAATCTGAAAGAGTTCTCTAATTTTGATCAGTGTTTTAAGTGTTTATTCTGCATGTGTGTAACTCATGAAATATGACACCTGTGTTCAAGTGTGAAAGGATGAAAAGATACTAGCAACTATATATTTTTTATTGCTCATAAGTTTTGGACAGAAAAAGCATAGACGTTAAAATGAATCTTTCTAGTGCACACGTGTCGTTTTCCTGTTTGTGTGCGGTGCTGTTTGACTGTGAACGGTATACTTTGGGCTTTAGATTAATTTCCGGTGTTGTGGAAAATCCGTACACTCCCTTCCTGTTCTCACCAAAGCAGTGCAGTTGCTTTTATTATTAACTAACCAATCAAATTGCAGTGATTTTTGGCTGTTTTTGCTGATCTTTCTCTCCCTTTTCCTGATGGAGGCTGAACCATAGCTCAACTCTACGATCTCTCATTACTGTAGCTGTGCTGTAAAACCATTTCCACTCTTGCCCTGTAGAGGAAAACCAGAAGGAGCTTCTTTAACATTTTCTTGATTTCCTAGACCTGGTTAAGTCTTTGAGCTGAGGTTGAATAGGAGCTAGCCATGATCTTGCTCTCACCCTGTTTCTCACCACTTAAGAACAAGTAGAACTGGGGAACGGCTTCAAACTACAGCAAATGTGGCAGGCAGAGATCAGTTTTTGATGGGAATTTGGCTTTATGTACTGCAGTGGCCAAAAGTGAAGCGTAGAGAAGATATTTGGACAAGAATTACTCTAAATGAATCTAAAACTTTGGGCTGGGTTATATGACAAAGGTCACTATCACGATATGTCATCTCATATCCTAATAACGATATATCACATATGATGTTAATACAGTCAACAAGTAGTTTATCTATTGACCACATGGAAACAGCTATTGTTTTTTACATGTAGGTGTATGCAAATGTACTCATTCATATGATTATTTACTCTCTTTATTTAAAACATTGGCCACATTTTTAAGAATGTAGATATCTAAAATGAGTACTAATGATCACTATAATAATCACTTTTCAAAGACTAATGATTACAGATGCAAAAAGTGTAAATGTACTTTTTAGCTTTCCAACTTTCTCACCATGCAGTTATTCACATTTTCCCCCCCTGCGTTCTCATGGTGGCATGTAAGATTGCTCTCATCCAAATGATGAAAGTATTTCTGTAAAACAATAAAATTGTGACGCTATGAAATAGATGCTAGAGCAACGATTAAACTATTGACTTTATTTCGTCCATACGATCAGGGTGTCAACAGAGTCTCAATGTCTTAAATTTCAAAAAATAGATTTTAGGCCTTAAAGCCTTAAATAGACTGAAATATTCTGTTTGTAGGTCTTAAATTTTGCTTTATCCCAGAAAAGCTATTCAATGGGGTCGACATCATCAAATCACCAACAATACTTACTCGCAGGGCCGCTTATATCCAAGTTGATATTTAGCCGCACCATTTTGGTGTTTCATAACATCTAATTTTTACAAGGTGGGTAATTATCCCAACGCTCAACCCCCAACCTGGAGGACCAGGACATACACGCATACAATTTAGCTTACCCAATTCACCTATAGCACATGTTTTGTACTTGTGGAGGAACATGTAAAAAGTCCACACAGAAATGCCAACTAACTCAGCTGGGGTTTGAACCAGCGACCTTCTTGTTGTAAGGTGACAGTGTTACCTACTGTGCCACCATCACCTATCACCAACAATAGAGCTACCTTATTTTTTGTATTTAAGTTTTTTTATTGCTAAAAGATAGTTCACACAACACAACAGCTGCTGGACATTTTTACATTAAATTCCCTAATTAGAGAAAGAAAACTACACAATTACGTGATTCCTCATGATAATACCAGGCCATTAGAAAAAAAAATCTCGAGTGTTTAACCCTGTATACATGTATAATTTCATTCTTATTAATGGACCTAAAATGGTTAAAAAAAAGTCTTAATTTGACCTGAAACCTGCAGAAACCCTGATGATATATGTTGTCATATTGCACAGCTCTACTACAAGTGTAATTAACATTTAATAAACATGTTGGAAAAAATGTGACTAAAGCACTTTTGAAATGAATATTTGAATAATTAGAACCATTTGTTTCCCCCTAATATGCTGTAGTTTGGGTTGATCCCCGTTTGATGCGCAATGGACACTAACTTGTTTTTATTTCTTCTCTTCTTTTTCACAGAACTCGTCCGCATGGTCATGAGCGGTTGAAGAGAGAGACCACATCCATTTGTTTGTCTTATTTTCTATGTAATAATTTCTGTGTATTTTTTTTTTTCTCTTCCTATTCATTCCCTCTCCTTCATTTGCTTAATGGCTCCAGTCCTTTTTTCTTGTGTGTGCACTCATTTGGGTATTATTATTAGAAGTGCCTTTATCTTCTTTAAGTTCCCATATGACTCCCCAAGAGATAGAGCTCCTGTCCTGTGGTATTCAAACCATATAGCGATATGAAAAAGATCTCTTGTGTGCTGAAGCGCTCTGCAATAAAAGCTCTTGATGCAGCACATCGGCATCCTGTACGCAATATCCAGTGTATCCTCAGGCATCTCTGCTAAAACTGTGCTGGAGTAGAAATGGCGTGTCTGGCCAGATGTTTGTTTTTGGCCTTTTCACAATAACTTTTTCAATTTGAGAAATTATGAATCGAAAAGGCAATAACATTTTGTTTTAATTAACTCGAAATGTTTTTGCGGTCCAATAAAATACATTTTAAACAAACTACTCGTCTTATTTCTCATTCTGTGTGTTTCTTTTAAAGAGAAACCGCGTCTTGCGTTTCTGTTGTTTGCAGATAGATGGCAGTGTCCTTACACTTGTTGAGAGCTGAACTGACCTCAGTTTCTCTGAATTGATTGTGTTTCATTGTAAAAACCAAGCTGTCTGAAGTGAAATTAGAGCAAATTGCTGAACTTCTTGTGCAGTTAGATTAATGCAGTCCAAATGATCACTATTTGGTTTCGGGTCAGCACCTTAAATTAAAAGCAAATGTTGCTGGCACTGGAGATGTTTAGTGCTCAGGGCTAATTTGTCTCAATTGGTTATAAGGGCAAACCCCAAGGCTGACAAGCTTTTTTAAATTGTCCTCATCTATTAACAGCTTTAAGCATTTATATCTTTATATGTTTATTTAAAAATAAACTACAGAAAATAAAATACAGATTTTTTTGTATTTGTTTTGTTTGTTCAAATGATCAGCCAGTATGTTCTGAGGTTCATACATTTTCCATTTAAAGAGGAATTGAGATTTTATCAATTTATTTCAAAAATGTTGTTTGAAATTGAAATTTAGTTTTTCTAAATAAAAAAAGCAACGAAATAATTTTTGTGCACCACAAAATTATCTACATACACACGGACACACACTCTTTATTAGGTACGCCGGTCCAAATGCTTGTTAACAAAAATTACTTTTCAGCCAACTCAAACCGTGTGTAGACATGGTCAAGACGATCTTCTGCAGTTCAAACTGAGCATCAGAATGACAAGAAAGGTGATTTAAGAGACGAGATAGAAAGTGACTTTGAACATGGCATGGTTGTTGGTGCCAGACACGCTTGTCTGAGTATTTCAGAAACTGCTGATCTACTGGGATTTTCACACACAACCATCTCTAGGTTTTACAGAGAATGGTCCGAAAAAGAGAAAATATCCAGTGAGCGGCAGTTCTGTTAGTGCAAATGCCTGATGCCAGAAGAGAATGGCCAGACTGGTTCGAGCTGACAGAACGTGTGTATGTGTATGTATATATGTGTGTGTGTGTATATATATATATATATATATATATAT
>CAIGQQ010006052.1:7877375-7894258 GCA_903798035.1 Danio albolineatus | reverse complement strand
TATTATTATTATTATTATTATTATTATTATTATTATTATTATTATTATGTGACATATATAAATATATATTATTATATTACATATATACATAAAAACAAATACATTTGCGCTCCATAAAATTAATTATTGGGCCTTTTTTTGGTTTTCGCACATGAGTAACAATGCTAGCTATCACACCAATGAATTCTAAGTTCCCTTTCCATCCTAAGTTCCAAAGCATCTCGAATAAAATACTGCAGCAAATATACTTTTCCATCTAATTTTCAATATAAAGTTTTAATTACTATAACTGTAGACTATATAAACTATACAGCATAAACTACCGTACTATATAGTAACTAAGGAACCCATCAACGAATATGTAATGATTTTAATAGTCATAATGGAAACTACATGGGTTTTATTGGAAACTATAATGGTCTTTTGATTCAAATTGTAGCAGTCTATTAATGGTATGATAAAACAAAAACAAAACATATCAGAAAGCATTAAAATGCACTGGTTTTAATGGTTAAAATGTGATGGTTTGTAATGGTTTTAATGTAATGGTTTTAATAGTATTTGTAGTGTAAGCCAATACTCTATCTGTGATGGTTCATTGTTTTTCTGCAGGGTTTATATTACTTTTCGAATCATCTATCAGGCCACATTGTACACCTTCGTGGAGCGTTTGTTTGACAGCCCTGATTTAGACATTATCCATGTGATATTCTGTCGTCATTTTTAGTATATTCTCCATTATTATAAATGCAAAATGCTGGCGCTCGTAGCAGATAGATGTCAGGTAACAGACAGTGATTGTCAGGCGTTTTGCTCGGCTGTGTTATAGCCACTCAATCTCTGTCAGGTTTCCTAAACATGTGGAGCGAGTCTATCCAACAACAACAAAAAAACTAAGATATGCATAGTGTCAGTACACATCCTCATACAACATGCCATCACTCACTCAAATGCCTCTTGTTTTATTAGGCATGTTATTCCCTTGAGAATCACCCACAACCACAGCCCGCATAAAACACAGACTGACCCCAGACAAAGATAAACTCCCTCCCATATCCATAATCTAATAACCCCACTCCATTACCATCACGATACTGTCAACATCCGCATCACGTCCTGACTGGAGACTGCAGCCATTTAGATGCGTTATTGAATAACAATCTGTATAATGATGTTAGGGAGGTTTACGACACAGTGCTGCAGGACAAATATATCAGTTTTAAATTGATTTTGGATAGCAGTGATAGATATTTGTCATTTCTAATTTGAGAAATATTCCTGCACATTGTTTGAATTTAAATAGAGGCATGCATGGACTGTATTTGCAACTAATAATTATGATTTTTAACTGATTAACTGACATATAGAATTTAAATCTAAATCAAGTTTTATTTTATGTGTTTAAAACTTCTTTTGTGCCTAAGGGAATTGTTTAACAATAAAAGCATGATATTTAAAACAATGAACATTTATTTAAGTAGTAGTAATGTTGATTAGGAAACAAGGAATGTTTTCAGGACAACTGGAATATTAGGAATTATTATTAGTTGTCAGAGTACACTAAAAAATTATGTGACCAAGTCCAAAACGTCATGACAACATACATTGTAAGAAAATGCCAGGTTCCATGCAATCCCTTCATCTTGTCTCAGCGCAAATTGATTTAGTTAACTTAATGTTTTTTTTACAATTTTAGGTTGATTGAACATAAAACAATTAAGTTGTACCTAAAAAAGTCCTAATTTAACCTAATTGTAATTTAATGTAACCTAAATTAGTTGGAACAAGCAGCAAAAGAATTTTTTGAATGAATGTTTTACTGTTAACTATATCTTATTAAACCAAATAAATCATGTTCCTAGTTGTTCCAAGCTGTTTAAAGTCATTTTAATTTAATTTAGGTTACAATGACTCATAAGGTTAATATAATTCAACTTATAAATGGAAGGCAACCAGTAATGTTTTTAAAGTTTTTCCTCAATCAATTCTCTAAACTGAGTGCAAATGACAAAACCTTTTGCTGGAACTTCAGAAGTTTATTGCATGTCGGCAAAATGTAGTTACACACCCAAAACATTTTATTCATGCTTCAAAACCTAGTTATCATATCAGTAATTTGGCAAGGCCACCAAAACATTAAGTGTTTTTGTGATTGTGAGCTACACCGGTCAAAATGATTAGTTGTTTTTTCACCAAGATTAGGTAAAAATAAGTCTGATTTGAAGTGAACGATAAGCTAATTGTTCGTATTGTTCAATCGAGAATCGAGCTAAAGCAATTAATATCACTTTAAAGTGTAGTAGTAAAATTACTTTTATTTTAAATACAATAAATTAAACATGAATATGAATATTAAATTGAACTGGTATGAGAGAAATGATGGACATTATGATAATAATAATAATGGGTATTATGGTAATAATAAAAAAAGCAATAAATAGATCAAACTTAATCAAGATGTTGACTTGGCAATAAGTTACTTTTAGTATTATAATTAAACGTAATGATGACAATGATACATTTCATCAAAAAGATATAGAAATAAATCTGAAACTCTCGCTTTAAGACACTCAATAAATGTTGCCATTTACACTGTACAAAATGCTGGGTTCCACACAATTCCTTCATGTTGTCCCAACACAAATTGATTTAGCTAACTTAATTGTTCTTACAAATTTAACTGGATTGAACATTAAAACAATTAAGTTGTCCCCCCCAAAAAACGAATTAATTGCGTTGATTTAACTAATTTTAAATAGTTACTTACATATCTGCAGTAATATTTCTAAATGTATAAATGCCTATTATTTCACCTATAGATATTTGTTTAGATTGGATGCGTTTGCATCAGACAGTTGGGTTGGGTTACCAGTCCCCACGAAAACCCCCTTTTTCAACTATAACACACACACACACACACACACACACACACAAACACACAGAGAGAGAGAGAGACAACTACACAATCTTTCACATCTAGATCTAGCAGCCACACAAAGTTCTACAGCGGTCCACACAATAATCTATAGACTATACTGAAAACATAAACCATGTCATCAGCAGTACATACTACTAAACACCAATCAGTGCAACAAGTGTGTATTTCTCAAAGAAATATGTTACTGCAGTTTCAATGAAAAATGCAAATATCTGAGGTGATCAATACGACACGCACTTCATTTCACATCTGACAGTGACGACCTGGCCTCTACTTCTTATCGACACTGAGCGTATGTCATTCTCCTCATTATTTTGGCTAAGTGGGCAAAGGGGCAACTTCTCCCTCCGGCAGACCCCAATGTTCAATACGACAACGCGAGCGGTCACTTTAATTAGCAGACATCCGACGAAGACCGTTTAAGACCTTTCTACACTCCCATTGATTCTCGTCTTGTATTTTTCGGGATCGGTTTCACTGCATCTGAACACCCGGGGTTTAGACGTCTCCCGCAAAGTCTGCTTGTTAGATGCTTCCCGGCATTTATCAAATATAAGTGATATGAAAGCTTGTCTTGGAGGCAGAGGAAAAGAGGCATTTTAGGATTACCGCTGACTGCACTGGAGATGGATATTGACATGAGAGCCGACTACTTGTGAAACGCCACGCTGACTTGATCTCAGCGCCGGCAGCGAGCAGGGACCATCAGGCCTGTTGGGGGCTTGTTCTGCCAGGCCTTTTCATTACAGGGAGGGGAAGGATAAAGCGGAGGGCATTTTGTACATAAGCAGAAGCGAGCGCTGGGAGACAGTCAAGGGCTGAAGGAGAAAATCGGAGGGGGAGGTTAGGATAACAGACTGATCAAGCAAGGCTATTTTGTGAGAGCAGCGAGATGCAAGGGTATATGAAGTCTTGTTTTTATCAGTGGTGCTGTGCTCCGGTGGTAATAAAACTGACAGGATTCATTCTCGGTGATATACAGACCTCTTAGAGCGGAGACAATGGAAAACTAGCTCTTAAACTTACCTAAGGGACCGAGCACACGGGAGGGGAGGGAAAAGACTAAAAAATGAAACATTTATTGAATCGCTCCATTTTTCCTCAAAGGGAGAATAAAATTTGTTTAGCTCCTTTTGAGAGTTGTGCTTAATTGGCATGTACTGTATGTGTGTAGCGTTGCATACTAATGGGCCAAGTACACACATGCACTTGATACAAACTCAGTCACCATAGTGTAGGTTTTCTTGCGTATGAATACAGGCAGTTGGAGTTTAATGGTAGCAAAAATGACAGTAGAGCAGGGGAATGGATTGTGTGTATTTATAAAAAAAAGTCTGTCATTGACTGCAACTGAAAACTTAGGCAACTCATGGGTTCCCTATTCCCTACCCTATTAGCTTAGACAATGACTGCAGGCACCATTTGTATGTAAAGGCACCTCATGGTATAGTGTTTTTGGACAGAGTTCTGAGGCAGCATTATATTTGAAAAATTCAAAACAAAATAATGAAAAGATGATTACTAAAATAAGAATTTCTTACTAAATTGCATCACAAGTTGGTGAAAAATCACACACTTGGGAAAAAACTGGCCTGTAATTGCAGCGTAATAAACAAAATTATTCAATACTGAGGGAAGTTCACACACACACACACACAAAATTTTCTAGAATTCACACTTAGCTCATGATTTATACATAGCTTGTTTGGCATGCTGTCCCAGGAGAGACCCCTGAGCTCAAGGGATCCTCGGGCCCAGGGCTACCCCCTTTCACAGGGCAAGGGGAAATTGAGCTCAGATCAATCTCAAACTCCCCTGCTGCTGAGGCTAAGGTGAACTTCCTGAGAGTAAGACATTAAAAAAAACCTTAGGCTTATTTTATCTATAATATAGAGCATATTTGGATGGTGGGAGAAAACCAGAGAACCCGAGGAAAACCCACACGAAAAGGGGGGAGAACATGCAAACTCCTCACAGAAATACCAGATGGCCCAGCGAGGACCCAACACCATTGGTATACTTGCTGTGCTAGTCACTGGGCCACCTTGCCGCCCATTCTGGATAAGGGTGGAAGAAGGGGAGGAGGGGGGTATCTTCCAGGTGAAGATAGTTGTTGAAAGGAAATAAGGTTATATATATAGTGAGCTATTGTGGGCCAGCTGGGTCAATCATGAGCACGTGCTCCTCTCGAAATTAGTTTCATATTAAACTATAAAAAAATTTCGAGAGGATCACGTGCTATGTCGGACCACAGCTGATCAATCAATAACCAACCAATCAGATGTATTCAAATGCATATAAATAGTCTGCCTTCCTTACCTTTGTCATTCTCATTTTTTCATCAAAACCCCCCTCTCACCCCGACTCTTTCCACTCCTTCCTAAATCCAATAGCAGGGGAGTTCTCGAGACCTACCAGACCTCAGACTCCCCTTTCTCCCTGCTGTCTAAATGGAGAGAGCCCCAGGCTTGTGGATCCTCAGAGCTCAGGGCTCTCTCCCGGGACCGCATGCCAAATACGATTTTATTTATTTAAGCATTAGCTAAGTGTGAACTCTTGAAAGATAAGTTCTGCACATGCAAAACAACATTGTGTTCATTCAACCTATCTGCGTATCAAACCAAAAGACCTGTGCAAAACTTGCTCATGTACCATTACACTCCCACCATTCACTCATGACTTTTTATAAAAAAAGTATTAAAATAATAGGATATTTTGATGACAGCTGAGGTTTAAAACGACACTGGATCTTATGGATCATCGCATGCCCATACATTTTAAAATATATATCTTCTGTTTGGTTTGTAATGACATGAGAGTGAATAAGGTTGGGTGTACTCTTGGAAGGTTTTATTAAACCAATTAAAATGAACATTGGTGTCATTCGTGTGAATAAACATAAAGGCTTGCATCTAAACCTTGGTGTGCACCAAACATGCAAAGACAGAACTCTAAAAACATGAGCGACCCTTGTCAGGACCAAATTTATCTAAGCAAAGCAAAAACAGGACATGAGGTCACAATATGTGGCGAGAAAGCTCTTGCATACCTGTTTTTCTTCATCAAAGTTGCAATTCTGCCGTTTATAATTTAACCCATCAGTAAATCTTCGTTTGTGTTCATAACAGATTAAATATTCAGAATTCCTTCTGCTGTTTTAAAACTTAAACACATTCATTAGCTCTTCACAACATTCTTTCACATTCTTCGTCACAAAATATACATTATAAAAACCATTTTATTTGTATATTTAAGCTCAGATTGAAAAAAGAAAAGCAAATCAGGGTCAAATGTATCAGTTATTAAGTGAATTAGGAGAATCAAACCACAACTGTGAACAAACCATAAATCATTTATCGCTTTTGGCTATCTGCTCCCTTGACAATTGACCGCAGATGAGATTTAATGAGTATGTCATATATGCATTCCACTTTACAATTTTTTGTAATCAGATATTAATATCTCCCATTAAACTATTTGCCAATTACAGGCCGTGCTGCAATTAGAGATTACTACAATTAGAGACTACCAAAGACACTCATTATATTTCTACCGGACTATGTACATGTCACTGCACCGAGAGACATTTATTAGAGCAGGTACTGGTCATTAACAGACAGGCGATGGCATTTTTAACACTAGCGTGTGAAAGAGCTCGACCTTTTGGAGGTCTATTAAAAGAGCATGTGACAGGTGAAAAAGGGGGAAAAAAAAGAAATGGTGGAACGATTAAGCAACAGAGAGGACGGAGTGTACATTAGTCTGCTTTGAACAAAGCTTCAGACTAAGATTTTGGGAATCTACATCGAAGCTGATGGGCCATAAATTTAAAGATTAACAGCACAAGGCACATTAATGATGAGGAAGAAGACATGGAGCTGCTAAATCACAGATGATGTATGACCTTGGTGTCATATTTTAACTCACATTAGCAAGGCAAACAACTCATTATTCAACAAGCACAATAAAAGTGCTAGCAGTATCATATCCTTTTAACAAATCTGTTCGTATGTTTATAGATCTACATGCAGTGATTCCATCAGACAGCAGAGGTTATCTGACTTATACAGCATAATAATTAGAAGTTATTATTAAATGATGTGCAGTTTTTGACCCTGACGACACTGGGCCTTTTTTGAGTGTGGGATTTGACAGGTAAAAATCTCCTATATGAAATGCCTTAAGTTATAGCAGGTGATACAGTTATACAGTGGCTAAATGCACTGATGAAATTTCTGTCTGAAACTCATTCAGTGGGCAATATACCAAATTAATTACAAGAAAAATGAAGATGGCCTCATTAAATATTGAAGAGGGCACAATTATGATCACACCACTAATCTTTTCCATCTGTTTCTGAACAAATGAATTATTAGTGCACTCCTCAAAACTCCATCTACATTTACTGTAATATATTGGTGCACTCAAAAGAGTGTAAATATACAGTAGGGTTCAAATTCAAATAAACAAAAATGTACTAATCCTGCACTAAAAGGCAGATCTAAATGCAGGTCTTTCTTTAATTAATGGCTTGTTTTAGTCCAAAAAATTTTTTTCCTTTAGTGTTTGTTTGTAGTCATGATCTTTATGTAAATAGAATTTAAATCTAAATGTAAATATAAAAATATTTTACTTTTTTTTAATGTAAAATAATATGTTGTAACTATTTTAATGTCAAATTAAAATTAAATGTCACATTTTTTAAAATCTGTCCCCAGAAGTGTCTTTTTAAATTTCTGAAGCACCATTTTTGCAAGTCTTCTTTAAAATGTCAAATTCAAATAACAGATACACATTTAAATATGTTTGTGTGTAAATGTAAATAAATAGACACATTTCTGTTAATGAATGTAAGTTTTCAATTTCTTTACATGAATACGATTTGACTACCCAGAAAACCATAAAGCACTGTTTATTTCACTCTTATATTTACATTAGGGCTGCACAATATATCATTTCAGCATCGATATCGCACTGTGATCATTCGCAATAGTCACCTCGCAGGATACGCAATGTTACGTTTGTATTTTAATTCATAATTTACATGTGTTTTTGATACCTTTGATTGCATAATGACCTTAAAAGCATTCAGGCATAAGAAATTGTACCATTTGTGATTTAACAATGAATAATTCTATTGAATTGTTTTTATTTTTATAATTCAGTTACTGTACTTGAAAAATGATAAAACACTTTATTTCAATTCAATTTATTTCAATATCTTTTTTTGATTATATTTATAGATTGTTATGCATGAAAAAACTCACAACACATGCAAATACAGAAATGCACTGCAAATAGCACAGCCCACATGTGTCGGGGACCCCAAAAAGTTAATATATTGTTTGTTACATTTTATGGAGATGCACTCCCACTGCAGAATCATGCCAATCAATCTAACTTTATAAATTCTTTTTCAAATAGAGATATTAAGTCATCTGGTGGAATTGTATTCATATCACAATATCTTTTGCAAAATAAAAAAAAATGTCACAATGCTAGATTTTTCCGATATCGTGCAGCCCTAGTTTATACATTACATTTCATGCATGATTTGTTGCCCTACAAAACCATGCCAATCGATTGAATATTAATTTATTGTTTCCAAATAGGGCTATTCAGTTCCGGTGAAAATGTGTTTATATCGCAATATATATCGCAGAAATACAGAATTTTTCTAATATCGTGCAGCCCTAATAGCTAAATATAAAATGACTTCTAAAACTTCCAAAATCTTACAGTAGTGGGAGAATAATCCCTATACAGGATACTAAAATATATAGTTTTAGGTCTTGCTGACTTGTGGCTTCTCCATAAAATTTCCACGTCTATCATTTTCCTTTCAGACAAAACCAAAGGATGCAAACTAACAGAGCATTCGACAGTGACTATCCCACCACACTCCTGGGACACTTTAGCCTCACATGTCTGAGGTCCGACAACGAGCCGACCATCACAACTTCACCAGCCGCTACCAAGAGACCAGCTTTCACTAGCTGTCAAAAGCAGCACGCAGACAATGATCAGCCAGATGGTCACAGGTACGACAACATGCAAGCCACACTCTAGAGGATAGCGCAGATACTTATTTCCCTCTTAATTAGCACCCTAACATTCACAGAGAGTCATAATCAGCAAACAAATGCCAATGTCAGCATCCAGTGTTTTTACAAAAAAAGACGGCTTGTTAACCCGTCAATCCATGACACGTTTGGCACTTCTCCATCTGTCTTTAGCACTGTATTCATTTTTGGGTCCATGTGTACAAGCCTCCCAGAAGTCTCGTCTCTCTGCCCACTGTCTGCAGCTTTCTATTAAGTCATCCGTCTTCCTTTCCTCCCCTGATCTTTCTGTCAAGCATCCTGGGCAATTCTGCCAGACTCTTAACTGTCATGGCTGCCCTTGCGTCCTTCTCTCAGTCCGTCTCACAATTCACTTGTGCACTTGAGCTTGTGGGACGCCCACTGGGGTGCCATATTGAACATGGCCTCCAGAATGAAGATACAAGATGACGGTGTCAAGACTTATTTTCAAGATGGGGGATTAAAGCTGAGATATATTATGCTGCTGCTTTGCTTTTGACATCTTTCTGAGGGTGTTCACACTTGTAGGTTGGTTCTTTAAATACAAAATGAAGGTGAAAGGTAATGAAGGTGAACCATTTCATAGTATTCACTCAGCAGCAATCACACTTTCTGTAACGTCTGAAGCAATGCTGTTTGCTAGGCTAAACACTGAATGTTTGTGTGTACATTGTGTGATGGCATTTTATCACTTGAGAACTTGTTAATAGCTTATAAAATGTGTTAAGGAATCATTACAGCAATAGGAATTCCTCTGCAGTAAGAAGCCAAACAGGCTCAGGATGATAACATGACGTCAATTTGGCGATTGTACCCCAACGTCATGGGATGTTGCATTTTGTTTGAAAATGAAAATTGAGTTGACGTTAGAACCCAATGTCAGGTCAATGTCCAACGACGGACAGACATTGCATTTTTGTTAATTTCCAACGCAACTTAGAAACAACAAAATATCAACATTTACTGATGGAACAGCTTGATGTTGTGTGGACTTTGCAAATATGACGTCTATCGGATTTTGGTTGCCATACTTGATGAATAAATATCAGCATTTGACGTCAATTTGATGTTCGTTTAAGATATTGGCTCGATGTTGGACTTTGGTCACTTTCTAACACAACCTAAAATCAACAAAATATCAACGTTATTTCAGGTCATTATTGGACATTAAAATAACATTGTCCTTAGACACTGGCCACCTAAATCTAATCTAATATTAATGTTTGATGACGTTGTGTGTCTGCTAGGAAAGAGTCTGCCGTAAAGAGATGTTTCAGACATCTGCATTGAGTTGTAATGGGGAACACCATACACTCTTAAAAGATTCTGCCAAATTGGTTAAAATATAAACCAAAGAAAGTGATGGGTTGATGTTTTTAATGAAATGTAATTTGTACCCAAATTTGGGTTGAAATAACCCAGCATTTTTAGATTGTAAGTATGACCATAAAAAAGGTATGTTCAACATTTTTGTAAGGTTGCAGTTTGTGACATCTGTTTTGTTTAGTTTTTTGGGGGGGTGGGGGATTGGCTGGTTTTGATGGCTTTGGATTGTTGCATTTATATTTCAGTTTACACGAGTTCAATCTGTTAAGTACACTTTAAAATATCCTTAACATCTCTAAATCTCTTATCTCTAAAATATCATAACCCAAATCAGAATATATAAATTCAAATATGGACTAACTCAAAGTTGAGTTCATTTTTTTACACAACTATCAGCTGTTTAATTTGCTCATATCTGACTCAGCATTGGGTTAAAAAAAACCTTGCAATTTTTAGAGACAATGTTCGGACACCAACTTGCACCAGAGTTTGTTTTAATCGAACTAAACCTGCCAAATGTGAACACACCCTTAGGGACTATAGGCTTTTAGAAATCAATTCCCTTAAAACCCTTGTCTCACAGTTTGGGTACATAGTGTCTAATTAAAGCAATATTAGCATTAAAATGATTTCTGACATTTTCAAGTTTTATTTAGGGTCACTCTTTTCAACATAATATTTTAGGATGAGCTTTTATGTTTTCACATTAAAACATTAAAAACACTTACATACAGTACACACACATGCTGAAGGGGGAAAAACACAAATTAAGAATAAATAAAGAAAAATGTTTATTCCCGTAAATCACAAAATCTGAAAATTATGCTACTTAACAAAATGCCATTAAATTTAATAAATAAAATGATATTATGTTCTTTGCTCAAATCTTTTCACAAAAAGGACAATAAACAAAAAGAGTAGTGTGTGTGATTCAAAATATGCATGCAAATTAAAGTTGAATTTTAACCTTCAGGACATTTTTGATTTTACTCATCCTTAAATCGAGTCAAGTGAAGAAATTGGGTCAACTCAAATGTCCTGAAGTTTGTTGCCTTAAATTTGAGTCAACTTTGTTTGTTTTTTTTAAGTGTATTTAACTTGCAACAATTTATGTGGTATGCCAAACCATTGGACACAAGATTCCAATTCAAATTTTTATTAATATTTAAAATATTTTTTTTTTAAATCTGTCCCCAAAAGTGTCTTTTTAAATTTCTGAATCACCGTTTTTGAAAGTCTTCTTTAAAAAGAGGTATTCAATGCACCACTCATAGTGAGAGTCACTTACATTCATAGCAATGTTGAAATGATTTTATCAGCAGCTTGATAGCTGAATCTTTGTTTTTATAAATAGGATTGCATTAAAGTTTGAACTTAAGTAACAATGAACCTTTCTAATAATTAATCATGCAGCTCTATTTTACAACATTTGACAAAAAGAAGTTATAAAATCTATTATTAACAATCAGTAGCCTCTAAGTGTCATTGGATAAAGCAACACCCTTATACACAGCTCAGCATATATGAGTACACCCCTCACAAATCTCTCATTTAAATGAATATTTTCTATAGGATTCTTTACAATATTGTATTTGTGTGTATATATTAGTTTAGTCAGTACTGAAACCAAATCTGGAGCTAATCTAACAAAATAAATTACAATAATGGTTAAAGTAGTAGCCCCGAATTATTTGTTAGGGAAAATATAAAATTAAATGTTCAAAAATAGCAAAATTCAAGAGATACAACAAATATGTACAATTTTGTTTAAATGTAGTTTGTAATTTTTTTGGCACTATTTTGCACGAATTTAAATGTATGATCTTTCCATTTCTAAAGATGTTCTGTAACAACAATATTATTTTAATAAATATTTCTATTTTAAAAATCTGTTTTGTTCATATGCACCAATATATATTCACTGAGAAATGGATATTCATTTTCAAAATAAGGTGTACTCATTTATGCTGAGCACTATATATTTGTCTTAAAACCTACATCCAGTCATAAATAAAATTACACAATGTTCATTCTCCACTCCAAAGCCTTTGGGAAACTGCCCTATAATATTCAATAGGCTTGGCTGTTTGAACATCATTTTGTCAGCATTCAAAAATAACCTTTTACAAATTAACATAAACCTCCTAATCCCAACGGACCATTGTCTGCTTTCAGATGACACTTCTGAGAGTTCCAGTCTCTTAACATCTGTCAAAAAAAATCTAGTATTCTTTTCACTTTTTCATGCTCTGTACTTTCTATTAGGCTGCAAAATCCTCATCCTATGAGCTCTTAAAATCTTATAGGCAATTGAGACTTGCTTTGCAAATGGACTGTTGACTGTGCGCTCTGGGAAGTATCAAATAATTCCATCTGCAGTTTATTTGGAGTAGTGAGCATTAACCCGCGCACTTCTCCATTACATTTCAGACCCTACAGAAGAGTGGAGCAGGGCCACCTGATGTGTTCGAAATGGACGTAATTGAGTGGACCGAAAAGATAATTAATGAGCAATCAATGGACATGCAATAGAAGGGGGGACACGTACAGCATGCAGGGGATTCAATCTAAGAGTTATGAATGATTTAACAGAGGAGGCAGACTTGCATGACAATACAGATCTGTACAGTTCAGACCAATTTAATCTACTATCACTCTAATCACATTTACAGGAGGTCTACTGTATTAAAGCAGAGTTTTCTTAACAGAATAACGATAGGCTTTCATTGCACAGTCAGATACAAATAAATATTTTATGGCGTGCTTGGGTGAAACTGTACAAAATAAAGTTACGATTTCCCCGTCAAATAAAATGGTGCAAGAGTGCGTCTTTATCCACAAAGGTCATACAGTCACTTAAAACCACTACAGATAAGCTCTTTCTTTTCCTGCTCATTTCCAGCCTTCAGAATTTAATTAACATCAAGGGAATGAATGACTGAGCGTGGAAGCTGTCATTTCTTTCTTTTTTTTTTTTGTGTGTGTGCATTCATTATTTATCAAACTGGCACCAGACCACACCATGGCAGCATGACTGCTGAGTCGTGTGACACATTTTAGGTGATGAGTGAGATGTAAATGTGGTGTTTGTTTCAGTTATTAAATTGTCAAAACATATGGAGAGAATTTGGACACACAGATATTAATTTCACCATTTCTGATCCACCTTGCAAAACAACTGTGTTCAGATTGTATTGATGTTATTTAGTATGTTGGTAATCAGTTGTATCATTTAAAGTACAAAGCTTTCAATACAAATATTCTGGCTCCTGTAGATGAAGCCCAGTGGGGTGAAGAGCAACTACTTAGAGAAACTAATCAATTTAACTGCACACACAATGTCCAAATGAATGGGACAAAATATAGTTAAATGGGCATTTCACTGAAAAAATATAAATTGTCATTATTTACTTTAATGTTTTTATGTGTGCGTAACAGAAATTTAGAAAATTATATCAGGTTTTTGGATTTTGGGTTCATAATGAAAGTCTATTTGCTTTCCAAAAAAAAATCTTAAAAATATCTTCTCTTTGTGCTGCAAAAGAAAGAAAGTTGTACATGTTTGGAATGGCGTGAAGGTGAATTGAGCGGAATATTTCAACTTTTAAAATCAATGGAAACTTTTAATTACACAAAAAGTTTGTTAAAGAGAACAGAAATGCTATTTAGGCTGTTAAAATGTAAAAACAGGTTCTTTGTGGAACCCAAAATGGTTCTTCTATGGAACCACTGTGAAAAAACCCTTTTGGAACTTTTTTTAAGAGTGTAAACATTGATAAATGATTCTTACCTGTCCGTTCTTCTTGAGGTCTGCCCACATACTGGTCCCATCTCCTCCTCTCATCAACACATGGTATGTGAAGAAGTAGATACCAGGTAGAGGGCATGTGAATTTTCCAGTGCTGGGCTCATAGTAGTTGCCAACATTGGTCACCACATCATCAAACTTGAGCACATCAGTGCCTTCGTGTTGCTTGCGCAGCCCTGCGTAAAAGGCAATTTTAGGACTGTAGAAGGACGGCACATAACCACCAGGCCCAGGACCTGGGGGTCCTTGTGGACCTGGCTTTCCAGGCTCGCCAGGTGGTCCTCGTGGACCAGGTGGTCCTGGGATCCCCGGAGGTCCCCGATAACCAGATTTCACTCTCCGGTTTGGAAAATCAGGAGGTGCGGGTGAAACAGCAGTTAGCTCCTGGCCCTGAGATGTGGTGTAGGGGTCACAAACCATCCGACAGCTTCCTAGCATTTCATAATGGCTTCCAGAGGTGCCGGCTCCTCCTCCTTTTGTGCTGTGGACCAGTAAAGGGATTGTGACCAGGAGGATCAGAACCATGGCCACACCCACAGCCGCTCCTATGACACGCTTGCGACGGCTGAGCCGGGAGGCAGCAAGCGTTAGAAAGTCCTCCTCTCCTTTGGGTGGAATGGTGCCCGCCAGTGTGAACAGAGTTTGAGAAAAACTCGCTAAAGTGTGAAAGCAAATATGTGTTTGGGTACTAAAGAACAGACACACCAGAGATATCTATAGAGGAATGAGGCCAGTGGGGAGAAAGATACGAAATGAATTTATGGATGAGACAAGGAAACCAAGAAGAGTGTGGAGCATACAGAAAGGAGAGGGTGCAATGGGACCTGTGGTAGGACAGAGTGAAGATCTACAAGAATGAAAAGGAACAGTGGCAGCTGCAGCGGAAAGGTGTGGCACAGGAAAGAATAAAAGATGATAACAGGAACATAAGGTGACTCTTGGCCACCTTTTAAATGTTGACACTTTGAACACAATGCAGTACAGACTGTTTAAAGTGTTGTCGTTTCTTGTCTAATAACAATACTGATCTTCTGATGTATGTCCTTGTTGTTTAACATTAGATCTACCGTGAATTCTCCAATGCACAGAAGATGCGTTGAGTTTCTGATTGCATAAATGACAACACCCCGTTTTTGTTTTTTCTACTTCAAGTTCTCTTCCACAAAATATGTGCAATTGAACAACTCCGAAACCAGTTCATAAAGGGCTAAATGTAAACAGAAATGAATGCTGCTAAACAAATTTCAATGTCCAGCTAAACAATGGACACGTGTAAAAAATTAATTGATGCACTAAAATGCTCCTTTCACAAATTTGTCCAACACTTTGCACTGAAAGCTGATGAACTACAATGTATTAATCCTTTGGATTATTATTATTATTTATTTATTGTTTTAGGGACATATAGAAGACCCCTGTAGATGCTCTCTGATGGGAAATTCCACAGAAACAGAACTGGAAGAGGAAAAAACATGAAAAGACAATAAGGGAAATTTTATCTCATGCTCACATTACAACTATATTTGTCACAAGCACGTTGCAACTGTGTGTGTCCTGTTTTCTAAAGTTACATATGAAATTTAACAAAATGAAAGTTTTCTTGCATAGTTTATTGCAATAACCAACCCAAAATGCATCTAAAACAGTCTTTTTTATTTTATATTAGAATGACCCCTAAATGCCATAGGTGCTATTAACAACATGTACACAAAAACACACACACGTAAGTGAAACCCATAAAAATAATTAATAAAACAATGCTTCAGTTATTCTACTGTTATTATAAATAGTTAAATAACTGTAAAAGTGCACTAAAGAGACACTTACCCCACTTCGATGTCACTGAAGATATTTACGATAAAAAAAATCTTCCTGTGTTGTCGGTCCTTACATTTGTTGAGTAACAAATTAGCGGTGAATGAGGTACATGTGCATCTTCAGCAGACAAAGACTCCAATATTTATTCCAACACCGTGTCGTCTTTTAGAAGCTCTATTCAGACAAATCAGGTAAGTTAACTTAAATAAGTTGTAACTATCTCTTCTGTCTTAATTCCAAAGGACTGTTACTTGTCTGAACGCGTGAGGTAAACTTCCGCTTTTATCGTTCGTTATTTGTCGAGAGAAATAATGATACAGCAACAGCGCTGGACTTCTGACTCCGACACCTGTGAGATTTTCACACACACACTCACACTGTCCCCTCATTCCACCATCCGGTCGACTCCTCCCTCCCTCCCTCCATCCCATCTCATCTCATCTCATCTCACCCGCGCTTCTCTCACTGGCTCCGTCTCAAACACCGCTGTGTGCTGCCTACCTAGAACACGCTATAGACTGAGCTTTGAGACGCAGCCGCTGTCTTCCCCTTCTTAATCATCATTTAATGAGGGAAAGTGGTGTAAATGTTAATCGTTTATCATGTCAGCAGCCCGAGTGAAATAATGCTTAATAAAAAATAAGCAATTTTATTTAGACACACACTCACAATTGTTGTGGACAGCACAGAAAATGACTCAGTAAAGCATCTCTATCTGTTTGGGTTAAAGGATGGAGCAGTGTGACTTTTCGAGGCCATTGTGTGTGTGTGTCTCAGTTTCTCTCGCTTTCAGAGCTCATTAGTGAAGGACACTGAGACCATTGTGCTCTCCCTCCCTCTCTTTCTCCGTTTCTATCTTTATTTCTATCTATCTATCTATCTATCTATCTATCTATCTATCTATCTATCT
>CAIGQQ010006052.1:7862841-7877365 GCA_903798035.1 Danio albolineatus | reverse complement strand
TATCTATCTATCTATCTATCTATCTATCTATCTATCTATCTATCTATTTGTCCATATATTCTATCTATCTATCTATCTATCTATCTATCTATCTATCTATCTATCTATCTATCTATCTATCTATCTATCTATCTATCTATCTATCTATCTATCTATCCCATCCCTGGGAAACATCCATACACACTCATTCACACTCTACCCAATTCACCTGTACCGTTTGTCTTTGGACTTGTTGGGGAAACCCACGCAAACACAGGGAGAACATGCAAACTCCACACAAAAACGCCAACTGACTAACTGGCAAAGGCAGCCGAGGCTCAAACCAGCGACCTTCTTGTTGTGAGGCGAACGTGCTACGCGCCTGCTCCACTGTGCAGCCATAGATACAAATTCATATATAAAATGTATTTCAATAGCAATACATTTAAATCTATAGCTATCTATCAACCTGACATGATTGCTGTTGATCTATTGACTAGTAAGTGGATGCAAATCTATATCAACAATAAATTATCAGCAATTATCTGTAACATGAAATAACATATCTAAAACCGCCAACATTACGTTTCTAAAACTGAAAAATCCTCCATATGTATTAAATAGTCTAATTTAGATCACATTCATACAGACCTCATTGCAGCCTGTTGAAGGCTAATGCTAGCAGTGTTTAAATATTAGGTCTGGTGGCAGATCCATTGAGAATTCAGAGTAACTCATCCCATCTTCCTTCCTGTCAGGCTTAATCACACATCTGCATTTTTAAAGTTTAATGGTGGAGGTGGTAGTGGGGGGAATACATATTGACAGCTCTTTTTTTTCCAGCCACCCCTCTCCACACCTCTTTTTCCGATATGACCAGTGTCAGGGGAGAGAAGAACAAAAGAAGTGGACAGAGAAAAGGAAGGACCGGAGAGGAACGTGCAAAGCCCAAGTAAGAATTATGTGTGAGTTATTACATTGTTGAGTTAAACACTATGTCATTTCCACTTTGTGTGTCAGTCAGTGCCTTCCATTAAAAATACACACACACACACACACAGAACGGGCTTAACCAAAATGGGTGTATAATCATCGCCGCGAGACATAGGCAATATAGTGAGAATTGGATTTTTAGTGGCTGTTAAAATATTACTGAGATGATTAATATTGAAAAATGCACATGTCTCTGAGCTGTCTGTCTTTCATTCACTGTTCTTTTCTGGTCTTGACTCACCATTCTGTCTCTCTCTTTCTTTTTTCTCATCATGTAAGGGAGAGTTGGGTGAGTTGTGTTTGCGCTGGATTTTGATTTGTGAAAATGCGACTCTGCTAACACTGAATCTGACACTATTTACCCCATAGCAACAATTTGGTTAAAACAAATCGTTCTTTAAAGAGTTAGTTCAGCCCAAATTAAATATCCGGTCATCACTTGGGTATGCTTTTGTCCTTTAAACAAATTTGTTTCTAATTTAATTATTTTAATATGGTCTTTTTGGCCTACACAGCATTATGTTACAGTAACAATGCCAAGGCCACAGGTTTGATTCTCATGGAATGCATAAATTGATCGAATATATTATAACATGCAATACAATATGCTCTTTTGCAATATACAATATGCTTTTTATACCTTTTTGTTGATAGGACAGTGGAGGAGGGTGTTTTTAGTAAACGAAAACTAAGACTAAATCTATTGGTCAAAAAAATAATTAACTGAAATAAAGAAGGGGCACCACGGTGGCGTAATGGGTAGCGCAATCACCTTACAGCAAGAAGGTCGCTGGTTCAAGCCTCGGCTGGGTCAGTTGGTATTTCTGTGTGGAGTTTGCATGTTCTCCCTGTGGTCGCGTGGGTTTTTTCCGGGTGCTCCGGTTTCCCTCACAGTCCAAAGACGTGCTATAGGTGAATTGAATAAACTAAATTGGCCAGAGTGTTTGTGTATGAATGAGTGTATGGATGTTTCCCAGTACTGGGTTGCAGCTTGAAGGGCATCCGCTGTATAAAACTTATGCAGGGTAAGTTGGTGGTACATTCCACTGGGGAGACCCCTGTTATATTGCATTGCATATACAGTAGTCAACATATGTAATTTCATCCGATGTTAAAACTGTATATCTATTCATAATAGTTTATGCAATCTAGGTATTTATTTTTAATTTATTTATATATTTTTTTTTTATTGGGGGGTGCTGGGAGGAACACATAGACATCCATAATGAATGGCAGAAAATATGTGCCGTAGTAAGATCATCTTTGATGGTTCACTTTGACCAAAACACAAGGAGACAAGTTTTGAAAAATATTGTCAGCGTTCACATTAATGTTTCTCAGAGGATCACTTAGTTTGCCAAAATAACTGTAGGAAATGTGTTCTGTAATTAATACAGAGGTTGTGTGAGAAAAATGCAGACTTTGCAGATTCAGACAGGATTAAAATCACCAAGGATATCTGAAATAAACAAATATCTCTAACAACCCCCTGAAAAACTAGTCTCATCCTAATAGAGCTTAAAAACAAATTAATCTCTTATGGTTTTTAACATGGGCGCCACGGTGGCGTAGTGAGTAGCACGTTCGCCTCACAGCAAGAAGGTCGCTGGTTCGAGCCCAGGCTGGGTCAGTTGGCATTTCTGTGTGGAGTTTGCATGTTCTCCCCATGGTTGCGTGGGTTTCCTCCGAGTGCTCCGGTTTCCCCCACAAGTCCAAAGACATGTGGTATAGGTGAATTGGGTAGGCTAGATTGTCCGTAGTGTATGAGTGTGAATGTGTGTGTGTGGATGTTTCCCAGAGATGGGTTGCGGCTGGAAGGGCATCCGCTGCATAAAATAATGCTGGATATGTTGGTGGTTCATTCCGCTGTGGCGACCCCGGATTAATAAAGGGACTAAGCCGACAAGAAAATGAATGAATTAATGGTTTTTAACATTCACACAGCTACTTCAGCTACTCTTTTTTTAAATTCCTGATTTGAGTATTGTTGCATCTGACTCATTTTAGCCTTTAGGTGATGCCTTTAGTCACCGATGATGACTCAAGCAAAGTGTCGATGGTTGTTTCAGTATAATGTGTCTGTAGATCTCAGTTTGGCTTTCATTGACTGTTGCATGACTTCAAACTGTCAGGATTTGTGTTGAATGACATTGGTGATCCGATCTCTGAACGGTTTTCTTAGAACAAACTGTTAGTCTTGTCTTAGAACAGTGTTGTGGAAATATTGTGTGCGTCAGATCAAACATGCTGGTATGGATCGAGCATGAGAATGAGACAGTGTGCTCCAGTGGATGTCGCGCTTCAAGGTCTCTCTTGATTCTGCAAGAGAAAGACGTCATGAGTTATTATTACCATTATGCAAAAATAAATGGTTCTGTTTTGTTGAAAGTGACTTAGATACAAAATAATGCCAAACATAGATGTTAATAAACCGAAGCTTATTCTAGCTAATAGAAAATGTAAAAATATTAAAAAATTTCCAAGTTTTTCAGGTGTCACTATAAAAACCAAAGCAAACCATACATACAAAGAAAACAACACTAAGTAGTTCCGAAATTAAGTTATGTGTAAAATACATTTCCACAGGGAAAAAGCAGTGAACACATAAAAACGGGAGGTGTAAAAAGACATGGAAAGCCTAGACAGCAGCTGAAATCCCTGCCTCAAATTTGTATTTGTATACATTACCAGGATGGTGAAGGACGTTTCAGCTAGACAATGACACAGCCATAAAAAGCATAGCCAAGAAAACTCTCAACTGTTGCAGAAAATGGAGCTGCTAGAATAGTCCAGCCAACCACCTGGGTTGAGTCCAATAGAAAATAAGAACTAAAGAAAAAAGTTCATAGATGAGACCAACAGAACCTGTTGAAGACTCTGTTGAGGTGGTGGAAAATCATGTCTAAGCAATGCATGTGCCTCCATTCTCTATACAAGAATCATCTTGAAGCTGTCATTACCAAAAAAAAGCTTTTTATACACAGTATTAATGTACATTTAATTAGTTCAGTATGTTCTCATTGTGTCATTTCATAGTTTTTATACATAACAGATTTACTTTTTTGGTATGTTTGGATTGTTAGAGTTTTTTTTTTTACCAAAATCTGGTACTTTTCATGTTAACAGCTCATTTAAAAATATATTCACATGGAAAAAAGAACAAAAACATAAGTCCTTCAATGCAAATTTTATGCATATAGAACATTAGATTGTTTATGTTTTAAAGACGTAAGAACCGCTTCAAATAACATTTACAAATATGTTTGTGTATTTAAAGATACAAGAATCTAATTTATTGTTTCAATGTTTGGTAAAATTTTGGTGAATTAATATTTCAGTCGTCATTCAGAGACATTTAGTAGTTTGAAATAATATAATGTACAAGAAATAATACAGAGAGAAATAAGTCTGTAAAACAACAGAAAATGTACTGGCAGTTTATTACAGTTTCTTTGTACCATAATATACAACAGAAACCCAGACAATGTTATTAAAATGTTATTAATATTATCAATTGAATGTTAATAAATGTCACTTTTGCTAACTTTTTAAGGTTAAAAGTTGTTCGGAGAACGCAATTCAGAGGCATAAATAAATTACATGAATCACAAAATAAGGAAAGCTGCTCATTTACAATTATTTTTACAGTGTGGGAGAAAAGTATAAATATTTGAACGGACAATTATTATTGCATGCATTAAACATAATCTAGCATGTAATCAACAATACTTAAATATAAATGACGAGTCTTTTGTTTGTATGTAAACTATTGTTACACTATGAATCTATTTAAACTTTAAAAACCTGTGCTGTAAAGTATAGTCTTTTTATCAGAAAATTATCAAATTTAAACTAAAAAATAAATTCTATTGTGTGCAAAAGTTATTTAAATCTGTATTAAATCATTTATAGATTTGATGCTTGAAACCCTATGTTGGACAAGTTTAGTTATATATATATATATATATATATATATATATAGATGCATGTACATTGTACTCTGATGCACACTGCACATATAGGCAACAATTAAAATATTGCGCTTTGTACCGAAAAATCTACTTTGAATGCAAGTACAGGTTATATACTATAGACCTAGTTAGCTATTTAAAAGAAATCTCTCAATGATCTGCATTTTCACTAGGTCTCCAACACTAAATTAATGGAAAATTACAAGAAAAGGACTATTGTAGCACACATGAACACAGACTCACTAATCATTAGCAGACACGAGATCCCACGAGACTCGCCGTGACACTTATTGAAACATGGATTCTGCGCATAGATCCGCTCGTGTCACCGAGTAGGAGAGAAGAATGATTTATACGCCATTATTTATGTTACATTTTGGATAATGAGATTACCACTGGGCAGTAAAAAGAAATTAGGACATGAATTAACACTCGGTTAAACAGGAAATATTGATGGAGTCTCCCAAACGGTCAAAGGAGCGCTGACCTGACCTCTGCCCCGGAGGAAAACAATGGATCTTGATCTGAAATATAACAGCCTATAGATCAGTGCCTTGGAGGGTTTTGGTGTTGGCAAAAGATTAATAAAACATGACCATGTGCTGAAACAAAGGCCTATTGGACTCTCCGTCTGCTTCAGGAATAAGGTGTAAGTAAGGAAATGGATTCATACAGTAGACTGAATGCGCTTGAAAGGATGTAATTACCAGAGGCTGATTTATGTCATGAAGAGTTGCTTTGTGTGTTCAGACGTCAGAAAAAAGATGACAAATAAATGTCAGGTAAATATCTGTGTTTCCTGAGTGAGGGAAAGAAAGAAGGTGTGAGACGTTAAAGGTCACCAACAGCGTCTGTATGTGTCCATATATACCAAATTTAAAAAATGGATTCTTGTCTTTTAAAATGTTTATATAAATAATAAATAACAATCAGAGTTAAGTATTAATATTACTTTTCTAAGTAACAAGTAACGTAATGCATTACTATTAAAAAATTAAGTAATAATATTTGAGTTATTTTTGGAAAAATGTAATGCGAGTTGCTTTTTAGTTTGATTAATTCGCTTTTAAAAATTGAATAGCTGAATTAAAATGCACGTAGTCACGTTGAATCCCACACTCAGTGAAAGAATGCAGGAACAAACAAAAACCAAGATGGCAGAGCCTTAAATTTCTGCGATGGAAGGATTATCATAATGAATGGAACAAAGAAAAGGGAAAAGGGCATTGTCTCTATGGACAGTGATTTCGTTCATTTTCTTGTCGGCTTAGTCCCTTTATTAATCTGGGGTCGCCACAGCGGAATGAACCGCCAACTTATCCAGCATATGCTTTACGCAGCGGATGCCCTTCCATCTGCAACCCATCTCTGGGAAACATCCATACACACTCATTCATACTCATACACTACGGACAATTTAGCCTACCAAATTCACCTATACCATATGTCTTTAGAGGGGAAACCGTAGCACCCGGAGGAAACCCACGCAACCATAGGGAGAACATGCAAACTCCACACAGAAATGCCAACTGACCCAGTCGAGGCAAAATATACAAAAGTAGTAAACACATTCCATTAAACATTGATTAATCTGTATATATGGCATGTGTAGAACGAGGGTCAGAAAGTTCTCAGAAGATAAGAAAATGCTTCATTATTTTGATATGTTTTTTAAGGTAAATGAAGTTGTACTACGGTGGCCGAGAGAGCTTAATGTGCTGCAATTATGGAAAACACATCCGCTTACAAAAAACGCCAACAAATTAAGAAAAGATCTTCGTCCTTTTGAAAGCACACGTGCTGCATATTTTCACAATGCATACACATGAAAAAAATCTGCATTTTCCCAAAACACAAATTAATGAAACCCGCTGCATTTTCTCACAACGCAAGCAATTTATGAAAACATGCTTCATTTTCTTACAACACAAAAAGAACAGAACACAACAGAATTGTTTCAAGGGGACCCAAAAACGTGACGGACGCCGCTATGCCGTGACTATTGCTCAGTGAATATAGAGGATCTTTAAATGGTGAGTTTTTTTGTTTGTTTATCTTAATATTCCGATTCCCGTGACTTTAGTATTTATTAGCCTAAATAACCATAACCTAAATAGCTGGGTCTGTCACATTTTAGGGTCTCCCTGAAACATTTCCTATGTGTTGTGTGAAAATGCAGCTAGTTTTCGTAAAATGTTTGTGTTGTGAGAAAATGCAGCCCTTTTTAAAAAATGTGTTTGCGTTGTGATGATTTGCTGTCAAACTGATGAAGATCTTTTCTCAATGTGCTGCTGTTTTTTTTTTTGTAATTGCATGTGTTTTATTAAATTGCAGCACGTTAAGTTCAGCCACCATAGTGTAGGCTATACAGAGCATTATTAATAGCAGAGTTCCTTAATTAAAAAAAGAAAGAAAGAAAAAATCGTGCAACTTACAAAATAGATCAAGCCCCAGCCAGGTGAGAAAAATTGATGCAAAAGTAACTCGAATGTAACATAACACGTTACTTACCATATAAAGTAACTAAGTAATGCAACTAATTACTTCTTTGGGGAGTAACTCAATATTGTAATGCATTACTTTTTAAAGTAACTTTCCTCAACAGTGATGACATTACAAGCAACCAAAAAAAATTTTTTTTTTAAATTAATTAATAAAGAAAATGAACAGAAACATAACAGAAACATTATCTAAATGTTAAAACATTCTAAGATGAGATTCAGTTTATATTCTTTAAACATTTTTAAGATCTCATTTAAATGTAATACAATGTAATTGCTTTACCAAAGCTTTGTTTAGTTATTTTTTATTTTAGTTTTAGATATTTTTTTTTTACATAATTTGAGTACATCACGTTAAGCTAAATGAAAGTGGGAAATGCATCTTTGGCAACTAGTTAAAGTTTTTTTTAAAAAAAATTTATAAATTTTATTTTTGTTAACTTTTTTTTTCTTTTTTATATAATACACAAAAAAAAAATCTACACAAAATTATCTGTACAATTTTAGTTAAATTTACAGACATTTCTTTCAATTTCAACCCAATAAACTCCATAATTGCATAATTTCAAATAGAACATCTGCAAAACTTTAAAAACCATAAAAAAGTGTAGACGTTGTGTTAGATATTTTACTAAATATTTATTATTTTTCTGAAATAAGAAAAAAAAGATACATATATAGAATGCATATGTTTTTGCAGTGCACGACAATATATGTGTGTTTGGTAGAGAAGGGGAAATGTAACAAAGTAGGTGAGCCGGTGTGTGTGTGTGTTTCTGTTGTGCTGTTTCATTAGACTCTGATCATGGTGCCTGATGCAGAGTGACAGTGTGTAGATTGAGTTGCACAGCCACTCTAATTCTCTCCATTAATAAGCATCGTTCCACACTGCCGTCCCGGACCACATTTATTAATCACAATTTGTCATCTGCCTTGCGCTCCACCCCTTCTGTCTCTCTCTCTCTCTCTCTCTCTCTCTCCTCTCCTTCCCTTTCGTGTGTCTCTCTCTCTGACCACTTATCCCTTGCTTTCCCTCTATCAAACAGAAAGACATGGTCAAGCATGCTGAAATGTCTCTCGTTAAGTCCACATTCATCTTCTTAGAGGACTCAGAGACTAATCCAAAGCATTTCGCACAAATGTTATTTATTTGCAAAAGTCATTATTGGAATCTGTATTCTAAAGGTGATGAGATTGATCTGAAAGCCATGCATATTCAAAAAACACTCTTTCGTTAAGCAAAAAAAAAACTTTCTGCACATGAACACTTCTGGTTTGGTAACTTGCATTAAAAGATTTGAAACTAATCATTTTAAATAATAAGTCTGTGTGATAAATATTAATAAATAAATTCAGATTAAAAAAAATATTCAGAAGCACATTTGTAAAATGCAATAAAATAGATAGAAAATTGGTGATTTTCCTCAGCAGACTGAATACTTTGGAATTTAACTTCGCTAGGTATGTATGTATGTATAGAGAGAGAGAGAGAGAGAGAGAGATTAATGTATGATTAACTTTAATAGTGCACATTGTTATTCTTTATTTAAATAATCCAAGTTAATCCATTAAAAAAAATAATTTGTTTCATCAAATCTGACCATTTGCGTCTGCGTTTGGAGTAGTGGTTGTTCTCTCTTGATGGTTTGATGGCTTCAATCGCTATATTCTTAACCAGTGTTGCAGGTAATGCATTACAAACTTTTTAGTTGAATTAATTAGCTTTTAAAAAATGAATTGCTGAATCAAAATTAAAGTAGTTACAATAAATCACACAGTCAATGTGTTCATCATTTTGAAGGCATTGAAGAAAGGGAAAAGGGGATCGTTTTAATGGACAGTGATTTTACTTAAACAGTAGTACCAATAGTACAAAAGTAGCAAACACATTGCTTTATACTTTCAGTAATCTGTATATACAACATGTATAGCTCTGGGGTCAGGAAGTTCTCAGATAACATTATCCGAAAATATATTTTTTTGATGTTTTTTTTAAAGGTATAAATGTAGGTGTAGGTTTTATGTGCGTCGTTGCAGAACTCCTCTATTTAAAAAAAGAAAAAAAGTTCTGAAAGAGATGAAGCCTCAGCCAGGTAATAAAAGTAACTCAAAAGTAACTCAAAAGTAAATGTAACGCATTGCTTACCAGAAAAAAAGTAACACAAGTTACTTTATTGGTGAGTAACTCAATATTGTAATGCATTACTTTCTAAAGTAACTTTAACCAACACTGTTCTTAACACTGTATTTTATTTAGTTTTCTGCTCATGTTTTTAGTTTCAAAGACATTTGTCATTATGTTTCATAGGCTGAGCTGTTAATAATATGTAATCATGAAATAATGTTACGCTTTGTGTTTGAACATATCACAAGCATATTTTTCATCCAGTTTATTGTCTCTTTGAATTTTGCTACAGGACGGCAATATTCAACGTCTGTTATAGGGAATATGTAGAAGGACTTTTACTTTTTAGTAACCCAGTTCAAGCTCTTCCGGTGAACTGTATGGCTTTACAGAATCACCACGTTTAGGATCAGTTTTCTGTAAAAATCTATGATTTTCACTGCCTGATTTATATACGATATAAAGTGGGTCTCAGGATGTACAAGAAGCACTGCATTAAATTTCATCTTTCTTTAAAATATGCTAATTTAATTTACCCCAGTATTTTCAATGGAGTTTCTGAAATCGTCTGCTGCTTCTGGCGGTGCTTGCCTTGAAACTGCTTTTCAATTAGTTTTACGCTTGCACAACTAAATTAATGTGTAAGTAACTGATTATAAATATAATTATGATTATAATTTATATCATATATAAATATAATTTAACTGATTATATTTTAATTACATTACAACATTGATGCTGTAAAAGGAATCGTATGACATTGAAAATAGTCACATTAACCTTTACCGGAAGTTTATTGGTAGGAAAAACACAAGCTGTGCAGTACTACATACTGGCGAAAAGACACTTGTTTCAAGCTTTTAGGGTTATTCATGGTCTGCTGGAAGCAATTTCTTAACAAGTTCTCTTTTAATACTCGATGGATGAACTGTGAGGAGAATAATGGAATAATGACACCATTGTACCCATTTCTTTTTTTTAAAAACGATTCACTGATTGTTAACAGTTTAATGAAAGTTACTCCCATAATTCTCACAAAGCATCATGGAGCATAGGAAATAGGTGGATAGCAAATGCAGCATCCTTCAAGTCCAGAATACAGGAGCTGAAACACAAATAACAGCATCTTAGTTACATTTCACCCTGTACAAACTGCCTATCGGTTTTATTGGCTCAGAGGATTAACTAATTGGACTTGGTCTCATTACCCTGACACTCTGGATTCGAAGACTTGTCTCAAAGGTAATCAATCCATACACAGGCAAATATCTGTCAGGCTGCATAAACCCCAGCCTGAAAGAGGAGGAAAATATCAGCTCAACACTAAAACTTGGTATAAAACAGCTGCAAATTATTGGAGGATTTAAGGGGGTTGTAGATCACAAATCAAAGCTGTAACCCCAAATGATCTTAAAACATACTGCTGAGGGATGCTGTGCTGTTAAACAGGATTGATGCTACATATATAACAAATGTTTCATAAGATTTCATATGATAATAATCATTTTTAAAAATCATATTTTCACCTTCTGCCAAACTGACCTTTGCAAACCGAATTTGTGATTAAGTAGGTAACTATAGCAACAGTATATCACTTGAGGATTTTTCGTAAGGGTCAGTATTACATTGGTAAAATAGTCCTAGAAGTCATTACACATGATTAAGTGCAAAAATGGTGTAAGTTAAAAACACCATGAGCGCATAAAAACAGAAAGTTGTTTATTTTATCAAATAAAGCTAAAGAAATCATCCTGACTTTGCTTTGCTAATTTTTATATTTAAAATATACCATTATTATATACAATATATACAAACTAATTACTGTACTTATAATGTACAGTTACTTATAATGTAAATCAAGCATTGTTCATCAATTCACAGGTCTATATAAGTTGTTTTGCATAATAACTAAAAAATAATAAGAATAAATCAACCAAAGAAAGTTACATTTGTCCGGCAATTACAAAAGGAAATATGTGCTCATTACTTTAAAACACTTCATGTTTTGATTCTTATTTTAATTTACTTTAAGTATTAGGTTTTTTAAATAAAGCTAAAAGGTCCCGTTTGACTTATGCCTGTTTCACACCGCAAGCGCAAGCAGGGCGTGAGCAACACGTCTATTCTATCTAGTTACCTATATATCTCTATATATAAATACACTTTTAAATTTTTCATCTGCACCAAGGCTATAAGGAATGTCATTCATGTCTGGTGCACTCAGAAGACAATCGCCTGTGACATCATGTCATTTTGTTTTTGGTTGTCAGGATGTTGTAGGCGTATAGTTATAATAATATTTATACGATATAGTTATAATGATATTTATACATGATCAAACTAGTGTTACTTTCTTCGCTTCAGCGATGTCCAGCAGCTAGTTAATTCATGCTCGTGCAAAGGATAAGACGGACAAAAGTAATCAATGCATGCCCTTCTTTTACTTATGTTCGAGTTGTCAGGTTCAGTGGAAACAGCTCCCGGTTGGAAGAACTTGAGTGAACATGAAAACAAAGCCGACTAAATCATTCCTCTACAGCACACAGGGAGCTCAGCTCACATCATCCAGGCATGGGTGTCGAACTACACTAAACTTCGTTTTTCCTCTCTCCCCTTTCCCTCTTAAGCAAAACTGATACTAAAGTTGTTTTACATTTGGTTTTGTAGTTCGGGCCTAAATAATATTTATTGCAGTTTTTAATCGTTTAAGTTCATTTAATTGTCCATATATAAATCATTTGATATTATTGATGCATTTATTGGGTAAAATTGCTACTTTTTACTGTCATTAAATGTGTTTAAGCCATTATCAATGCACTGTCACTTTAATTGAGCGTGAGCAGCGCAGCAAAAATAGACCCAGCGCCGAAACTATCGTGGCACTGCTGCTTCAGCGACGCTGACGCGCTGCTTCTGCTTGCGGTATGAAAGCTCTAATCTGTTAACATGGACGCTGAAAAAAAACACACGCTGCTCACGCGCTGCTTGCGCTTGCATTGTGAAACAGGCTTAAAATTTAAAAAATTAGAAGTTTAATTTCTATGAGTCAAAAAATGTAATTGTTTATTGAGTAATGAAAATACTTTCATACAAAGTAATTAGAAAAAAATATTTCAATACAATTTGAATAATGTAGTTGCTAAGTAATGTTTGAGGAATTACTTAAGTAATTACTTGAATTAATGTTAGCCAACATTGACAATAACTGTAGGTTGCGACAGAGGTGAGGATCCCAATGCAGTTTATTAAGAGAATTACCAGGCAGGCAAAGGTCAAAACAGGAACAGACAGGAGCATGCAGATAATCCAAAAGCTTAGTCAGAGTACTGGCGAATGGTCGGGACAGGCGGTAAAACATCATGAACAGTAAAACAAAGCAAAGGTTAAAACACAAGTCAAGACAAGGAAAACACTTTACAATGCTCACTTAAAGTTTTAAGACTCAACCAAGAGTGTGTGAGGTGTAAGGAATGATGGGATTTGTTATTCATTTCAGTTGCAGAATTGTAGTCCAGGTGATGCTTTCCATCAATCTGCGAGGCCTAGATTGCCGATGATCGTGACAAACTGACTTGATTATGCCATTTGTTGTACTTGTGGAAGTGGGCAGGGCTAAAGGTCTTTGCTTCGATCACTTTAATACTCTGCAGCACATCGTGGGTAATGTAGTTACAGTCTGCATGAATTAAATATAAAAAGAAATAAGCTAAATCAATGCAAATTGATGCAAATGAATGTTTGTTCAACATAAGCATATTCAATCGATTAATAAACAGAACTGTCTGTAAAGGTTTATCACTTATTGTTAAAAAATCAATTCTGCTTTGAACAAAATGAGTTTTTACTTCCATGGCCCGATTGTTCCACTCTATTTGCATCAATGGAAATCCTAACAGATCGCTTTTGCAAATAGTAGACTTTCTTGATGACCTGCAAGGTTATGTATGCAGATGGAGATGTTTTACCAGAATGATCATTATTAAAAGCTGCCATTTGCATGTTTAATACAGCTGTTCAGCCAGAGCCTTCAGATCCATATGAAAGATGCCTTTTAAAATCTCCCGAGACTGTTCTCATTGGCAGGCCTCGTGCGGTGTGTTAGCCGGATTGGGGGTTCTGTCATTACAGTACCTTGCCCTCCATCTCCCCGCAGAGGCCTTGCACTGTTTTTCTTAAGCAGCGCCAGTGTTCGAAGGGGAAAACCAAGCCGATTTTCATGTGCAAATGTCAGTCAGTCAGCTCCCAGCAATCACAGCCTCGACTCCTCCCGAGGCCCGCGCGAGACGACGGCTGAATAATTTAGCAGCTCGGTGTCACTGCGCTCAGGGGTCACAACCTTCTAAAGTGATGACAGAAAGCGCTCCCCAAGTCCCTCCCATTCACTTCCATTACCACTTATTTACCGCCCCTGAATCCTGGCAGACAAAGACCGAAGCCTCTTGAGGGATGGAAATCAGCCGCACAGCCCAAACAGTGTCATAACACATGAAAAAAATAAATACACAACAACATTTTCACAAAGAATCCCTCCGGAGGCCGCGCTTCTCCCACACACACACACATACATACATACGTAATAGCCGGACGGAGACCCAGACTCACCTCTTCACAGAACAAAGGGAGATTTTTTCAGCTGAACTTTGGCTTAATTATGGTAAAGAGCAGATAAAAAATAAGATTTGATTTAATCGGGGTGAGGAGGATTCTGTGGATACGGGTTTGAGGGAGAAGGGAGGGAGACGGCGGACGGAGGGAAGGATTGATTTCTTCAGTGCTGCAGACACATTCTACCTTTCTATCAGTCACATTGAGACATTGTGTCATTCTGCGTGAGGACTCATCTTTCTTCTCAGCTCCAGATGTGACAGGAACATGACAAGGGTGCGTGGTCTGTGGATGAGACAACTGCACACACACACACACACACACACACACACACACACACACACACACAC
>CAIGQQ010006052.1:7759113-7837351 GCA_903798035.1 Danio albolineatus | reverse complement strand
TCATTCATTCATTTTCCTTCGGCTTACTCCCTTATTTATCAGGGGTCCCAGCAGCGGAATGAACCACCAACTATTCTGGTATATGTTTTATGCAGCGGATGCCAGCCACAACCCAGAACTGCGAAAAACCCATACACTCTCATTCACACACACACATGCACACAAAAACACACTCATTCACTATGGGCAATTTACCAGTGTGGGGTTGTAGGAATGAAAGGGATGGTAAGGGAACAGTGGGATAAAGGGGAACGGAAGGAAGAGGATTAACAGTGAACAGGTAGGTAGGTTGATCGGGTGTCCTACGATGATGCCCAGAGTGGGGGTACCATCTAGGTAATATTTTGGTAGAGTGATTGGACCCCCCCGATTCAACCTAGGAGGGAAGAGAGGGTTATAAGGATTGTTAATGGGAAGCAAGGAAATAGAGTGAGGGAGGGTTCGAGAGAACAAGAAGAACAGTGCTAGAAGGCTGGTCGGCTTTAAGTAAGTTTTAGGGAGTAGGTGATTGGTTAAGGAGGCAAAGTGAGTTGTGGTCCCGCTGCTGAATCTTTGTTAACAAGTTAACTCCATTTTAGTTTATCCAATTCACTTATACTGCATGTCTTTGGACTGTGAAGGAAACCGGAGCACCCGGAGGAACATGCAAACGGGGAGAACATGCAAACTCTACACAGAAACTGACCCAGCTGGGACTCAAACTAGTGACCTTCTTACTGTGAGACAACTTAATTGTTTTTTGTTCAATCCACTTAAATGTATTAAAACAATTAAGTTAAATGAATTGATTTGTGTTGGGACAACATGAAGGAATTGTGTAGATCCCAGCATTTTTTACAGTGCACATTTTACAATATTTTTATTTTTTTATAAAGTTATTTATTGACCCAACTTCCAATGTTCAACTCGTCTCGTCTCATCTCAGTCAGGAGAGGATCAGTGAAGCCTGGCTTTACGCAGCCTCAGTTCTGCGGCTACAACATCACTGGAGCTTCTGAAATGGCTTCTGTCCTTTGCTTTAAGATCCTCCAGCACAGGATCGGAATAGCTAATGCATTTGGGTGGAGTGGAAAAAAAAACAAGCTCTCTCTGCCTCTTAGTGTCCATCATGTGTCATGGCTGCTCCTGGGTTTTGTGTTCTGTCTGGCTGAATCTCCTGCTCCAGCGGTTGCTGTTGCCTCTCTGTCCCTCAGAGGCAGATGCTCCATAGCCTCCTCTCTCTCAGTCCAGTCCAGTTCAGCCCTACTTTTCTCCTGACACCTTACACACCTCTGTTTTGTTGTCTCCCCTCACTCTTATGCAGGGCTCAGGTGTGCTTGAATGACATCTGTCCAGATCAGAGGTGTCCTGAGGCGTTTGGACAAAAGCCAGACACCTGACCCGGGGAGCCCTTATCCTTTGTTTAGTTTGTTTTGAACTCAATTCTGTTCGTATAGAAAACTTATTAGTAATTTAAACCCCAGATATTATCACAAGATGTAATGTAAAATATAAAAAAGGTAATCAAATAAAAAATAACAAAACAATTCTGAATTAAAGACATAAATTAAAAATATAAAACTAAACTGTAAACTCTGAGTTACAAGAAAAACAGTCACAACTCTGACTTTCCCCCCGGATTTCTCATCGTTACTAACTCATCCCAGCAGGCACACAACATCATAAGACATTAATATTAGTTCAGATTTAGGTCATCAGCATCTAAGGACAATATTATTTTGACGTCCAATAATGACGTGAAATGATGTTGATATTTTGTTGATTTTAGGTTGGAAAGTGTATTTGTAAAGTGATCCAAATCCAATATCGAGCCAATATTTTAAACCAATGTCATATTGATGTCAATTACTGATATTTATCATTCATTATTCACCAGGTATAGCTACCAAAATCGAATTGGCATTGGATTCATAGTGGTAACTTCCACACAATGTCAAGCTGTAACATCATTAGACGTTGATATTTTGTTTTTTTTAAGTTGCGTTGGAACGTCGGAAAGTTGACATTGACGTTGGCCTGACGTTGGGTTCAAATGTCAACCCGATTTTCAATTCCAAACAAAATGCAACGTCCCATGATGTTGGGGTACAACGTCAATCTGACGTCATTTTGCCTGCTGGGATAATTCAGAGAAATGTTTTTAAATAAAAATATCACAGTTAATTAATTAAAGTGTACCTCTGTAATTCTGAGGATGAATGAAAGAATGAATTGTGATATGTAAAATAGCAATTACCTTTTTGATACTTTTTCATCAACAGTTTTAGAACGTATTTCAAAATTGTGTTCATAATTAGCACATTATCTCGTATGTTATCTTTTGCACGAACATTATCTGTCCCTTAAATAAAACATAAATACAGTGAATAAAAAGTACTTCATCCCAAAAATTTGTAAAATGGACTGATGGTTGATTTGTGTGAGTTGTTCTGTAAAGGAGTATGTCATTTATTTGATTCTCAGATTGCTTTTTTCTTCATTAATTTTAATTTTCTTTTTTTTTTTTTTTACAAATTTACAAACCCTCTTATTGTCCTTTGCCTCAGCCCAATTGAACCTGCAGCTTTAATAGTTTTGTTATGCCTAAACTGTTATTTAGCAAAATTATTTGTTCATTTACAATCATTCACATCAATTGACTCAAAATAACAATTAATACTACAAATTAACAAATAACAAATAATACTACAAATAATACAAATAAATTTACAGTTGTACCCGTGTTTCTGTCAGCCTCTCCTCCATCATAGCTTAAAGGTGTATTGCACACATTTTAGGTTAAATTTAATGCAAATGTGAAAGGGCTGACAGTGATCAAGATGCGTTCTATCATTGAATTATATGATTTTATGCTTGTTTTTGTATGATTATTTGAGGACAAGCCTAAAGGTCAGGCCCTGTCACATTTTTTATTCCTAACTTTTTGATTTAGTAGGTATGACTTTGTATGATCTAATTTGTACAATTTAGTACGATTTGCTCATCACCCAATGACGGTTGGGAGTAGGGGTATTGTTAGGTGCCACACCTCCCTTTTAAAATCGTACATTTTTATACAATTGAACTTAAAATTAGCCACTAAACATAAAATACTTTCATTTTCTCGTAAGATCAGGCTGGAATGTCAGTATAGGTGCCCATATAGTAGTTTGACAACATACCTCATTGTCATGAACTCTACAATGAAAGTTACATAGGTTTTCATTTAACGTGGCTACATTTGCATGACAACAATAAATGTTTTCCTTATGCTTTTTAAAAAAGTTTGCTTAAAGACAAAACTTGTTCATACAGATCCAGGGAAATATAAATAAAAATGCTATATTTTATATGTCACTTTGTAAGGCAAAATACAGTTTATATATAATCTGACATTGTTGTTTTGGTTGTATCGTATACTATAGTACATGCCTACATATTGATTGATGTAATACATGGTATTCAAAACTTTTAGCATTTTCTTGAGCCCCAAAATGCTGTTGTCGTGTAAATATTCAATGAAAATCTATTTTTAGTTGAGAACTGTAACAGCATATATATACAGAAACTGATATTTTAAAAAGAAGCTTGTTTGCTTACTTGCAACCAACTCTATGCGCTCTTGAAAAAAACAAAAAACATTTTACATGCAGCCTTAAATTCGCAGTTTAATCTAGTTGACTCCGATCTCCATAATTCAACATGCGGTTAGCTTGCAGGCTCGCCTTAAATGTTATGCCATTGCTGACATTAAAATGGACACATTTGATATCTCCAGCTTGTTTGATTACCATGGGAACCGGCAAATTCAGACCGGCCCCAAAACAACCAGAGGCTGATGAAGACAAATGTGCAAAGCCACGTTGGCAGAATTGCTTTCTCGGTGAGTGTGATCGGCCACGCTCGAGAAGGCGGAACCAGGAGTTGTGATTTATCGTTTCGTGTTGTCCCAAGACCACCACTGTCTGCTGCCTCTCCGTGCCTTAATTACCCCGACCGTGTTTATTAGAATAGTCACACTACCTATAATACATCATGGCTGCTGTGGGAAGCGAGACAGCACTTTTCTGTGTGAGCTTCTTACTTGAGCACAATAAATATTTAGACAACATTATATAGTAAATATTAAAAGACCTCATGCTATTTAACACACTAAGAGCGAAAACTTAGCAAGGTCATGTGTCTAATACCGGGAACACAAATAGCCTACAGGTGGAAATATTTATGTGCATTCTTTAAGCTGAAATGTTATGTTATTTAAAAGTTATGAAGTGTTCTAATGCTATATTTTATGTTCATAGATGATTTAATTGTCATTTTAAGAAATATATGTTGAGCAAAATAATACTTTTTTAATCTTTAAAGTATAAAAATTGTGGTTAATATTAAAAGTAATTGATTAGTACACAATTATTTGTCTGTAAATGTTGTCAAATATATTGTTCTTTTGCAAGCTGACACATTTTCATCTTCACATGTAAATAATTAATAAATAATAAAGATTTATTTTTATTTTTATTATTTATTATCATTTATTTAAAAGGAAATTAGCATGTATACTAAAGCACATAACATTTTAATGAATAAAATCAAGTATATGTTCAGCATAGCATAGCATAGCATCTCTTAAAATGACCAAAATTAGGCAGGTTTATGATATTCTTTTATTTTTTATGTATTAATTCATACACTGTAAAAAGTGCTGGGTTCCACACAGTCGATTTGTGTTGGGACAACATGAAGGAATTAAATTAACTTATTTGTGTTTACAAATTTAAGTGGATTGAACATAATAAAATTAAGTTGTCCCACCCCCCCACCCCCCCAAAAAAAAACCTAAGAATTGTGTTGTTTGAGCTCGTTTTAAAAAAGTATTTTAAATAAACAACAAGCGTAAGTGTACATTTATATACTTGGTTTTTCCTCCAAATTTTGTATTGTTGTTCATTTAACCACGGTACATGTGCTGGTTTTACATGTAATAGGCCCACATGGAATCTAGTAATAGTATTAACATAAAATATGTGTTTATATTACTTTTTCATACCAGAAGAAACCTATAAAAACTTGAATTACAAAAAAAATTAAATAAATAAACTTGTTCTTAGTAACCGTGCTGAGAATATCAAAGATAACTGCACAATTTATGATTCCTAAAATGCTTTTGTACATAGTAAATATACAACCTAAAATATAGGTTAAGCCAAGCTTAACCCAACAGTAATTTTACTGAGAAAACATACACCCTTTTAAATGTGAAATAACATAAAGTGGGCTGATGTTGTAAAAAGATCAAATATAAGTGACAATTATACAGCAAAAAACTCAGTGTACATTTAACTCAATTTGAGTTTAACTTAACACTCCTTTGGTGTACATATGACTCCCTCCATTTTGGAGTTAAAATAACACTTTCTAAAGTGTGGAATTAGTACATTACTCACAGAGTTCCTTTTAACACTGTAAGAGTTTATTCTTACATCGAACTGGAGTGTGTGTTACCCTTCAAAGTGTTAATATATTATCTTTTTTCCTATATTATCAATTGGTGTGTGTGTGTAAGAGTGATTAAATATGTTGAAAATAGTTTTAATTTACTAAATGTTCATTCATCTTTTCAGAAATCATTTCAATGCATTCAACTATTTGCATTTTAATATGCAACAAGACATGTTTCAAGTTGGTTTGATCACTGTCCAAAAGAACTTGTTCGAGTAAAAAAACTGAACTTCCCATCACTAGTGGGAAATACACTGCATATTGAGTTAAAAGTTTAACACTGAAAAAAAAACTCTTAAATATACACTCTTTCACACTCGTGGATTAAAATGTACTCCGGTTTTAACACTGAACAACACCAAAAAAAAAAAAAAAAAAGATTAAATAAAAAATCATAATAATCACACTGTATATTTAACACTTGAATTTACACTTTTGCTGTTTAAAAGCTAGATTATAGAAATAGCCTACATTAAAAAGGCATAAATATTTAGTTTTGCACAATTTTACACCAGCAGTAGTATGTTACTATCTGTATATACCACAAATGAACACTAATGACTGTCCACTGATCTACTCAACTGACACAAATTATCTGCTTAATGTCACCATAATGATGAGAGGTGAACTTTATTAGCATGCAAGTATTAAAATCTATACTGCAGCTTATGAGGTTTTTTTTTTTTAAGAAGTGGTTGTCACATTATGCAGTCAATATATGTCTACCATAAAGCTTATTAACATTTGGAAAGCAGGATTCAAATAAACATCTATTTTCTTGCTAAATAAGTGCTAATTGGCATCGCTAAGAAGCCAAACTATTAGCATACGTGCTAGCGCCCTCTACTGTTCATGCTTGGCTAGTGATATCAAAAACTACTTTGTTGTGGTAAGGTGAATAGAAAGTTTAACCACCAGTTTTCTTAACTTTTAGCATTTAGTATTATATGAGAATAAAGTCAGTCTGTCCACTCTTTTCCCGCCTCATGATGTTCTACGTGAATTATAGGAGAAGCTAACTTTCATTAAACAGTAAACAATTAGTCAGGTGTCTTAAAATATTGGGTTCAGTGAGAATAAGATATCACTATATTTTAATTTAACAATTATATTACAATGAATTTTATTGGAATTGACTAATTGCTTTCAAGCAGACCATTTATAATCCAAAACTCGAACAAGCCTTTCTGCAGCAATAAAATGTTGCCTAAGACAAAGATTAACACACCTCACCCTCGGTTTTCACTACGGATATGGACTATTTGTAGCAGAACCTTATTATTTTAAATGATTTGTTTCAGTTCTTTTGAATGGAAGTTCCCCAAACTAGAAGTGCAACCCATGTACAGTTGTCACATGCAGAGAAAAGTGGAAGCTATACCCAAAAATCTAGTAAAATCCACAACTAAACTTAAATTAATCGTCACTGTGTTTATTTGATGCTGTCATAAGGCACCTCTACTTTTTATAATACTGGAGAGTGACATCAATGCAGTGTAAAGTATGGTGTGGACACTATAAAAGCCCTGAAGAAGATGGCACAAGGTCCCGGCACAGTCGCCGGAAGTGGCGTTTTTTTGTCAAGATGCACCTCCATTTAATTTTAATTATCTAGTCAGAGGTCAGCGATGTTGTTGGTGTCTAGTTGACACTAATTGGCCTGAGGTGAAGAGAGCTTTCAGTGTGCGACAGACAGCAGAGGGGTCAGAGATGAGGTGGGTCGCGGCAAACGGAGACAAGGACGAAAATAACGATGGGGAGCAAAGCGTGCCGATAATATGTGTGGAGACAGTTGCATGAGCTGCCGAGGAAATAGGGCTGTGTACACAGAGAGAGTGGAGCTCATTAAAGACAGGCCGATGCAGCGTCTTGGCTGAAGTTGCCTTATTGATTGCTATGGTTTATTTAAGTTAGGACGAGAGGTTGGATTATTTAGAGGATATGAGGGAAGTTTCTTGGAAATGGAGCTATTGATTTTGTCCAAGAAAATCAGGGTACATGAATAGGTGCCACCAGAGATGAAATGGAGAGCTGGGGTTTCACTTACAGACATAGAGACGGTTTTCAGCACTGGCTTTAATTGCATTCCTTCTGTTCAGGAAAACAGGCCAATAGTAACTATTTCCACCATTTTTATACATCGATCAATTTACTCTGTAAAAAATTATATTACAAAAAGTGTAAATGTCTTTGTTACTTTAGGCTGACTGGAAAAAATCATTTGATTCATTTAATTAAAAAAAAATGGGCAAGATTTTTTAGTGTTCATCAATCTGTATTAGTTTTTGATAGTTGATCTTATTGTTTTTTAATTAATATTATTTTTTACTTTATTCTCTATTCACACTCAATAAAATCTACTTATTTAAGATATCCTGAAACAACACAATTATTGGTGATTTTCTTGGGACAATGTAATTGTTTTATGTTTAATCCACTTAAAGTTAAGTTAGCTTAATAGATTTGTGTTGGGACAACATAAATTAATTGTGTGAAAGCCTGCTTTTTATAGTGCATCCATCAATCTATTTACTTACTATCTGTCTATTAGGGTTGCACAATATATATGGAAAATATTATATTTCTTTGATATTTCTGCGATAAATATTGCGATACGAATACAGTTTCAAAAGAGGTTCTGAATAGCTGTTGACTTTTCTGTGGAGTCAGTATTCAGGTGCAGAAATAGAATAATAACAATGCTTTTCTTACTTTATCTTGTTTCTAGTTGAAATATCAAAAAAATATCTTAGATCAAGTAAAAATATTGTTTTGTTTTCAAACTCAGAATAAATAAGTAAAAATAAAGAGTTTTTATCTTTAAAACAAGCAGGGGTAAGTAAAATGATCTAGTTTTCAATTTTAATTGTAGATATTTGAACTAGAAACAAGACAAAAATACTAAGAAAGATTTTTTTTTCTCTCTTGAAATGCTCAGTCACAGGCCTTAAAAAAACACATATAAATGATAAACCTTTACTCTGTTATGGTTAAGCTATAGCTGAGACTCAACACTTCAACATTGCAACTTCAACATTGCATATTTTGTATTGTGACTATTGCGAATGCCCACATTGCGATATCGAGGCAGCTCAGATATATTGTGCAGCTCTACTGTCTACAGTATCTGTCTGTCTGTCTATCTATCCATCTGTCTGGATTTTAAATGTCAAGATGGTAATGAATATTGAGCTTAAACAAAGGTTTCCGTTTTCTTTGTTTGTGTGCGTATGTTGTGTTATTGTAATACAGTGTCACTGTTCATTTGTGTGTTTTCATCCATCTTAATGAAAGAGTGTGTGTGGTCCAGCTGAAGTCAGCTATGCTCAGTTCAGCATGTACCTCGCAGGCTCACACACTCATCACTCCTGTGAAGGACTAACTTCTCTCGGCAGTTCTGCAGCATATCAACAAACACCTTGATGTTTGGCTAAGAACATAAATATAAATGTACTGCTGTGAGCCGATGGAATACATCATGCAGGGAATTGGATTCACTTGAACTTTTCTCTTCATACTGATATATATTTATATGTTTTTTCACTCACAGGGTTTAACTTTTTAAAGGGATTATTTTAGACTTGAAGGGATACGGCTAATATAGGATACAGGCAATTTTGCTTAAAATAAAAATAAAAATGATTTCTTTTAAAAGTTGCAGTGTGTCATTGACTTAAGCAGATGGTTGGCAAATTCTCTCTCCAGGAGATACACATCTTCCACTTCCAGATGACAGAATGTCAACAAATCATGATTTAAGCATATTCATTGTTCACCTACAAACAATTACTAATTTTTTTTTTTCCTTGCAGGAAAAAATAATATCCTAAATTATAACTAAAATCTAATTATCGTAGATTGAATGTTCACTTAAAAATAAGAATGAGTCATTGATGATAAAATATATTTTTTCTGGATTCAGGTATGGGTGTGAGTTACATGTTAATATTTATTTTATTCCAGAAAATGTCTTCCCGGTGGAAATATATAAAATATATACTGTCATTTAGAGCTTTTTTAAGAAAATGACAATTGGTCAGAATACCAAATGTTTTTAGTTGTTGTGATTGAAAATCAATGTTATTCCATCCAAATACTTATTTCCTAAATCTTAACTTCTTTCTTAAATTCTTGAAGTTATAACATTGGTATTGGGTTGTCCAAAATTTGATGTAAACATCTGAAAAATGTCATGAAAGCTTAGTAGTTTAAAGAACTAAAATACCACCGATTAGCTTATTTGCTGAAAGCACAATTCATATTGTCTGGGATATAATGTACAAGTTTTATAGACATCATCTATTGAAAAAATGTGAAACAAATAAACATATCAATGTACCCTTCACTTTTATTAAAATACAAATTGAAAAGCACAATATCTTTACCTAGATAGTTCACTCAAAATGGAAAATTCTGACATAATTTACAGATGCTTGAATTGTTCCAATTAATGTATGAGTTAAACAATGCTGATAACCTAAAATTATGGACTTCCAGAGTATTTGTTTTTACTATGTTTATTTTTTTATATTATATTTTTATGTTCTTAGAGAGAAAAAAAGGATTTTAAAACCAATATTACATCAGTTCCTCCAGTATTATACATGAGTCAACAATGTTACACATATATATCTAGGCCAGTGGGCACAGGCAATATGGTGATCTTGCACACGATGACAGGGTTATACCCTGTTATCCTGAACTTTTGACAAATCATTTTAAAAAGGTTTTCCAGGTGGCTTCAAAGCCAGCAATGCTATCAGAAAGATTGTGACTGTTTTTTTACTAGTCTTTTTTATTTTTCAAACAATGGATGTCAATGATTACAGCAGGCGTGTCCAAACTCAGTCCTGGAGGGCCAGTGTCCTGCATATTTTAGTTCCAACCCCAATTAAACACACCTGAACCAGCTAATCAAGCTCTTTCTAGGTTAGCAACTTTTAGGCAGGTGTGTTAAAGGAAGATGGAGCTAAACTGTGCAGGACACCGGCCCTCCAGGACCAAGTTTGGACATCCCTGGATTACAGGTTTCCAACATTCTTTAAAATATCTTCTTTTCTGTTCAAAAAAAATAAAACTGGTATATAACAAGACAAGGGTGAGTAAATGATGGCCGAATTGTCATTTTTGTGTAAACTATCCCTTTAAGCCCTCACCCATAACAATTCAGCAACTCTCCAGAGAAGCATTGTGGAAAAACAGGAGTTTATTGTGCCAGTGAGTGAATGTTATTCTTGTACATCTGTCATGGAAAGAAAACATCCAACTCTCCAAAAGCAAGAGGTACACTCACAAAGGCTTTCTCTTACATCCAAACACCACCACAACAATGACCATCTCATATAGTGCTGGAATCACACTGAAATAGAGAAAGAAAACATGCTTCAAATACGCTAAATAAGTAAATACATCATTAATAAGAGCATACACATTTAAATTTATGCTTTGACTGATACTTATTAACTGACTGACCTGCAGAAGGCAAAGATCCACCAGTAAACGCTGCAGGTCCATTGCTCAAACATGAAGAAAAGCAAAGCCACAGAGCCACTGCTGTGACATCCAATTGCTGCAAAGTCACAGTTAAATAAATTTCTGTGCTAATATCATGATGGTCATATTGTTGACAAACCTATTGCTATCATTCCTCCACTGAAATTGTCTTTAATGTCTGTCTAATTGTACTGGCTTTTACTGCGTTCCGTTTTGGATAGTAATAGTAAAGATATCTTTGTTGTATTTTATAATAAGAGGCTGTTGAATGCTTGATTGTGATTGGCTGGTGAACAAGTGGCAATATTTTGATCAAGGAACCGCATGGCTAGTATTCCAAACAGGTCTTGACCACAGCTCCATATCACTGCGTACACCCAATCATTTCAGGTAATTGTCAATCTACAACTAGTACTACACAGACACACACACACACAAGAGCTGTTTGTGTTTCCCATAAGTGAAATCTTTGACTCTGGTCCATTGAAATATGAGAAAATAATACACAATTTACATGCATCACCACCTCTATACATAACATACAGTATAGTGATGATGTGCTGCTGGTAAGGATACACAGAAGAGCTTGATTGTTGTTGAACATAGAGATTCCACAGAGAAACCCAACCAACTCGATGGCCAACAGGCCCAGGGTCACGGACAATGCCACCACAAGCCTGCACTTCAAAAACAATGGTTAGGACAGATTCATGAACGACACTATATCTGACTCCATAACATCATTCTCATCTACATATAAATACATATAAATTTCATTTCGGTCAACCAATTATATACTGTATATGGGTCAAAAAATTAAAAAGTATTTGTTTAATAAATTAACGTCCTGTTTTTTTTATTGTACTTTAATTATTGTATTTTTACAGAAAACACACACTATAAAGTCTATAATTGAGGCAACAATAGCTTATACCTCAAAATATTTTATTTTATTTGCTGACATAATGACTTTAAGTATCACAAGATTTAAAGATTTAAATCTTTATGCTTTGACACTATTTCCTACCACTAGGTTTTACCCATTTGTCAGCCAAAAGTTTTTGTATCATTTAAAAAATATATATACTAACACAACTTTGAACTCCAGGTTTAGACTAATTCAGTTTATATTCTTACACCAGCTTTATTACTCTTCATCCAGATTACACACATTTAATGACAGTATTTCTCTCCTCTGCTTCAGATGTGGTATAGAAGAAAGTACATTTTTACATTCTTCATAGATGTGCCCTAAAGTGAAAGTGTTATGGATACAAGTATGCAATATCATTTCACATCACAGAATCATGGAATTGATTTTCCATTGGATCCAGAGATATTTTTTTTGGGCAATTATACAAATTCTTACCAACAGCATAATCATGCTATTAAGCTTACTGAAATGTTATTGACAATGGCTAAAAAATGTATTGCTTTGAAATAGAAAACAGACATTGATGTACAAATTGGACTATGGATCTCAGAAGTTTACAACTGTATACAATTGATGAAAATCACATATTCTTTTAGAGGAAAGGGTGAATTATTTTAAAAGATTTGGAATCCATTTTTGAATGATAAAAACTACCATATGATTTGATTTGACGAAACAGTTTTTCCCCATTGTTTATATTGTATCATATCCTCCCTTTTTAATTTATTATTTATACTGTGTCTGTATGTTTTACTTTAGTTTGTTTGTTGTTTAGCTTCTATGTTCTGTATTTTTAACTTTTGAAAAAGCAAAAATAAAAAAATAATTTCAAAATATAAAAAAAATATATTGACATTTTGTATGATCATTTGTTTTTAAAATTCAGAATAAATATTTTGTTTACTTTTGTATCTGTTACACTATGAAAGTGAAAGAATGTTATACAATTATACTTTTTCCACAAAGTGTTTTACTTTTTAAAAACGGATTTTGATATATTTCTATGTATATAAAATCCCATTATGGAAATATGATTTGATGCAAACACCAACATGGCATGTCCCATTTAAAAACTTTGTGTCAGTAAGAACTATTTTAAGCCATTAATGCGTGTATGCAGAAAGCATGCATTAATTACCAATAAAGATATTTATATTGCTACAAAAAATGTTTGATTTCAAATGAATACTGCTATGCTACTGCGAATCTCTGTACATTAAAGAATACTTGAAAACTGTTTTCAAAAATGATAGTATTCAGTGATGTTACTTGAGAACCGAATCAACATATTAGAATTATTTCTGAAAGATTATGTGACACTGAAGACTGGAGTAAAAGATGCTGAAATGAAATGCAGTCTGGTTGAGCATATTTTTTTAAAAGCTGACTCCAAATATTTGGTTGTGTATGTACATTGTGTACATTATGTTCATCTATCAGTAAATATTACCCATAGTTTTCCAAAAGCACATATGTATATACCAAAACTGCATTTTGTTGCCTTGTACATGTGTAATGACAATAAAATTTAATTAAAAAAAAATACTATACTGTCTCACTACATGAGTGAAATAATTATATAGTCTTTAGGCCACTGTGAAGCAATAGAGAACAGAGAAAGTGTGTTTCCTCACCGTGTGTCCTCTGCTGTGTACTCTTCATTAGTGTAGCCGAGTGGTAGACAAGCTCTAACACTGTACTCCTGTAGGTCATTTCAGCATTTAAACATACAGCTGACTGCGGTGGTGGTGTATGATATGAAAATAATAATTACACACAGGAGAAGTTCTTACCCGAGACCAGAATATGATTATCACTATTACAAGGTGTGCAATGAGAGTCAGGAAGCGGGCAGGCACCAGACTGCTGACCGCCGACATTGAACACTGGACACAAAAGAGCGACATAAGAGATTTAACTGTGCAAGTGGACATATGACTAAAGGTTTAACGTGTTCGTCTTCACAAAACGTGTGTTGTCTCATAAATATACGTACCAGCTTTCCTAGGTTTTGAAACCTGAAGATAGAAACAAATAGATATACTTTTAATACTGTATATAAGGATACTACGCGTCTAATGCACTTAGTTTGATAAAGCTGTGGACAGTTATCGCTCGATATAAGCTTCGGGTTGCTACGACAACACTCTTCTTCTATTTGGCGAATGGGTTATGGTTAAAACAGGCCAACATGTAGCTCAATGCTGTCACCTGCTGGAAGGAGTCGCTTTCTGACAGTAGCCCTCAGCTTGGCTATTACAGTCTCAGTGTATTTAAACAAATTAGGTTGCATTTCATTTCACTGTGTTCTTGTTACTATACCATAAAGTACTGAGCAACATGAATTAACTACACGAATTTACTATGGTTAGTTTTTTTGCATGTGATTATGCTTAATTTATTAGGATTATAGTAAGTACCTACAGTAGAACACAACAAGGGCACTTTAAAATAAAGTGTCACTATAGGTTAAAAGGATAGTTCACCCCAATATGAAAATGCACTTTACTCTGCCTCAAGTGGTTGTAAACCTTTATTAGTTTCTTTTTTTTTTTTTTGTAAAACACAAACGATGATATTTTAAAGAAAGCTAGAAAGCTGTGCTGACTGACTCCCATATTTGCTTTTCCTGCTATGAATGTCTATGGTTAAAGGCAGGGGCGCCGCTGGCTGGCAGGGGCCCTATGGCAACTTTTGCGGGGATGAGTTGGGTAGTGTCATTAGGGCCCCTTATATTATCTCTGGGGGCCCTAAAACTGCTTGGGCCCTTAGAATCGTCCTAACTTTTCCCCTCCTAGTGGCGCCCCTGGTTAAAGGTTTAAACACTCACAAATGAGCAAATGAATGTATCATAAGTTTTTACTGTAGACCATTTCAAATCGGTCATGTCACTGGCCCATGCATGAACCTTTCCGGCTTGTTATCAAACTATTTCATAACTGTAACGAGAGGCGATTCAATCATAACCTAATGTTAAAACAGCTGTCATTACATTATTTATCAATATGTGGCTCTTTTTAGACTGTCAGAAGCTGTAGAAATAAAAAAAATGTAAAACAGGAAATAAGTTGGGACCATGGCTTTTGTTTACATCCCTCAAAATGGTCTATAGCCTACAGCCAGGAGTTGGTCTAGTAAATAAAAAATAAATACTAACTCATTGTGTTGCTATCAAGGGCATTTACTGTTCTGGAAGGGAGTAAAATATTAACCTTAGAGTTATGAAATTGAGAATAGCTCTGATTAACTTTTTAGACAGCTTTTGGGAAGACTTTTTTACATTATGGTGACAATATTTGCCATTTGATATGCAGGATGTGACATTTCTTAACAGATCTGAAACCAGGAAAAGGCGACGCAGTGGCACAGTAGGTAATGCTGTCGCCTCACAGTAAGAAGGTTGCTGGTTCGAGCCTCGGCTAGGTCGGTTGGCATTTCTGTGTTTGCATTTTCTCCCTGTGTTTGTGTGGGTTTCCTCCGGGTGCTCCGGTTTCCCCCACAGTCCAAAGACATGTGGTACAGGTGAATTGGTCCGTAGTACGAGTGTGAATGGGTGTGTATGGATGTTTCCCAGAGATGGGTTGCAGCTGGAAGGGCATCCACTGCGTAAAACATATGCTGGATAAGTTGGCGGTTCATTCCCCTGTGGCGACCCCAGATTAATAAAGGGACTAAGCCGAAAAGAAAATGAATAAATGAACGAAACCAAGAAAATAAAGTTGGCACACCATAGATAAAATAATATAAAGAAAGAATTATTAACATAATTCTTACACGCTTAAGTAACGTTTTGATCTATGTGGCTCTTGATCAGTCTGTTTTTTATGGTCGAGCAGTCTCATAGAGATTTAATGTAAGAAATACTTCACTATTAAATATTCAGTAAAAACATCTCAAATGTAATCACTTGTATAATGCTTGTTGTGCCTGTATTCCTTCTTTGACACTGTGTTGGGATAACAACTGGAGCTATTCATTGTATATAAATACACTTTATTACCCAAATACGGGTCATATTTTGTATGATTATGATATTTCTAAGAGGATATCGCTGAAGGGCTGGCCTGCGTGTCTACAGCAGGTTACTATTGGAGCAGAAGAAGCCAACTGAAATATCGCGAGATTTACATCCCCACTCGCTGCTGTAAGATGGAGAAGTTATGTTGAGGCGCAACCGAGGTAAGAGCTTAAATTAGTCTTTGTCTGTTTGATGGAGACGTCTGTTGCTCATTCTACGTGATCTTGAACAGTATCTGATGGGTTTGCTTGCGAATTGTACGTGTATGCTGTTATTAAAATGTGCGTTTTGGATGCAAAGGCTGGACACTTTGCTAATATAAACCGCCATTTTTAATTTGCGGTCGGACTGACGAGCATTGTGGTGTGTTGAATGCATGCGCGATGTGCGCGCGCATAGAAAGACAGAAATTATTTACATTCCGTGAGCTGAACATCTCAAATGAAATAAAATAAATAGTGCAAATATCGGGGAATTGGAGGATATTCACTGTATCACGACTGAAAAAAACGTTTATGTGATATCACGAGCCTATGCGATGAATGAGATGCATAATTTGAGATTTTGCAGAGTTTTACTTGAAGTTTTGTCTATTTACAGTCCTCAGTGTCGCATAATCAGCCGTTAAAACGGTGTATGTTATGTATGGATGCTCATGCCTATATAAGTATGCTGAGTCGTCAAGTTCAACAACAGTCTTGACACCTAAATTCCTCTTATCTGGTCTTTAAGGGGTTGCATTTTCCATCTTCAGTTCTATGCCATGTGGCCCACTTATAATATCACAGAATAATTCACTGTTTATATCAACCAATGCACCCCCCCCATAGATCTATCTTGTGTGATTTACTGTAGAGATGACTGCTGTTAGATAATAACTGCCTCGATTTCTTTCTCAAACTTTTTACTCAATCTGCGTTATTTTACATTTTTCTACATTAATGCTGATGATAGGAATTGAGAGAACTATTTATGCCAAGTATTTACAGTTTGGCAAACGGTTTCAGTGATTTAAGTAAAAAAAAAAGAATTACTTATTATAGTCAAACTGTAAGTATAACTTCTTTTCTACGTGGTTATGTTAATCAGTATTATTAAGAAAAAAGATTATTTGATAATCTATATTTAACACACAGTTTGCATAGTATATATATAATATATAATGTAATCCTTTAACCAAACAAATATCCAGACTTATTGACTGCAGCATTTTAGACTGACGTTTATTCCATCATGTGTTAAATTTATTATATATCTAATCCTCCAAATGATATTGCCTACAAATATATTTTGTAGACTTTTAGCATGATGTGTGTCACGCTAACAGTTACGTTCTCCCCAAATGCAGCTACGCACAAGTGCAGCAGTAAAAAGTGAGAAATCGAGCCGTCCACTGGAAGTCAGTGTTATGGTAGGCCCGAGTAGGGAATGATTCAGCGAGATATTCTGCGTTTCTCAGCTAACCAACCAAACCAACGCATGCACGAGCATCTCATCAGCAGCCACTGAGCGCGCTTCGCCTGCCACAGTTCACCCAGACGGAGCGTTTGTTGAAAATGGGTGATAATATACGCTACGGTACGATTGTGAACGCGGTGACAGACGCTGTTTTTGTGAGCTTGAGATCTGAGGGGAGTGAGCGGGTTTGCCGGAGCAGGCCAGGCTGAGCCGGGCACTAGATTATCGTCAGACCATAGCATGTGTGCTGTCCGCAGGAAAAATATGGACCGGTATAGCTTCGCCTTTAGCGTGTTCTGCTACAGTCGAGGCTTGAATTAACGATTTAGAGTGTTTGTTGAAAAAGAAAGACACTTTGGTAAAGATTTTCGCTATGAGTTTGGGCGATGCGGGTTTGTGTTGACATGTTGTAGGGAATTATGTGTTTTGTAGCTCGTCAAAGATCGCGCGAGCGGCTAACGGTCAGATTTAACCCCGTTCCTTTTACTGTAATTCATTTACAGTTTATTCAAAAAATGACGATTATTGTTTTATTTGAGGAGTTATTAACGTGATCATGTTTACCCGCAAAAGTTAGCTTGCTGACTGTGTTAGCTTGCTAGCAAGGAAAAACTAGCTAGCATGTTAGCTGCCGTTTTCCTCAAATTGATCTTCGTTTGCCGGCTTGTTTACGTTGGAATTAGTTAAGAAAATAATCTGTCGAGTTATTAGTTTAGTTTCACCAGAGCTGTGATGCTTATATTTGTACTTGCAATCTGTTTGTTTACGGTGTTGTACTTTCGTTTACGAGAACATCTCAGGTTAGCTATGTCATTGTAATTTTTGGTATTCGGTTAACTAGCTGGTTTGTTGCGCTATGGGCTACGGAACAGTTTTGTTCTCTGGCAATAACTAATAATTTAGCCTTCTTCTTTATTTGCTTTATATCTCAGGCCAATGCTTTGCTTTGACCGGGTTCAAGGTCCCGAATATGTTTTGTTTCTCTCAGCAATGGTAAATAACGTTACGTTTCTATAAATGCGTCATTACAGCCTTTTGTTTCCGAAAGTGTTTATTAAATTGTTGTATTCTGTTTGGACGTGTTTGTAAAATGCTAGTCTGTGCCCAGAATCTGTGCCCCATATCTGAACTAATCTGGGTTGCTTTTCCATTGACTTGCTTTCAGACATTGGTTTCCGTTCTGCCATCCTTGATGTAATGTGTTTTGTACAGAAATGAAAGTTACTTTGTTCGTTATTGCTGTGATATATGCAGAGCTTTATGAATGAAGTTTTTTTGGGAGCTTGTGTTTATTGTGAGATTTGCAGAAAGTTCACAAAGGTTGTGCTCATTCTTGGCGATTGTTTCACTTTCTTTCTTTTTTTTAACTTCAGGATTTGCACATGAAAAATGCCGTTAAGTTGGAATTGCCAAATCATTTACCGTGAGTTTTCTGTGCTTTTCTCCCTTTTGCATAATGTGAAAGGTCATGTAATTAATATGTAATTGTTCCTGTATGACTCAAATGCATCTCATGGGCTTTTCACACTGCTATTAACCCTGGGTTAATACCATTCATAATCCCACTTTAAGAAGCAGTTTGAGTACATCTTTTACATTAAGTGCACATTGCATTGCTAAACTTACACATTGTGAATCATTTTAGTGTTAGAAAGTTGTGGCTAGAATCATAGCAATCATGTGCCTTGTGTGCACATTAGTCATCACAAAACATGTTGTTAAACAGTAGTTGGTGGGCAAAGTAGGAATAAATAAAAAAAATAATAATATTTACTTTTTTTGAGACAGTCTTTTCAGTGTCTTCAAATGTGATATTCCTGAAGGGAATAATCTGAGTATTTACAATGTTACAGGCTACATGTAAGCAGGTGATGTCTTTTGTCCAGTCATTGATTTTAGCTCCACAAACAGCATTATTTGACCTAAAAAAACTTTCTCAACTTGAGGTTTAAAATGTACAGTGTTATTTAAGGGTTAAGTATGATTTGTCAAACCTGAAACAAGGCAAACCATTTCAAATATAAAAGCCATAAAGTTTTTTTTTCCCCACCTGTGGCAGCATCATGGATAAATGAGAATTATTCACTGTTCACTTGACTGAATTTGATCTATTCTCCCGCGTGATTCAATTCATTTTTTGCAGGAACCGTGTGTAGAAATTAGTGACCATGAAGGTTGACCGAAGCAAATTGAAGAAAACCCCCACTGAAGCGGTCAGTAAGCAGGATGTCTGCACATCTTTGTGTATTTGTGGTTGTGTATTTCCTCACTGTTGACTTGTTTTACGCTCTTCCTCCAGCCTGCCGACTGCAGGACACTCATAGAGAAGCTGAAAGGATGCAGCGACGAACAACTGTTGCTGGAACTGCAGCAAATCAAGACCTGGAACATTGGCAAGGTATGTGCTAGCACCTGTACCTTCATAGTGTTCAATATGCATGTTCAGATCTCCATTGATGACCTGTTTCTCTTCACAGTGTGAGTTGTATCATTGGGTGGACCTGCTGGACCGCTTTGATGACATCCTCTGTGATGCCGGGCAGACAGTGGAGAACATGTCGTGGTTGTTGGTGTGCGACCGGCCAGAGAATGGGCAGCTCAAAGCCTTATTGCTGGCGGTCCTCAACTTCACCGCATTATTAATCGAATACAGTTTTTCAAGACACCTGTACAGCTCTATAGAGGTACAGCAAGCCCAGATCAACAAACCCTGCTTGTGTTAGTCTTAAATTGTTCATCACTGGTTAACTTGTTTTCTTTTTCTCCCTTTGTGTTCCTAGCACTTGACCACCCTTCTAGCATCATGTGACATGCAGGTGGTTCTGTCCGTGCTGAATCTCCTCTATGTGTTCAGCAAACGTTCCAACTACATCACCAGACTGGGCTCAGATAAAAGAAGCCCACTGCTTGCCCGCCTGCAACATTTGGCTGAGGTATGAACGCTCTTATTTTAGGCATGTCGTCATATGTTTTCTTCTCTCAGTTTTGATCACTGAAGTCAAAATGATTGAAATTCCAAGTCAGAAAGCAGCTGCAAACCAACGGCCTTTGAAGTGTATTCAGCTAATTTAGAGCTTTTTGAAAGTTTAGAAGTTTCATTCCTGAAAACTGCTACTTTGTAGTATGCACTTTCGAATCTTTCTTAAAATTACTTCATTGGATTTGAATGGGTTGTTACTAAAACAGTGTGTTGACCTGGTTCTGTACAGAAAGGTGCTTTCATGGTTTGTTTACTGACATTTCAAGGCTGATGCTTGTTATCTTTCATCCTACACCTTTTCCTGACTTCTTTATTTCCTCCGTTGTAGAGCTGGGGAGGGAAAGAGAATGGTTTTGGTCTTGCAGAGTGTTGCAGAGATCTGCAGATGTCGGTATGTTGTACTGTTCTATAATGTATTATATTATGTTGTGAAAAGAGGAAGACGTGCTATTCTTGCAGTGTTTTGTCTTATGTGTGCAATTGTATTGTATTATTGCAAATGTTGAAAAATTTACTTACAGAAAAGTTTTTTTTTGTCTTTGTTTATTGGTAAAAAAAAACAACTCTGCTTAGAGTTGCATTTAGATTGATATGTAAATATGGGTTGAACATTTTCCTATCAGTAAATAAACATGTAGTGAAAAAACAGCTAAATGTAGATTATAGCAAGGTGGATGTTAGCACTAGCAATGCAGGTCGTCACTCCAGTCATGTTAATTTTTATAGATATTTAACATAAGCTGCTTTACTGTAATCAATGGAGAACCTCAAGGTTGTTATCGATTAGAATTACATTCAGTTTCTACTAGCCGTTTATTTTTTTAACTTGTGGGCCTCTGACCTTGATTGACTTAAGGAGGAAATAAAAGAGAGAAAAATTCAAAGAAGCTGGAATCTCAGATCCACAGCTACCTATTATTTATGGAGTTAGTTATGCAGACATTAAAATGATCATTTGTTTACCCTCTGACTTGTTCCACATCTGGATGAGTTTCTTTCATTTGCTGAACATCAATGAAAATACTTGTTGGTATCAAGACTCTTCCAGATATCTTCTTTTTGAAGAAAGAAAGTTATGTTTGGAACAAACTGAGGGGGAGTAATTTTTATTTTTGACTGAACTATCTTTTTAATCAGCATGGACCTTTTGATGAGCTTAAACTCCCAAATAAAAATTTTGGTCAATGTCACTACATTATGCGTGACTGAGGCTTGAGGGAAGAAGCCAGAAGATTTTTTTTTTCATGTATAAATGTGTATCAGTTGTTGTTGTATATTTAAGAAATACCAGTCATTGCATTGAAACAGATGTGAATTAGTTCAATATAATGCAGAATGTTTGTTCACAAATCAGCAAATAACTTATTTTGCACTGCATTCCAACATTTTTAAAGGGATTTTAATAATTTATGGCTATCACTGAGAAATAACTGTTTGGCTTGTAAATTTTTTAATAATTTATGGCTATCACTGAGAAATAACTGTTTGGCTTGTAAATTTGGTGGGGGGGGCAAGTGAATAACAAATAAATGCGTACTCTAACTCTCTTTTTTTTAACTTTGTCTTTTTTGCTAGCTTTTCCTTTTTCTGAGTTGCCTGTTTTTGTGTTGTGCAGAAATATCCACCGAGTGCCACCACATTGCACTTTGAGTTCTATGCAGAACCCAGCTCTGAGGTCAAAGTGGAAAAGAAGGTATGCATGGAGTCATGCTTCCCATTGTTGCTATTCTCTTTCTACAATGTTTTTGTTTCTTTTTTGTTAAGCTGAACAATAATTTTTTTTTGTCCTATCTTGTTGTTGTGTAGACGATTTTAACCATTTTGTTTGTACCTTCATGTCAACAGTCAAGCAGTAATACGCTACACTACATTCATATCGAACAACTTGATAAGGTGAGTTCCCGTGGTTTACATTTGCTGTCCTTGTGGAACAGTTAATGGAAGTGCATAGACCTTTAATAGCTATTGATTGCACTTGAATCTAATTTCTGCTCTTCCCTGGTGCACCCTCAGATTTCTGAAAGCCCCTCTGAGATCATGGAGTCTCTGACGGCTATGTACAACATACCTAAAGACAAGCAAATACTGCTTTTTACACACATTCGCCTGGCTCACGGCTTCTCCAACCACAAGAGGAGACTGCAGGCTGTGCAAGCCAGGCTGCATGCCATCTCCATACTCGGTGAGTGACCTCTCTGGTACTGACCAAAATAAGAATCGGTATTTATTTTCATGAAATGTAACTAGATTCTTTCTTTCTGTCTGGTGAGTTTGATGTAATGTGTGGTTATTTTTTTGTGCAGTATACTCCAACGCCCTCCAGGAGTCAGCCAATAGCATACTCTATAATGGGCTTATAGAGGAGCTAGTGGATGTACTTCAGATCACAGACAAACAGCTGGTGGTGGGTAGCAATTATTAACTTTCTAGCACTAACACTGGATTTATACCTACTTGTTGCACTCTTTAATCAAAGGTTATGCAAATTTTTTTTTTAATAAGCATAATATGACATTTTTAGTAATATGACATCACACTGTGCTGCATAAAAATGTAAAAATATGCAGCGTACTCGTTCACAGGAAGATTGCAATCCTGCAGATTCAAAGTTCTAAGATAATAAATGGTTTTGACATTAATGTACAGTAGTCAACATATGACTCCTGATTAGGGATGCTTATTTTCGTTAATTTTGCCAACCGACAACTGCCACTCGTTAACTGAATATTAGCCATTAACTGGTCAGATTAATATTAAATTATTATTTAATATAAAAATAATTATTGAGGTGTCTATTTTGTGTTTGACACATTATATAATACATTTTAAAATGCTGATTTATTTTAACATGTAAACATATTAACAACAGAACATAACAACAGAGCATCTACACGCATGCAGTGTTTCCAACAGCATAGGAAAAAAGAATAAACCTAATAAAAAGAATAAAATAAATAGTTCTGTCTTAGATATTTTTCACTTAAATGACAAATTTAGATTACAAAACAAACACTGACTGAATCTTTTTTTAAGAACCGACATATGCTGTTTTTTCCGATCATTTTTTTATCTCCCATCAAATGAAAATATCAGGCTACTTCAACTCGTTAGCTCCACAGAAATTTAAGCGCTTAATGCTCTGCTGTTGTTCTTATATCATAAACCTCTGTCAACACTATTAATAGAAGTGTAATAGAAGAAGAAGAATTATTTTAAAGATCATGTCTTGAGCATCTGGTTTTACTTTAGAGCATGTGTGCTTTTATTTCCTCTTTCGTGGTTCATGTGCGTGCGCTGTGTGTGATGAAAGACAATGAAAAGGCTCATATGTTGACTTTTTGTAAAGTATAGGCTACTATAGCATATATCAATTTTGTTTAAATATGATATTGCATTAATTTGCATACATGTTTTATATTTGTTTGATTTGTAGATTATTCTATCTTGGATAGAATATCTAAAATGTATATTTTATAAGAGCTTTTAACAGCTATAATTTTCCAAATGGAAAAAAGGTTGGTTTGTTGGTTGTACACAATCAACACAACTATAGCCGTTTTGTTGTGTTTATGAGCAGTTCCGGTGTGTGATCTGATAGAGAGAAAACCCAGACGCTCCTAATTGTGGCCGTTTTGTTTCCAAAGCAGCGCACATTTCAGAAAGTTTTGTTTTGTGTCTTCTTTCTCCAATTGTGCAAGTAAGCAGAAGTGTTTATGATGTGGATCCAGGACAGAGGCAATCAGCATCAGTGCTGGTTTGGCATAAACTCGTCTGTGTCAAACTGTGACCAGCAATATTCTTCTTTCATTTTGCTTCTTTGACAAAATATGCCTATAGGCATGTGTGGTTGCACGTGTTTGCCATCCCATGAGTTGACACATATGTGTTGCACATTTATGCAGCCAATTAAAAAAAATAATTTTAATCCTTTAACTGATACCATTAATCGGTTAAAAACGCACCCTTTCTGTTAACGGTAAATTGTTTATTATGAGCATCCTTACTCCTGATCAAAACCTTTCAAGTTGTCCTAAAACCACACTCATTTTTGTCTTAGGACAGTCATGAAAAATGTTTTTGATCCAATTCAAATGTTGACTACTATATTTTGGTCTGTCCTGAGTTGAGCACAGTTATGGCCACCGTGTTGATGTATTGTTCTATAGAAACTTGCTTAAAGCTGCCCACTTCTATATGCCATTACAAAGTTTAATCTATGATACAGATTACATAGGATGGAGCAGAAGTATTCTCTTATGAGTAGTTCTTTTTTGTCTCCTACTATCATTCCACTCAAGAGTAAATTTATTTATGGGATAAGGGCATTGTGATGAGTTCTTAATGAAAACTAGAACTTAAGTTTGTGGATCCTGTCTCTTGCATTCACAATGGAAGACAAATGAACATTTTTTTGTGTGTGCCTGCCCCTCTAGAGTAAATGCCAATAGTTGACAGTATTAGAATAGAATGCCTTTTATTTTCATGGTACACATATACAATGTACATTATATACTTGTGCAGTGAGATTAATTGGACTGCCCATTATAAATGAACAATTAAAAACGTATGTAGCACTTCCAAAATAAACTGGAAAGATGCTCAAATTTTATTGATGAACCCTCAAAACAATTGTTGCAGGACATTAAGGCTGCTTCCTTGCGGACGTTGACGTCAATAGTTCACCTGGAACGCACCCCCAAACTTTCCAACATCATCGACTGCACAGGAACAGCCTCCTATCATGGATTTCTGCCTGTGCTTGTTCGCAACTGCATACAGGCAATGATCGGTAAGGAGATCTAAACTTTCATCTCCGATTTCTGTACTTCAGATTAAGTTTTTTTGACATTTGTTCCTGTTTTAGACCCACTTATGGAGCCGTACCCTCACCAGTTCGCCACAGCCCTCTTCTCCTTCCTCTACCACTTGGCTAGCTATGACGCAGGTGGAGAGGCCTTGGTGTCTTGTGGTATGATGGAGGCATTGCTAAAGGTTGGTGATTTGCTGCTTCCTTATTTGTTCAGCATTTAATGAGAAAGTTTTATGTGTTTTCAACCCATGCCACTTCCACATCAGGTGATCAAGTTCCTAGGGGACGAACAGGACCAGATTACCTTTGTGACGCGGGCAGTGAGAGTTGTGGATCTCATCACCAATCTGGACATGGCTGCTTTTCAGTCCCACGGGGGCCTCTCAATTTTTATCTGCAGACTGGAGGTATTGAAAGTCACCCCAATACAGCTCGTTCAGCCCCTCGTCCCTGCATAGACCATTCAGCTTTTTGCCCTCTGCCCTTTTGTTGACGGAATGTGACCCCATTGTTTCTCTGTGCAGCATGAGGTTGACCTCTCCAGGAAAGAGTGCCCTTTTGTAATCAAACCAAAGATCCAGAGGCCCAGCACAGCTACTGAGACAGAGGACATGGACACAGATATGGACAGTTAGTACCATTTATGTTGTGTTTACTACAGGTGGCACCTTGCTTAGTTTATCCTCCTTCAAATCTGTGTTTTGTATGCACAGACTGTGTAATCTTCACACTGGGGTTTTGTTAATGGTAACATACGGATTATGTTTTGTGCTTACAAAGTCACCTTATAGAAGAGGTTCAGTTCATTCGAAAATGCCATTCCAGATAAAAAAAAAGCTCTTCTGTCCATACAAATATATTTAATGTTGAAAAACCTAGGCTGTTTCTCAATGCCAAGTACGCAAAGTTCGGACTCGAGTCCTTGGAAGTTCATACTTTGAAGAACAAACTCCTGAGGATGCGAGGACACAAGTCGGGTACCTCAAATGGAATGGCAGCGCACTTTATAGCTTACCTCACCATGGGTTTATCGGGTTCACTTATATAAAGCCTGGCCGTAAATTAATTATATTAATATTTTAAATCAATATTTTTGATTTAAGAAAATATAAACGTAAAATAACTATAAATGTGAAGTGAAATGTGTTATTATACAAAGGTTTTTGTCTTTGTTTACCAGATTTAATAAATTACAATGGACATTATACAAGTATAAAGTACAAGACGTAAACAATAAGAAATAAAAATAACCTTAAGCAGTTTGATAAACAAATACAAACAGTGTACAACACGTAACATAATTAAAGACGATTATAAAACATCACAAAATGACACTGCCAAAATAATACATTTTAGAACAAATAATAGATTTAAAAGACCAAAAACTGGCCATTAGAGATACTTAAAAAATGTATTAAATGTTTTAACTACAATGGACAGATGAGATCCAGCGGTACATTCAAGATGGACTGGCCGATGTAAAGCTGATCTCGCGTGGGGATGTGATGACAGAGGCTGGGGGCTCAGCGTCTGCATAAATTAAAGCACTTCATCAAATACGCGCTGTCTTTGTAAATAAAGTGCAGATTCGAGTTTTAAAGAACTACATTCTCAACATACACTTTATTTTGTGTAACAACCGGAGTATTTTTAAAAATGTGTGGGTGTTCTCCACCATTAGCTTTTGCTGGTTGGGCTGCAATGCATTGTGGGATACCTGTGCTTTGGAACTTCACACAAGTCACTTATCAATGCGTCCTTGACAAAAGGGGCGGAGCAAGTACACATCCAGGAATTTTGTCTGTACTTGGTAAGCTGTGAACTTTGAATTGGAACAGTACTTCGGCAATGGTTGATGTCGTTCACGAGGGCACGAACGCAAGTACAGACAAGAATGCATATTGAGAAACAACCCTAAAGAATTGATATTTTTTTCGTATATTCGGTTGATACATTAACAAAATGTCACAGTGTTATTTGTAGCATGCATTCCATCCAAGAAATCACAGCAAGCATTAGAATTGAGAATCAGCTGTTTAAGAGCATCATTTATTCATATAACACATGCAAGCTAAAGCTCACGATGTATAGTCTCTGGGCTTGTGCCATACTGGTCACCAATGTTTTAATTAATGATTCATAAAAGATAAATCTCTCTCTGACCATCTGGGGTTTTGTCATAGAGATTAAAGTTTGGGATTATGATTTTTTTTTTCCTGTATTATAGCACATTTGTCATCTCATAGAGTGTTTAGACATTGACATCATGCAGAGTTTCTGTCTTAACAAGCATGTAAATGTCATTTTGTTCTCTAATTTGGTGTGACCGATTGCTATAGATGTTCAGGCTGCAGTGAACCTGTCATCATCTTGTTGCTATTAGTTTTTGCTTAAAAGAAGTGTAAATGAACAAGGAATGACATAACATACAACAAATTTCCATGTATCATGTTTTGTGAAAAAAGTATCAAAGCTTGTGAATACCTAGCCCTATAGATAGATAGATAGATAGATAGATAGAATGTCAGAGGCTTTAAAAAAGATGGCAATGAGTAGTAAAATCAGTCTGTATGACATATTCCAGTTCTAAATCCATATGATTGAAGTAAGAAATTAGGGATTGTTACTTTCCTATTTTAATGTCTGTCCTTGAAATGACTAAAATACGATTTTGTCAATGTAGTGTCTGAGGTTGCCATGGAGAGCAGTCCTGGACCATCCACTTCTTCTGGCTCCAGAGTAGAGACAGATTCACGAGCACAGAGCAATGCATCCAGCACTCCAAGAGCAGGTACAAATAAGTACTCTAACTCGCAACTTGCTGTATAGAAAAACTAGGCGATTTGATGATACTGATTTTTTTTTTCTTTTTTTTTTTTCCCTTTTCTAACAGGAGTGCAGTGCATTCCTCAAAGGGCCGCTCTGTTAAAATCTATGTTAAACTTCTTGAAAAAAGCCATTCAAGACCCTGCATTCTCTGATGGCATTCGCCACGGTATGAAACTCATTCTATTTAATGATGATATAATTTTGAAGTGGTGCTTAATAGTGGTTTTATTTGCTTAAAGTGATATTTATTGCCTTTGTGCTCTCTTTATAGTAATGGATGGGTCCCTTCCTACCTCTCTGAAACACATTATCAGTAATGCAGAGTATTATGGACCATCACTGTTTCTCCTGGGTAAGCACATGGAGGCCAGTACTTTTGCTGCTGTTGAAATATTAGCCAAGTTCTTCGTGTGGATATGGCTTCAAGGTCACCTCTACATAAAAGAATAGTCACTAAAGCAATATGGTTAAAAGGGCACACTCAGCCCTGTGAATAATGTGGAATTAATTAGCTTGAATCTTGCCTTTGTTTGCCTGCTTTGTATATCTTTTTTCAGGGTTTCCACACATCTTGAAAGTAGTTGATTTTGAAACATATGGATTTAAGGCCTGGAAAGTACTTCGATACAAACATAGGTTCTTGAAAGTGTTTTAAATTAAATTTGAAATTAAATTTGTTCATGGTGCTAGTTGGACTGCTTATGTCAAACCGGTATTGAACTCAAGTTTTATTAAAGTTCTTTGAACATGACTGTTTGAATCGGTCTAGATTAAAAAGAAAACCTTTGTAACAATGCTTCAAAATTAATGGTGGTTAAAAAAGCTCTTGAATCTGGTGTTGATGAAATAGTGTGGAATATTTGCATTATTTTTATTTTTTCTCACTTTGTCTTACTTGTTTTGTTTCAGCGACGGAGGTGGTGACTGTGTTTGTGTTCCAGGAGCCCTCTTTACTATCTTCTCTGCAGGACAATGGGCTCACTGATGTCATGCTACACGCACTGCTCATCAAAGACGTGAGTCAGCTGTTCACATTTTCTTATCTTTCACCTCTATTTTACTCCTGAATGCCTAGGTTTGTGTATATCTGAAACTTGTTTTGTTGTTTGTACAGTCTATTTATCTCTCTGTATCCATTTCTTAGTAAATTCTCAATTTTTCTGTGTGAAAGTACTGTAATTCCTGGAACCAAACCAACTAAGCAATTGTTTAATAGACATCTAAACGTAGATGGCTTGACTAATACAAAGGTAAATGTAAGAATACACCAAAACTAGAGTAGTCATCAAATACAGATTAGACAGACTTTACACAGCCCATATTTATCCTTTTTTAGTCAAGCCAATGTCTAGCCATCTATTAGACATCTTTTAACTTAAAAAAAGACTTGCTGCGAAGTCATAGTCCACACTGGGATTTTTATAATTCAAAGCAACAATTAATGTCAAGCAAACAATACAATTCAATTAACAAGCATTTAGATTATTTCCTATTGCTGAAAATACCTATGAATTAGAAATGCATTAAAACAAAAACCAATATGACTTGCTTTCGGGGTTTTTTTTTTTATTTGTTTGTTTTTGTTTGTTGTTGTTTTTTACTCGCAATGCAAATTTGACCTATGGTGACTTTTGCTTATCAGAAAGTATGGTCAGCTGTTTTGTGTGAGTGTTCTGATTTATTAGCTTCTGCAGGTAAATGTCAATGTTTAAAATGGTGTAGTAAATGTTAGCTATTTACAAACCATTGTGTTTAGCAAACCAGTTTTGAGTATCATGCATCAAAACATAACCGCTTCTGTTTTGGCTCAAATAATACATTCATGCAACCTAATCTTATATTTTTAAAACGAGGTGGATAAGGTTTCAACGCTGATGTCTTTTCAATTTGACACATTCCAGCAGCTCATCACACATTCTAAACAACTGTTTTATTTTTCTGTTTCCATAGGTCCCTGCCACCAGAGAGGTTCTGGGTTCTCTGCCTAATGTCTTCAGTGCCCTGTGCCTGAATGCTCGTGGTCTGCACTCATTTGTGCAGTGCCAGCCCTTTGAGCGGCTGTTCAAGGTGCTGCTCTCGCCAGACTACCTGCCTGCCATGCGGCGCAGACGTAGCTCTGACCCTCTTGGTGAGTGGCCTCTATAGGTTAATCCATTTCCTTGCACAGTCACGGTCTTATGTTTGGAGATAATGGAAATCTGTTTCTAACAGTCAGAATGTTTTTCAGGTGACACTGCTTCTAACTTGGGCAGCGCAGTAGACGAGCTTATGCGGCACCAGCCCACACTTAAAACGGATGCGACAACAGCCATCATCAAGGTAAAGTTGTTAGTGGTAGAATGTTTTGACATATTGTGTTGAGAAATGCCCTTTTATTGTTGTGTCATACTTATTGCTTGAATTTGGTTATTGTCCTGACCTTTAACAGTTGCTAGAGGAGATCTGCAACTTGGGCCGATCACCAGAGTACATCTGCCAGAAACCCTCCATACAAAAAGCAGACGGGACAGTTACAGTGCCTCCAGCTCGATCAAACCATGCTGCAGAGGAAGCATCCAGTGAGGACGAGGAGGAGGAAGAGGCTCTGCATACCTTTAGCCAACAGCAGGGGGAGCCAGAGAGCAGCAGGCAGTTAGTGACTCATATTAATGCATAAACTAAAATATTAAATGATGATCATGATGATAATATATATTTTTAAAAACTTGTATTAGCTAATTGGTTCTGTCAGGGCTAGTTGTCATGATATGGAATATTTGATTGCCAGTGTATCAGCTAAATACAAAAACGTGAGCTGATACCGATAATTGGAAAATGACAAATAGGCTTTTTATGATAGCCATATCTTGCTTTGGAAATTATAGACTGACCACTAGTTAAGGCAGGCAAGGAGAATGATATTCCTTGCGTTTAGTGCTGTGGAAGAAATCTGTTTATTTAGATTTCAATAAATCTATAATCTTTAACCAATGAATTATTCTTGCAGAGTGGTGGGAACAGAAGAACGAATCCCCATTCCTCTTATGGACTACATTCTGAATGTGGTATGTGCCGGCTTGCATTCTTTGCTGTGTTATCTGTTTGTACTTTGTCTCCTCGTTATTAATGTTTTTAAGACTTCTTTTGTTCTTTTTAAATTAAAATGAACACACATAAGACTGAAAATATGTGCATGTGTTCTTTTAGATGAAATTTGTGGAGTCCATTCTTAGTAACAACACAACAGATGACCACTGTCAGGAATTTGTCAACCAGAAAGGACTCCTACCACTCGTGTCCATCCTTGGACTACCTAACCTGCCTATTGACTTTCCCACCTCTGCTGCCTGCCAAGCTGTGGCAGGAGTCTGCAAATCTATACTGGTAAGACTGGCACCCATCAGCTGAATAAAACAGTAATTTTCCCCAAATCATGTGTCAGTTTTTTTTGCTCTACATGAAATGATATTTAGTGTTTAAATAATTTTGTTTGCTCATTGTGTCCTAGACTTTATCGCATGAGCCAAAAGTCCTCCAGGAGGGTCTGTGTCAGTTAGACAGCATCCTCTCTGCTCTGGAGCCACTTCACCGGCCCATTGAGGTTCCTGGAGGCTCTGTTCTGCTCCGAGAGCTGGCTAATGCAGGTCATGTCACAGACGCCACACTGTCTGCACGCGCCACTCCACTGCTGCACGCCCTCACTGCAGCACATGCGTACATCCTCATGTTCGTTCATACCTGCAGAGTCGGACAGGTACACATATAGGGAATAGTTTGGAGCTCTTTCTTTTAATTATTTATTTGATTAAACTTCTGAAAGTCAGCAGAAAGTTTTCGAAATTGTATCTTTTCAGTGTAAAGACCGATGGTGGAGCTAACAGCGCCTCTTGTCCCTCCTCTTTCAGAGCGAGATTCGTGCTATCTCAGTGAATCAATGGGGATCTCAACTGGGTCTTAGTGTTCTGAACAAACTGAGTCAGCTGTACTGCTCTCTGGTGTGGGAGAGCACTGTGCTGCTGTCCCTCTGTACACCAAACAGGTAGGAGCTGCTCTCATCTCACAGCTGAGCCCCAAGCACACAGTGGACTGATCACAGGTGGTCAGCCAGCGCACATTACTGTTTTCAAATGATAGTAACATGCATTATTTGGAATGTGACAGGAATATGTGTGTTACCTTTTTTTTTTTTTAAGTAAGTAATTTGTCTTGTCTTTTTTGCAGTTTGCCTCCTGGCTGCGAGTTTGGTCAGGCTGACATGCAGAAACTTGTGCCTAAAGAGGATAAACCCTCCAGTAGCACTGCAGCTGCAGGACGGAGAACTGGTAAAATACTGCAATTACTCTATTGTTCCAGTTCATGCTACATCTAAGTTCATGATTAAGTTCATACATTTTTTCTGCCTCCTTACTTATAATGATTTGAAATGTACACTTATTTTGGGTGTTGTTTTAGCTGCCAATTTCTCTCATTGATTTCCTCTTTCCTGTCTTTTTGCACCTCGTTTCCTATTAGTTGCATTTCAAGTCATTTATTTTGCTGGTTTGGATTAGCTTTTTCTTTTCTAAAGACCTTCTCTCTCCACCAGCTGAGACCGAGTCCCTGTCTGCGGGGGTGGATCCCTCTGCTCAGGGTTTGCTGGAAGGAATGGGACTGGATGGAGACTCTCTGGCTTCAATGGAGACAGACGAGCCCACAGCCACTGACCCTAAGACCAAGTCCAAACTGACCCCTGCCATGGCAACACGCATCAAGCAGATAAAGCCTCTGCTCTCAGGTCAGCACCAGTGGAGCTTTAATGAGTTATTTACTGCCTACTTCTCAGTAAAATTGTGAATAAATTGCAACTTGTTGCTTCTGTATATCCCCAGCATCATCTCGATTGGGCAGGGCTCTAGCTGAGCTGTTTGGACTGCTCGTGAAGCTTTGTGTGGGCTCACCTGTCCGTCAGCGGCGATCTCACCATACCACCAGCACAGGGACTGCCCCGACACCGGCAGCACGTGCCACCGCTTCTTCTCTTACTAAACTCCTTACCAAGGGCTTGAGCTGGCAGCCTCCTCCCTACACACCAACACCACGTTTCAGGTAAATACGCCTGCCATTTTGTTCATCCTGTAATTCAGAATATACCATTCTGAAGGTGCAGTAGGTGATCTGCCAAAATGCTAACCGGTTAGCATAATATCTTTGAAACACAATCCCTCCCCTGCTGTCCAAAGCCATGCCTCCTGAAAGACGAAAATGCAAAGCTTAAAGTTGACAGCATACGACCCACTAGTTCATGTCATTCGCCAGCTAGAAATGTAGGCTGAAATGTAGAAGAAAATGTAACTGTAAAAGAAATGTAGGTTGGCTGGCGGCGTGCAGAAATTGCACTTATTACTAAGCCATACTTACATGATATTTCAGACCGAATATTCAAAATAGCATGGAAAACAATATAGGGGCTGTGTCACAGGCTGTCAATGATCAAAAATGAACCAAAGTGAATATGAAGCAGGCTAGGCGGAATAGCGCTATTTACTTGTTTTGTTGAACGAAATAAATTATTTGTTGTTGAACTAAATAAAAGCCTACATTATCGATGCTATAAAAGGAACTTTATGAAATTGAAAATAGTCACATCAATCTATCGCTGGAAGATTTAAGTGGTTCAACAACCCTTCTGTGCAAATAACCCATTTGTGACAACACAATCTACATCAGCTTTGTGTGACTAAAAGAATTTCAAAACATAATATCACCCGTCTATGAGAAATACTTCAGCCATGGTGTCGTCCTTCCTCCAGCTTGCAAAAGTAACTCCAATATTGATTCAGGATTTTAAAAAGCTTTGATTCCACATAATTTTACCGGCGACGTGGTGGCGCAGTAAGTAGTGCTGTCGCCTCACAGCAAGAAGGTCGCTGGTTCGAGCCTTGGCTGGGTCAGTTGGTGTTTCTGTGTGGAGTTTGCGTGTTCTCCCCGTGTTTGTGTGGGTTTCCTCCGGGTGCTCCGCTTTCCCCCACAGTCCAAAGACATGCGGTACAGGTGAATTGGGTTGGCTAAATTGTTCGTAGTGATTGAGTGTGTATGGATGTTTCCCAGAGATGGGTTGCAGCTGGAAGGGCATCCCCTGTGTAAAACATGCTGGATAAGTTGGTGGTTCATTCCACTGTGGCGACCCCAGATTAATAAAGGGACTAAGCCAAAAAGAAAATGAATGAATATGATTTTACCACGACTGCGATTTGTTTCTTGTGCACATAAATGTGTGGCGCGTGTGCACGTGCTAATGGCGGATCTGCGTAAACAGAGATGCGCAGTGGTACTGTGTATTTGCTAACAGACAGTTTGGGCTACTTATCAAAATAATGGTTATTATCATCCAATTAAACATTGTTGGGCCATTCTTTTATTTATTTTTTTGTCTTATTCCTCACCCAGAATGTAAAAATACATATAAATACATTTAGATCATTTACTTCGATCATTACTACAGACATTTAGTAATGATTGACATTTACCTACTGTACCTTTAAGATTGTATTAAAAGGGAACTGCTTTTAGTCCCACTTTTTTGTGAAGGTGAATGAAACTAATATCAATGTACTTCTCTGTCCTAATCAGGCTGACTTTCTTTATCTGCTCTGTGGGTTTCACTTCACCCATGCTGTTTGATGAGAGGAAGTACCCATACCATCTGATGCTGCAGAAGTTCTTCTGTTCTGGTGGACATGATGCGTTGTTTGAGTAAGTAGAGAAGTAGTAGACTTCTTTTCTTTAGGCTAGTGTTTCACCAGTATGTGAATTAAAATTTTGTTTAGTGACTAGCTAAAGTCTTTTGATATTTTAAAAAATGTTTTAAACTGCAGTTCTATTCTTTATATATAATCAGTTAAATATGTAGTTTATGATATTCCGTTGTAAAATGTGTTATTTTTGTAACATTTATTTTCGACACTGCAGTACTATTTCAAATGACAGTCTATTAAAGGTACAGTCCACTTTCCGTAGTGTTTTTCCACAGAAGAAATTTTAAAAATGTCCAGATTGCGCTTGATTTTTTTTTTTCAATATTTACATTCTTAATATCACCACTAATAATTGTCGATTTAAAACTGAATGAAAAAAAATTCAGCAATTGTGTTGTATTGATTTATTTTAGTTATATTATATTTGTCATCATAAGAAAAATAATTGTTCATGTTCATCAGGACATTTAACTGGGCCTTGTCCATGGGAGGTAAAGTGCCCGTGTCTGAGGGCTTGGAACACTCAGAGCTGCCTGATGGAACTGGAGAGTTCCTAGACGCCTGGTTGATGCTAGTAGAGAAAATGGTGAACCCCAGCACTGTTCTGGACTCTCCACACTCTCTACCTGCTAAAGTGCCTGGAGCAACATTCACTGCCCCGCAGTTCAGCGCCTTGCGCTTTCTCATTGTCACCCAGAAGGTGCGAATGCTATTTATACCAGTATGATTATTAAAAGTAGGATTGAGTTGTTTTGTAAAGGATTTCTAATTTCTCTTTGTCTCTTGTTGTAGGCCGCGTTTAGCTGTATTCGTAACCTGTGGAACCGCAAACCCTTGAAAGTCTATGGTGGACGCATGGCTGAGTCCATGCTGGCCATTCTGTGCCACATCCTCAGAGGAGAACCGATCATCCAGGAGCGACTCTCCAAAGAGAGGGAGGGCACTGCTCGGCCTGAGGAGGAAAGCAGCTCCGCAAGCACTGCACCAGCCAGCGGCCCCTCAGGAACAGCTGGAGTAGTTGGTGAAGCAGTGGCTGCAGGTGCCAATGGAAACGCTGCTGGAGGCTCTACAGAGGAGGCCAGCAACTCTACTACAGCACGCAGAGAGCCACAGGTCAACCAAGCCCAGCTCACACAGGTATGTCTCTTGCTGTTTTTAGATTTTTCTCGTGTTTTTAAGTGATCAAAAACTGCAGGGTTTTTTCTTTTTGATGAGTTTAATGAATTTTTGTGCTTTTAATGTTTATTTTTTTTACCATAAAAGCACCCTATAAATTAAAAAAATTTTAACTAAGTCTTTCATACCTGAAACAAAAAGAGCTAATCAGCCAAATGTTTACCTCTTTCACAGCTTATGGACATGGGCTTTTCCAGAGAGCACGCAATGGAGGCTCTGCTGAACACCAGCACTATGGAACAGGCCACTGAGTACCTGCTCACACACCCTCCACCACTGCTCAGCGCAGCTGTCAGAGTAAGACCCTAACCAACACACAGACAAAACCCTCTGTCTTTCTCCCATACACTCATACTCACAAACACACACGCACATACACAAACATACAGACAGGCTCCACACACAAGGCATAAGCTAGTGTAGTCACTGTGAGCTTTGTTTCTGTAGGAGTTCACCATGTCTGAAGAAGACCAGATGATGCGGGCCATTGCCATGTCTCTAGGTCAAGAAGTTAGCATGGAGCAGCGCTCAGACTCACCTGAGGTGGGCACTCACACACACATACACACACATATATACACACACACAAACATTATTTAAATAGGATTAATTGAACAACACAGCGTAGGTCACCTCACATGTCTGCTTCTCATCTTCTTCAGAAACCTTTCTCTGTCTTTAAACAGACACTCAAATTTAACCCTTTCCTTTTTGTCTGCAGGAAGCAGCTCGCAGGCGTGAGGAGGAGGAGAGGAGAGCGAGGGAGCGGGTAGAAGAGGAAGAAGCTCGTTGTCTTGAGCGTTTTCTGGAAGCGGAGCCTCTGGACACCACTGAGCTTCATGCCTTCACAGACGCCATGCTGCCTGGCTGCTTCCACCTGCTTGACGAGCTGCCTGACACAGTCTACCGCCTCTGTGATCTGCTCATGACTGCTATTAAAAGAAACGGCCCTGAATACAGAGACCTCATCCTCAGACAGGTGGTCAATCAGGTCAGTATATCTGTATCCGCACCAATACATCATTTCAGTAAGTTTTTTATTTTTGTTGCTAAAAATGGCTCATGCTCAACCAATGAAATTACTGGAAACCCACAAGCAGTTGTAGACAAATAATCACCTAGCAATTACAAAGTTCTATCTGGCACTTTTGCTAAAAAGGAGTTTTGGGGGTCACATGTTTTTCTTCTATCAGGTTCTGATTTTATCTTATTTTTTAATGCTCCACATTTTGGGACTTTATTTAAAGAATTTATAAAATGCAAAAACCTTACAGCTAAATATCTTAAAACCACTCCGAAGACAATATTAATGTAAATATGCAAAACAGTTGCTGCAAAATGATGTCTACATTAATTTTTTTTTAAATAAACAAAAGATTTAATTTGAAATGAAATCATTTGTGTAAACTTCCCTGTCACCCATAGCTTTGTTTCCCTTCTGTTTTATTTACAGTACAAATAATTTCCCATAATAGTTATATACTTATAACCAGTGTTGGGGATGGTTACGCATTACAAATAATGTGAGTTACGTTTTAATATAACTATAAGTAATGAGTAAAGTAACGCATTTTAAAAGTTGGGTAGTAATATTTGAATTACTTTTTGAAAAATGTAATGCGAGTTCCTCTTAGTTTGATTAATTAGCTTATAAAAATAAATTGTTGTATTAAAATGAACGTAGTCGTGTTGAATCACACACTCAATGAGAGAATGCAGGAACAGACAAAAACCAAGATGGCAGAGCCTTATGCCTGTTTTATACTTTCGCCTGACACCACATTGTGCACCTCCGCTGACTGCGCATGCACCTCACAAAACAGATTAGGCTTTTATATTTGACACGTTCGCCATTGTGAAATCCTTTAAAACGACAGGGGGCGGTCAAAAGAAACCCACCGTAAAAGAATAAACCATTATCACTAATAAAGGCCAGAAAAACGACATCAGTATGTTGTTAACCGATAGGTTAAAATATTCTTTTTCAGTTATCAAATAAATAATTTGTTCCTTAATTTTAATTTTGTAACTATTAAATTATTTTAAATTCAAAATGAATGATGAAAAAACATTTCTGTAATAAAATTATCTGTTTTGGCCTTAACAAACTTATCCCTCTTTCCTCCTTTCCCACTGCTGGTGCAGTTTCTAGCCAAGAATTATTGGCCATCTCGTTATCCCTATGATCACGCATGGACGGACATGTTTCAGACAAAATCTCTTCAAAGTGATTCATATTCAACTCAAATGAAACGCGGCGCTGCCAGAACTGTTCGCTCGAGTCTCAAAAAATGTTGTGTGCTCCACCAGCAAAAGTCATGTAGCATGCACCCAAAGGAAACCTCCACAAACACAGCGATGACATCACATTCGCCACGAGCACGTCGAGTATAAACCAGGCTTTACATTCCTACAGTGGAAGTATTCACATTATTATGAATGGATCAAAAAATGCGAAAAGGGGATTTTCTCAATGAACATTGATATTATTTCACTTATAAGACAAAGTACAGAAGTAGTAAATGTTGCTTTAAACTTTCATTAATCTGTATATATTGCATGTATAGATTGAGGGTCAGGAAGTTCTCAGAAGATAAGGTTAATGAAGGTGTAGATTATACGGTGCATTGTTAATTGCAGAGCTCCTTTTATTTATAAAACATTAATCCTCATCCAGGTCAGAAAAAGTAACGTGATGCATCACTTATCATAAAAAGTAACTAAGTAGCACAACTAATTACTTTTTTAGGAGTAACTCTAGATTGTAATGCGTTACTTTCTAATGTAACTTTCCCCAACATTGGTTATTACCTTACATATGCATAAAAAGGCACGATTAACAAGCAAAATCTAAAGATCTGGTTAAATTAGTCAACCCCAAATTTCATTCCACTGTCATCAGTACACTGTCATTCCAGTAGACCATCATTGTTGTTGAGATTTTTTGAATAGGTAGGATTTAGATACATACTATGGTTGTATACTGAGTTTTGGGTTGCATCCCTATCTTCATCTAAGTTTTTATGTATGTGTTTATTTATGTATTTTTGCACAAAGGTGTGGGAGGCTGCTGACGTGTTGATAAAGGCTGCAGTGCCGCTAACCACCAGCGACACCAAGACAGTTTCTGAGTGGACCAGACAGATGGCGACCCTCCCTCAGGCCTCCAACCTGGCCACCCGCATCCTGCTGCTCACACTGCTCTTTGAGGTAAACGGTCTGCTGCACACATCATCACTGTTTATTTATACACCATCCTCTGAAATAAAGCACTGGAGGATCCAGAGCTAGTCTGATGCGTCATGCTCTGTGCTGTAGGAGCTGAAACTCTCATGCGCTCGGGTGGTGGAGAGCAGTGGTGTCTTGACTGTGCTGATTAAGCTGTTGGAGGTGGTGCAGCCCTGTCTGCAAGCTGCCAAAGAGCAGAAGGACATCCAAACGCCCAAGTGAGTCGCTGTCCTTCCCTTGTCTGCATGACTGATCAGTTGGCATTCAGACATCAGCATTCCTAGAAAGCTCTGCTGACCCAAGCATGTTAGAAACCGAGCAGCTGAGTTTGTTTATATGGGGATAATGTTATGCTGGAGGCTATATTCGTGACTTTGTAGCTGTTTTTGGTCATTTAATAAGTAAACAAAATATTTCTCTTGCCTCTTTTGAAGTTCAAGGTTTGCGAAGTGCTTAGATTTTGAAATAAGTGCTTGAAAATGTAGTTGCTGCTTTCATAATAATTTGTTGCTAAATAGGCAATATTAATTAACTATTTTTAAAAAAATTCAATAACTTTGCATAAAATGGAAACTCTGGAGTCTGATCATTTGCCTGTAGTGTGATCTGCTTGACATTTTTTTTTAGCTTTTTTTGCTTAAGCATTGATCGAATGCATAATGCATAAAGGTTACAACTTCATGAGTAAACGATGCATGAAATGAAAGCAAATATAATTTAAGATGCAATGTTACACATTTATATTTTACATGCTTGTATTTAAGAAAGTAAATGGCAGTTATTTTTTACTGCAGAGCTAAATAGCCAGGGCCTGACAGAATTTCTTTGATATTTCTGTGCAGAATTACAAAAAAAAATCTGTGGAATTTTGCAGAAGGATTTTGCGAGAGTAGGAGCTGAAAACCTAACGCAAAATAAAATAAGAACATACCTTTTGTTTAAGGTTTACAGTCAAAATCCAGTTAGAACCACTTGTTTAGTAAACAAAGTTGTACTTGGTCTCTCATATATCCTCTGAAAGACTACATTTATATTACTTTCTAGATTGAATTGTGCACAAGTTGTATAAATATTTTCATATGATTCAATAATACTGCTGAAATTAATATAAAAACAGCATGAATATGTATTTAAATAAGGAGAATGATGGGACAGCATCTGATATAACGTGAGAATGTGTGTATATGTTACTTGTAAAGTGCTATAAAAGGTTGAAAATGCACATGGAACGGGCTTGAAAAGTGCTTAAATTTGTGCTTTTGAAAAAAGGCGCAAGGACCCTGGAAATAGAAGTTGCAGTAGCAGTTTCTTCCCTTTTTTGACATCAAAGTGCATTTTAATAGTTTGAAATTTGAAATTATAGACTTCTGGAACTGAAAACAAAATGTCCATTGGCAGTTGATCAGATTGCTATCATTTGCCATTACTATGATTGTATGAGTGTCTTTATTCTTCCGTTGTATCAAAACAAAATTTGAAAAATATATGAGGACCCTTTTATAATAATGAAAAAAAAACGTCTGTGACATGCATGATTTGGATCATTTAAATTTCATGGTGACTTTAACCTGTTATTATATGTAGATGGATTACCCCTGTGCTCCTACTCATTGACTTTTATGAGAAAATGGCTGTTTCATCCAAACGAAGAGCTCAGATGAACAAGGTAGGTGCAGTAAGTAAAGGGTGCAGTCAGTTATTATCAAACTTTGAGGGATATCATGACAACTTCAGTATTTGACATAAGTGTTTTGTTTTTTCCCTATGTCATTATAGTACCTCCAGCCTAATGGGAATAACTGGCGCTGGTTTGATGATCGTTCAGGCCGCTGGTGCAGCTATAGTGCAAGTAACAACAGCACTATTGACTCTGCATGGAGAGCAGGAGAGACCAGCGTTCGTTTTACAGCTGGCCGCAGGAGATACACTGTCCAGTTCAACACCATGGTGCAGGTAATGGATACAACTTGGATTAAGCATGTTTCTTTTTCTTTCTTTTTTTATTTATTTGACAGGGACATGCACAACAATACATTGACCTTAAAAAGAAAAAATGTTTTGTGCCAGGCTTTAGCAAAAACTGGTATTTTCTACCCTGAAGTCCCTGGACAGGTAGATCTTAAGACAAAAAAATCCACAAGAAAACAGGTTACTATACAGGCTCACTCACAAATTACACAAACATTTCCTTATTGTGTACGTATTTGTTTAGATAAGAGCATCTTTTTGGACAGGTTAGAAAACACCTCGAAATGTATGCTTGTAATTCTTGGATTGTCTGAAGGCTGTAATGATTAATTGAAGTTAAAATATTGTTTATTTGACTTGGTTAGTCAGTGGTTCTAGAATGAGCAGTAAGTCTCATTCTTTGTATCTACTTTTTTGTTTTTTGTTTTTCAGGTGAATGAGGAGACTGGCAACAGACGACCAGTTATGTTGACTGTACAGAGGGTGCCACGCATTCCCAAGGCCACAAAAGCTGGAAGTGTTACTGACACAGAGAGAGAGGAGAGTGAACAGAGAGCTAAGACTGAGGAGACACAGACTGACACAGGTGAGGAAATCTCACATTTTGCTGTGCCTTATGAACAGATTTTTACTGAACAAGTGTATAATCCTATGTGGTGATCTGAGACACCATTGTAAAATATATCATCCCCTTAAACCTGACATATCCTTCTGATGCAAATATGTTTCATCGAGAAAAAAAAGTAAAATGTTGTGATAGTGATGTAAACTTCTATTTAATTTTAAAGTGTTATCAATTTTTCTTTATGGTTTTCTCAGATTCCAACTCTGTGGCTGTAGAGATGGCGCCCCCTAAAGAAGAGTCTGAGCTGAAGGATTCAACCCCAGCAGCTCCGTCAGTTCTCCAGGACCCCTCTGGTTCAAGTGGTATCGTTGTGCAGGGGCTGACAGAGGACATGATCACCATTTTAATTCGTGCCTGTGTCAGCATGATTAGTGTTCCCGTGGACCCAGACACTTTGCACGCCACCTTGCGGCTGTGTCTGCGCCTCACACGCACACACCATTATGCCATGATGTTTGCAGAGCTCAAGAGCACCCGCATGATTCTGAATCTCACCCAGAGCTCAGGGTTCAATGGCTTCACCCCATTGGTCACCCTGCTCTTCCGCCACATCATAGAGGACCCGGCCACGCTGCGGCACACTATGGAGAAGGTGCATATTCACCTGAATAACACGTTTTTTTATATTGGATCTGAAATGTTTTATCCATATTGAATTTCGACCTGCTCATTCAGACTTTTAAATAAAAAAAAATTCTTGAATGTGAATGTTTATCAAAAGTAGATCTTAAACCTTTAGATTTTTGAGTATACTTTGTGGTAACACTTTACTTGAAGAGTGGGTGTTCATAAGACTCATGAAATCTGAAATTAATTTTTATGAAATCACGACAGGACACGCATATGAATTATATTTTATGCATGCTTATGACATGTCATTTTTTACATGTCAATTTGACTTAAATACATCATAACCTGTCATTGTCTTTATGACAACTTGGCATTACAAAGACAGCATAACTTGTCATAAATCTATCAAACATGATAGTCATGAGACCCTTATAATTCATTAATTTTTATAATATTTTTCTTAACCTTAACTACAGTGATGCAAATTGAGTTTATCATTAATGTCATTAAATATTAATGATGCTGTTAGAAAAATTGTATTAGGTGACAATATTGACACTGTTACTGAGAAATTTTATTGACAAATTCATTTTATTCCACTTAAAAGGGATTATGGCCTCATGACCATCTTTATGACAGATTTATGACAAGTTATGTTGTCTTGGTAATGTCAACCAAGACATTTAAAATGACAACCAAGAGCAAATGACTGTTGTCATATGCATGCGTAAAATCATGTCATGGTTATAAATGTGGCCTGACAGTCTTATGAACACCCTCTTCAAGTAAAATCTTACCTTTTATTGTTTATATTATAGGGTTAATACGATACTGGAATTCGAGACCAATCGTTATTGAAGTTTTAAAATTGTCCTGTGAACATTTAAGCGCTCTGGAGCACATTAAATAGCGCTGATTTGCCATTGTGTTCACATGCTCAACAGAAAAGACTGTGATTGGCCGTGAAGGTCATCGATTCACCAAACTTACTGCTGTTTACTGCCTGTAACCACAGATTCAGGGACACTTGATTGTTTCAAAGTCACGTCGATCAGCTGGTTTGTCTGTAAGCTTTGAAACGCTCCAGTGCCACTGTATCTGTGGTTACACGCAGTAAACAGTGGTAAGTTCGGTGAATTGATGACCTTTGTGGCTAATTACACTAATCTCTGTTGGGCACATGAACACAAAGGCAAATCAGCACCGTTTAAGAACGTACTTCACAGCGCTTAAATGTTCGTGGGAAATGGATGTTTTCAAAACTTTAGTGCCGATCGTTTTCGTGACAATTCTATATAGTTGATCATCTATGCATTATTTTTTTTTTTAAGTGTTTCTTTTAAACTGTTTGTAAATTGTATCTGTTTTTGCAACTGGTTTTGAAGCTGATATGGGAATAAACTCTCTCTCACTTGCTTATTCTCTTTTCTCAGGTGGTACGTTCTGCAGTCACCAGCGGTGCAGGAAGCACTACTTCAGGTGTGGTGTCAGGTAGTCTGGGCTCCAGGGAAATTAACTACATCCTGCGAGTCCTTGGCCCAGCGGCCTGTCGCAATCCAGAGTGCTTTACGGAAACTGCCAAGAGTTGCATCCGAATTGCTCTCCCGGCTCCAAGAGGTGCTGGCACTGGTATGTTGGGAAAAACTCCCAGAAATCATCTTTTCAAATCTTTCCATCAAATATATTATTCCTTATCACAATCTTGTTTTATTAATCAGCCTCAGATGACGAGTTCGAGAACTTCAGAATTAAGGGTCCAAATGCTGTGCAGCTTGTGAAGACCACTCCCCTAAAGCTCTCCCCGTTGCCCTCCATACCAGAGACTATAAAAGAGGTCATCTATGACATGCTGAATGCCCTAGCAGCATATCACGCACCAGAAGAGGGTAAGAAATATGATTGGACAGAAAAACATGTGCATGCTTGTGTTTAGTTCATTGTCTAGATCCTTCGAGCTGTCACGTCTCATCAGCGTTCCCTTCACTTAATGCATGCTCGGGGTCTGTTTGGGTTTGTTTTTGTACAGCAGAGAGAGGAGAGGAGCGGGCAAACGCTGTAACAGGAAGTCAAGACCTGTGTCAGATCCTGCAGGATGTTGGTGATGATGTCTACCAGCAGTATAGGCTCACCAGACAAGGCAGTGATTTTGACTCTCAGTCTGCCTTCCCCATCAATGTAAGAGCGTACATGCTTTTATATGTTGTTTATTTAAGTGTGAGGTCTGTCAGACTTTGTTGCATCAGTTGTCATAGAATGACATAATTGGGATCGCTTTTGCTGCTGTTTATTCTATTCAAATGCCTGAGATGCTTAATGCATCAAACTTTGTTGCTTCTTTACAAGAAGTATGTTCTTGCTTGTCCAAGCAAGCAATCAGATGCTCACTTATTGGCCAGAAGAAAAATAAAAATGTTGCCAGTCTCAGTAATTAAAAATGGCAGTTATTGGCCTTGGCAGTATGTGTATCAGCTGACCAACATTTCTAGCAAACAACGTTATCGGACCTGTTCCAATGCTGAGTTTTGCATGGGCAAGCACTACCCGCATTCAATTCACACAATGTATAAACCTAGTTCCTATTTAGCTACGTTATGAAAAGCGCAAGCATCCCAAGTGCATTTGTACTATAATGGGCTCAGAAATGTGGGATTTGCATTAATAGTGGGTGTTAATTATACTCTTTCAGACTCAGGTGTTTGCTGCAGATGGTGCTGTAGCTGAATCTTCCCAGTCTGGAACTCCACAGGGAGAAGGTGTGAACTAATACACACACACAGCTCAACCATTCTTTCTACAGTAAACACATTTTCTCACTTCGCTGGATCCTTGACTTGCCCTTGTAATTTTTTTTTCTTGTCGTTGTTGTTTCTTTAGCCTCCACACCCGAGGAAATGCGTGAAGAGAAAAAGGAGCAGGAAGGAGACAAGGGAGCGTCCTCTGAGGAGAGCCGAGCTGCTAAGGCTAAAGCCAGCAAACCCCTTATGCCTACCTCTACCATCTTGAGGCTGTTGGCCGAGCTAGTTCGCTCTTATGTCGGCATTGCCACTCTTATAACCTCTTACAACTACACAGCTGGCCAATCAGAGCTCATTAAGGAAGTGAGTCCTCAAAGTGTTTCAGTGCAATTGTAGATTTTTTTTTTTTTCCTTCATCTTATCAAATAACGTGAATTTTCCTACAGGATTGTAGTGTGTTGGCATTTGTTTTGGACCACTTGCTCCCACACACCCAGAACTCTGAGGATAAAGACACCCCTGCCCTTGCACGCCTTTTCTTGGCCAGCCTCGCTGCAGCTGGCACAGGCACCGATGCTCAGTCTGCCCTGGTCAACGAGGTCAAAGCTGCTCTGAGTCGAGCGTTGGGCATGGCAGAGGGCACGGAGAAACACGCCCGGTGAGAACTGCTTAGTCACTACACTAAGTTGACTTTCATCAAATATCTGTTGAATACAATGTCATTAAACTTTGACTCTTCTCTTTTGGCAGTTTGCAAGCAGTGATGTGCATCATCAGCACCATTATGGAGTCGTGTCCTTCCACCTCCAGCTTCTACAGCACAGCCACAGCTAAGACCCAGCACAACGGCATGAACAATATCATCCGGCTCTTCCTGAAGAAAGGCCTTGTCAACGACCTGGCCCGTGTGCCTCACAGCCTTGATCTATCCAGGTAATGCTTAATAATGATATTAATTAGAAATATGAATGTGTTAAAACTAGATAATAGGGTGGCATGGTGGCTCAGTGGTTAGCACTCTTGCCTCACAGCAAGAAGGTTGCTGGTTTGAATCCCAGCTGGGCCAGTTGGCATTTTTGTGTGGTGCTTTGGTTTCCCACACAGTCTAAAGACATGCAGTATAGGTGGAATGGATGAACTATATTGGCCGTAGAGCAGAGATCCCCAAAGTAGGGCCCGCGGGCCAAAGTTGGCCCATGGTAACCTTTGATTTGGCCCACCAACTAATCTGAAAAGAGAGGCAGATTGATGGGGTTTGGTTGGGTCGAATGCTTTCGACAGAGATCATTATTTCAGATTGAATGTAACCCTTTGTTTCTTTGTTTTGTTGCTGAGCTACAAAAAAAAAAGTCAACTGAAATTAAATGTTTCAATTAAATGTAAGTGTATCAGTCTTTTAAAATGTAAATACTGTCACTTGACAAAAAGCAATGCTGTAGATGTCGCCGAAAGCAGGCAGATCAAGGCAAAGGCCGGTGCTGGTGGACGTTTTCAGCATTGAACTCAATTGTGCTATAAATGAGATTATGTTTTTACTGTAATAATAATTGCATTTGTAAAATGTAAAAAATGATACTGCATTAGTTAATATAATTTAAAGCAGAGTTTTCGTGTTATTTTTAAATATTAGTGAATAAAAATAAAAAAAGTAATTACCCATGGCAAATTTAATGCAATGCGATGTGATATATTTGGTTTGGTATATATTCGGCCCACATCCCTCGATCAAGTTTGGTCTTTGGCCCTTTGTAAGAAAAAGTTTGGGCACCCCTGCCGTAGAGTATGAGTGCGTGTGTGAATGTCAGAGTTTATGGGTGTTTCCCAGTACTGGGTTGTGGCTCGAAGGGCATTTGCTGTGTAAAACATATGCTGGAATAGTTGGTGGTTCATTCTGCTTTGGCGACCCCTGATAAATGAGGGAGTAAGTGATGAATGAATGAAATTGAATAGTTTTTAAGAGCAAATATGTTCTTTTTTACATTTTAATTTTGATGGGATTTTTTTTGTAGAGCTATTGGTGTAAGATTGTCAGAGAAATTAATTCTGCATTAATTCTGAGATTTTCAGAATGCATTGCTATGCTCTCTTAAACAATTCTGAACTTAGATGATGGCGCTGTATGCAGCCCTTCTCGCATATAATTTCCCACAAATTCCGCTTGAACCCAAAATAATCACTGATAAAGTTAGGAAAGATTTAAGCTAATTACAAGAGGGTTTATTGTCAGCTGTTTACTATTATCTGCAATTACATTTATCTTTACATTAACATTTATTAAGCCTTCTTACAACTTAGAGCACTATCTGCCACTAAAAACTAAGCTCAGAATCTTTTCAAGAGGGAATAGTGACATATTTTAAATATCTCAATGAATGCTGAATCGATTTCTTAACTGAATGTATGTCACAGTGTTTTTTTTTTTTCAATCCCAACCTTGATTAATGTGACAAACACATCTTTTGGAGTTATCTTAAGATTTTTCCTTATTGCCGTTCTTGTTTTTTTTTTGCAGTCCCAATATGGCAAACACAGTAAATGCTGCTTTGAAACCTCTGGAAACATTGTCGCGAATTGTGAACCAGCCCAGCAGCCTGTTTGGTGGTAAAGGGGGATCCAGCAAGAACAAGACGGAGCATGACGCTGTTGGCACAGTTAGGGACAGCAACAGCAACACTCAGGATCAAGGTAACACTCATCATTGATCATCTCATAACAGAATATACATGCAGTGACCTTGCCGAGTTGTGTGTGTATGTAATATCTAATCTTGCCTACAGGAGAAGTGGGTGAGGCAGAGCCGGTTGAGAATCGTGATCGTGGTCAAGCCACAGACTCTGACCTGATGGATGGAGAAGCCGAGGGAGACACTGTGGTCATCGCTGGACAGCCTGAGGTGCTGAGCACTCAGGCAATGCAGGTTCGAAACAACAGCAGTTTGTTCAACTTTTAGTTCATAAATATGAAAAGCCTCCTCCAGATGAACAATGTTTGTTATTCATGTATGCTTGTAGGTGGAGAATGAGTTGGTGGATTTGATCGATGAACTTTTAGAGAGAGATGCCCAAACTGTTAATAGTACCATCATCGGTAAATGATTTATTTGATTTCTGGCCAAATGTGGAAGTGATACAGAGATGGGAAATGTGTTTTTGATCCAGTTTTACTGTTAATTAGTGGGTCGTTCTGGAGAGGATGAGTCTCAAGAGGATGTGCTGATGGATGAAGCTCCTTCCAACATGAGTCAGGCCTCCACTCTTCAAGCCAACAGAGAAGGTTGGAAGCGAATTTCATATGCATTCACTCATAGAGCAAATAATGACAATGATCTATAAATGAACCAGCCTACTCTTTAGACCCACCCAATGGATTGTGGTGACTGTAATAATCAAATGTTTCTTCTGGCTGTAAAGGAGTTCAAATTACACCTTCAGACCTCAAAGCACTAATTATCTGGAGAGAGTTTGAAGGAATTATTCTTACATGTCAGTCCTTTAAAAACTAGAATTATAATCAAAAGTAGATCTTAAAGGTTTTTATTATTTTTAATTTGCATTATTTCTTATTGTTTGTCTCTGCATTTTTAAAAACTTTAGGAATTTTATAGGAAAGTGTAAATTATAACTTAATTTTCTGCTATGAATTGGCCATTGTAGCTAATATGGCATTAAACTCTAAACTCTCTCTTCTAGCTTTATGTTGGTATTTTTGAAGAACTGGCGTGTTGTTAATTGTTCACTTTTTTTGGTTTGTTTGTTTGTTTGCCAATAAATAGTATTACAAGCCCCAATACTATTTATCTTAGCTGAACTGCTAAAAGCTAAGCTAAAATATGATTGTTTATTCCGCATACTCCTCAGATCTTTATGGCGAAGATCATTTGGTCATTTTTCTTATCTCTTTTCTGATTTAGACTCCATGAACATCCTCGAGCCAGAAGATGAGGAGCACACGCAGGAGGAAGACTCCAGTGGTAGCAACGAGGATGAGGACAGTCAGGATGAGGAGGAAGAGGAGGAGGAAGAAGAGGAGGAGGATCAGGTAATATCCTTTTAAAGATCGAACCATAAATTACAGCAGAGAGTGACCACAACCACACACACATATACACGTCTCATTGTGTTACATGTTCTCTACTCATCTGCCCTGCTAATTGTACTTAGGATGACGAAGAGGGAGATGAGGACGACGACGATGAAGGCTCTGAGATGGAACTGGATGAAGATTTTCCAGATATCAATGCTGCTCCTCATATTCGTTTTGAAAGATTCGATCGAGATGATGACCTCATTATTGAGTTTGATAACATGTTCTCCACTTCCGGTAAATGAACTAATTAACATCTTTCCGCTACCTAAAATGTATTCTCCTTTTTCGCTTTTCATTCATTTTTTTGACACTGTGTTTTTGTTTTCTGTCTTTGTACACTTCAGCTGACATCCCTCCCTCACCAGGAAATATCCCCAGCTCCCATCCTCTGATGGTGCGTCACGCTGACCACGGCTCGCTGACTCTTGGGGGATCGGGCACCAGTAGCAGATTGGCTCAGGGAATGGGGCGTAGCCAACGTTCTCTCCGCCAGCTCACGGCCAACACAGGCCACACGATCCATGTACATTATCCTGGCAACCGTCAGCCCAACCCTCCGCTCATTCTGCAGAGGTGAGTCCATCACTGAACTTGTGTCAGTTTCAGACATGAAACGATACCCTTCAAATTTTAAGACATTAACTTTAAAGTTTCTGTCAAATTCAAATAAAGGTTTATGTTTGTTCAAAGGATATCTATAATCCAGTGTGCTCTAAAACAATGACAACATGTACATTGCGTTTAGAAGAAATAAACATCCAAAGCACTCCATCCACAATACACATCACATGACCCCACACACACTGTCACTGAGCTCCAGGCAGTCAGCAGGTGCTTTGAGCACAAAAGCCCAGAGAGCAGTGCACGTCGGACAGATGATCAAAGATGTACTGCTGGATCGCGTCTCACTATAGTTGTTAAATGTGATATTTAATTAATCTTGTCTCCATCTACCGACTCTTCTGTCTTTTGAATCTGTCAGGTACCATGTCACAGCGTCAGTACACTGCTTCAATCTTTTGCTTTCACGCTTGTAATTTTAGCGAAAATCTCAGATACTGTTGGTTGGCACCTGTTGGTTGTGCACCTTGTTTACAAACACAGTTTGTCGACGCCATTATAACGTTAAAATGGTAACTTATCTTTATTTATGATTTGGTTATGGGTCGGCCCAGACGGTAAAAATCTGCGGATTTATGTGGAATGATTTTGGGAGTATCATAACTAAAACCTTAATATATGAAGCAAAAAGTAATACTTTTTAAACTTGTATTTAATGTTTACAATGCAAATCCGGTGAGATCCACTTTATTTGGTAAACAAAGCAAGTCTCTCATATAAAATATCTACTAAAAGACAGAAAATATTACTTAACGAACTATATTGTAAATAAATTAGATAAATATTTTCATATTATTCAATAATATTACTGAAATTAATTTCAAAACTGAATGAATATGAATTTCCACACATTTACACCAGTAAATAAACAGAATCAATGATGGGCTAAAAATCTGCGGAATTCTGCGCTGGCAGATTCCGTGTGGACCTAGTTATGGGTAAAACAAAGACCATGCGGGTCAGGTAGTTGAAACGGTAGGCTACAAAAAATTAATTTATGAATTATTCATAAATAATCAATTCACTGCTGCCTGTGACGACGATACCATCGTCTATAGCGATGTTTCACATTAGACATCGCCCAACCCTACCTCATACTTCAGTTTCTCAACAAATCTTCTGACCAATCAAATGCTCTCTAGTATCTGACATGTCTTGCCACCTTTTCATGTCCCACCCCCGACACTTTTCATTTGATTCGCTTGATCTCATCTACTTTCAGTGGAACAGCTGTGATATAAACTAAACCATATGCCTTTTTTGTGGGTGTAGGGTCTACTATGTTTTCTGTCTTCATGTTTCAGTTGAGATTATGCTAAACATTGAATAAAAAATGCTAATTTCAGGACACTTCAAAGGACCTTTTTTTGTTTACGTTTCAGGTTATTGGGCCCCAGCGCTGCAGCTGATATCTTGCAGCTGTCCAGCTCTCTTCCTCTGCAGTCTCGAGGTCGTGCCCGTTTAATGGTGGGTAACGAGGACGTGCACATTATTGCCCGTTCAGATGATGAGCTGTTGGATGACTTCTTCCATGAGCAGAGCAGCACCGGAGGACAAGCTGGTGAGTCTCCTGCAGACACGCTTTTTTATGTTTGCAGTTACAGATGCTCCCGCTAAACCCTTCTGTTCTGCAGGCACCCTTTCAAGTATCCCGACTGCCTTAACCAGATGGACAGATGAGTGTAAAGTGCTGGATGCTGAGAGCATGCATGACTGTGTGGCAGGTGAGATCATCTCAGAACAAATATATGATAGCATCTGTTGTTTAGCATGCACTGCAGGAGGAGCTCTGATTGCATGTCTAATTGGAAGTGTTGTGCCTGGTCTCTCAGTGGTGAAGGTGCCCATACTGCAGCACCTGGAGAGTTTGCGTGATGAGGAGCTGGAGGAACGCAGGGAGAAGAGGAGGAGGCAGCTGGCAGAGGAAGAGGAGACTGCAAAGCAGAATGAGAGTTCTGCAGCAGGAGAGGAGACCAGGGAACAGAGCCTGCAGGTAAAAGAGGGAAAATGTGAACTAATATTGAAGGAAAATGTGTGAAGTATGAAAATAAGTTTAGTTTTCCTTTGATCTGAGTTTTTGTGTGGTGTAAGTGTGGTAGTGGTTAGTGTGTAATATGTTCAGACTGCATGATTTTCAAAGTATTCATGTCACGGATGTTTTCACACTGCATGACTATCTGGGGTAGCTTTCCGTTGGTGCTGTGTTTACACTGCAAGATAGATCAGCCACAGGGGATTTCACACTGCATGACTTTAAAATAGAAAGACTCGCCGACAACTTTGTCTGCAAACTACGTCTCACAATTGAGACGCAACACTGACATGGAAAAAACAAGAGGTCACATAGTTTATCTTTGTTATTAACTACATATGAAGTACATTTTCTACCCCACTAAATGCTTCTTTCTTCTTTTGCTCACCTGGCTTTGAAGGGTATTAGCTATTTCTCCTCAACTTTTTGTTTTTCGACCCAGTTGTGATATAGCTCAGATGACACGTCAAACAGACACAGGTGCTCCTGCCTAATTTCCACTAGTTTTTCCTCCGTTTCTTGGGTCCAAATAAACTGAAAATGAGCCCTTTCAACTTCACCCCCAACCTCCGGCTGCCCGGCAGATTCCCATACTAGTGAATGTTGCTCTCTCGTTGGCTGAAGGTGATCGCAGACTATATCATAAGACATTTCACATGGCATGATCTGAATCGCCGATAGGTCCAGATATTTAGCATGCCAAATATCTCACGGGTGTCTGCAACTCATCAGGGATTCTCTCAGATCGCTTTGATAGTTTATACTGTGTTATTGTTGCTCACATGAACAAGCACAGATTTGCCTGTGATTTCAGGCATTTATTGGTGATTTCTCAAAATCGGGGCTAAAATCATGCAGTCTGAACTCCGCATTAGTGTAATTATGCTTAGGGTGGCTTAAATTTGAGTCCTAGCTAGCCGATCTTAGTCTCAATCACTCAATCGCTCTTTCAAAAACCCAAAAATATTTACTTTTTTTTAAAAATGTTACCATCATAATATTGTTTGCTCGTATCTCGGGCATCCATTTGAAATCAGTCAGTATTAATTTGTGGCACGGACGTGTGTATCAGCAGGAAAACAGATCAACATCTCTGTAAATTTCACTGTGTGCATTAATTGTTTGTATTTCCCCACAGGGCTCTGGGATTGGAGCAGTCAATGGAGCTGCAGAGAATGCTGCAGGTGAGAACAAAGTGCATGTTTGTTAGAAATGTTTTTAATGTTTAATGATAATAATGTTAAAAAAACGTCAAACGTGAACCTTATTTGCATATTTCACAAAGAGACCGAGTTCTGGATGGAGCTCTGCTGTGGACTGTGGGATGAGGTAGTAGTTTGTATAGTTTTAGGATCACACCAGATCTGGGAGATAACTATACAGTCTACTGTCTTTCCCACGGTTACCACTTCGGCAACTGGATGATCTTCAAAACCTGCCTTCATCACTGCGGCAACTGCTGCTAGGCAACAATCAATTGCTTAATCAATCGTTTCTAGGCAACTGCTCAATTATTTATAGGTTTACATCTACATGGCTTGCTTTTATCCCATTACCGTCAATAGGAACAATATGATGTTTGTTTATTCGCTTGCAGCTGTAATATGTTGTTGTCGTCTGGAGCTGGCTGTGTTTTGGTGAGGTAGTAAGTTGTGTTGTTGTTGGGGATCAGTATAGTATGGCCCTCGAAGGAGATAACTATACAATTTACTGCCTTCCATACTGCAGACCCTCAATCACACGTTCTGCCTTTTAATTAGTTTCAGCTAGTCATTTTTCCATGTTCATTGAAGCCATCACAACACTTACACACAGTGGTGGAAAGAGTACAGAAAAATCATTCTCAAGTAAAAGTACCATTACTTGCCTAAAAATGTAGTGAAAGTAGAGTAAAAGTATCTGTTGTAAATTTTACTGAAAGTATGAGTAAAAAGTAGCCCTTTCAAAAGTACTCAGGAGTATTGAGTAGTAGGTATTACACTGTAAAAAGCTGATTCTTTTACATGTCATTTGTGGATGTGTAAACGTAACATTCTGTAGTCCATTTAGTTATTACCCAGCAGGCACACAACACCATAAGACGTTAATAATAGGTTAGATTTAGGTTGTGATTTCAGGTGACCAAAGTGTAATGTCCAGTCAGCGTGTAAGGACAACGTTATTTTGATGTCCAATAATGACCTGAAATGACGTTGATATTTGGTTAATTTAAGGTTGTAACAGAAAGACTAGCCAACATCTTAAACCAACGTCATATTGATGTCAAATACTGACATTTATTCGTCTGCTATGGCGACCAAAATCCAACATCTGATAGATGTCATAGTGGTAATGCCCACACAACGTCAAGCTGTAACATCATTAGACGTTGATATTTGGTTGATTTTTAGGTTGGACATTGACATCAGTCTGATGTTGGGTTTAACATTAGGGTACAATGTCAACCTGACGTCTTGTTGACGTCTTTTGCCTTCTGGGTGTTTAAGGCCATTTCGGTCATCACACAGTAAACATCCGTCATCTTCTCATCAGCGTCATGCATCTACACAATCAATGCGTGTAAAGATTTTGGACATCTTCTTGGACACTTTTAATGCTTCCAAACAGTTTGCTGCAATTAAAAATGGCTATGTCTTGAGGTAGATCATTATGATGCAATTTTTACCTTCTATATGCGATTTGATTGGACAGGAATCACAGGACAGATTTTACCAATGCCCATAGACAAGAATATATAAAGTAGTGACTGCAGGTTGAAGGAAAGTAGTGGAGTAAAAGTACCGATACAGCACTAAAAATGTACGCAAGGGAAAGTAAAAGTACACATTTTCAAAGCTACTTACTAAGTTACAATTCCTGCGAAAAACTACTCAATTACAGTCATTTGAGTATTTGTAATGAGTTACTTTACACCACTGCTTACACAATTTAATTCTGTTATGTTGTCAGAAGGAGAACAGGCCCAGGGTGGGGTGTCCTCCTGTCTGGACCCTCCTCGCACCGCTGAGGGTTTCCTCACAGCACCCCCGTCAGGAGAAGTCACCCCGACCACACCTGCCCCCCACGAACAAGCCCTCGTGTCTCTGGAAACAGCCATCAGTCAGCAGGTGCACCAGCCAATCACAGAGCTGCTGCTGGCCGACTCCAATCCTGACTCTCACGGAGCCTTGGCAGGGGCGGGGCTTCCTCAGCTCTCAGCACCTGATAGGCCAAATTGTGAGGCAGAAGCATCTCAGATGGAGATGTCACCTGCACCCACTATTGGTGAGAGAGGAGGAGGAGCATTGGATGCAGTCAGGGAAGGTAGATTAACTTTGAATCCTGTAAAATTAGATTTCACACACTGCGGTTCAGTGGAGAGACATTCACCTCACTGTGAATTCTGCTCCTTGTTCCACAAAAGAAAAAAAAATTGAAGAGGCTGAACGTATCAAATTTGTTGTTTAATCCTACTGCATTCTACATGCAACTACTGCATGTACTTCCCATTTTTGCATTTGCTAGTGTTGCATTTTCTGCCAACTTTTAAATACGAGTTGAGTTTTATGCTTCTGTCTCTGTATCAGCTTCACTCAGTCCAGATATAGCTGAAAGTTCAGAGCCTGTGCCAGTGGGCGTATCTCAACTCGAGGGTTCACCCATGGATACGAGCAGTCCCGCTTCAGGAACGCAGGAAGAGCCGGCTGCCAGCTCAGTTCCATCCAATCACATGTCTCAGGAGCTGTCAGGAAGTGGTGACAGCGGCCTCACAGACAGGCAGACAGATGCAGAAACTGGGTGAGTAGTTGAAATACAGTACTTGATAGTAGAGGTTTCATGAAGCCATAAACACATATTTTATGAAACTACTTCAGCTGAAATATCACAGTACCAAGCAGTATCATGATTCCTTACAGCATTGTTAGAACATGATACACAATGTATGTAAATATATAAATGTTCTCTAATTTTCTTTACAAATAAAATTAACATGAAAAAATCTAATTCCCTCATAGCAAGTTCTTTCATATTCAATTCAGTATTTAAAGTCTAGAATAGAAAGGCTAATATAATGCTGGCGTGATATTGCCTTGAAACAAACATCAATTTAAAATTTACTTTAAAAAATTTGCAAATGTACACAACAGTTTGCTAGGTTAATGATTCTGGAACTGACAGAATGCTTAAAGCTGCGGTCACACTAGAGTTTGAGCATGCAAAATTCTGTCCTATGGCACTGTGAAAACACGTAGGATTAAACAGGGTTATTAGACCTTAAAGTAAGCGATTGCTTTATAGCTTACATTTCTGTCCTGAGAGGTCATGTTTTGATCTTTGATTAGTCTCATGTAATCACATGATGCGATTTCGCAGGTCAGAGTTCACTAAGCTTGAACTTTCCAACGCAGCGAACTGCGAAACTTGTCGCATGAGCTTGTGTTTCTGGTCTGCCACATTTGTATGCGTATGAATGGAAGTCTATGGGGAGAAAAGTGCAGTGCGACCAGGGCTTTAGTCTATTAATTGGTCTGTCAGACCCGAGTCAGTTATTGGCCTGTAAAGATAGTGAAGTAGTTCAATATTACTTGCATTATGTGCTGACTACTATAATTTGCAGTTAAAGGTAAATGCACATTTTTTTTTTCTATTACTTTGAATTTAATACAAAGAATTGTGAAAGTATCTTTCTAAATGTTCATGTCAATGAGTATAACACTAGTGGCTAATACAAAAGCGTACTAAAGTTTTTTTTCTCAAAAAGACGTGAGTATCGTATGTTTATGTCTTTTTTTCAGATCAACTTCTGTTTCATCTCCTGGCGAGACCATGCCTCGGAGTGACAGTGCCGATAGCCAGTCTCAGGCCATCCAGGAGGAGCCCCTCCCTTCCACCAGCAATGAAGAGGATGACCCTCTGGCAGGTTGGTGTTTCAGCTCAGAGTTATGACACAATTTAAACAATGCCTCAATTTTAGATAAAGGCCAGGACACACTAACCCATTGGCAAGAAAAAGTGAAGGACTCAAGTCGAAAGGAAACGCGTAGAAGCTGGCTGTCATTTTTTTGCTTACCTAAATGCTGCTTTGTTTACAGTTTGTATGTGTGCAGGATTAGTTCTGAATCCTCTTTGTTGAATAGCAATACAGATACAGCCACCAGTGGTTATGGAAATAAAAATAAAAATAATGGCTGTCAACTGTTTGCTGTGTTCACATGCAGCTTTTTGGGTCCAGATGTAACCAATTTTTTTGCCATTGGCTTGGTGTGTTTTGGTCTTTACACATGTTTGTATCACTTCCTTGCAGGTATCAGTCTACCCGAAGGTGTGGACCCGTCTTTCTTGGCAGCACTGCCTGAAGACATTCGTCGAGAGGTACTGCAGAACCAACTGGGAATCAGACCTCCTTCTCGACCTCCTGTCACCTCCACCCTGACAACCTCTGCTAGCGCTGTGCTAGGAGGAGGGCCAGGGGTGACCGAGGTCAGTCCTGAATTCTTAGCGGCTCTCCCACCTGCAATTCAGGAAGAGGTAAGAGTGCACAATTCTATACTTGGCTGAACAAAAAATCTTCTGGATATGTGATGTGTGATGATTTGTTATCAGGTCTTGGCCCAGCAGCGGGCAGAGCAGCAGCGTCGGGAGTTATCCCAGCAACCCACACAGGGCGATCAACCTCTGGACCCAGTCACATTCATCCAGACCTTGCCCTCTGAGCTGCGGCGCTCCGTTCTGGAGGACATGGAGGACAGCGTGTTGGCGGTCATGCCCCCAGATATTGCGGCAGAGGCTGCAGCACTGCGAAGGGAACAAGAGGCCAGACAGAGACAACTGATGCATGAGCGCTTGTTCGGTCACAGCTCATCTTCAGCCCTGTCTGCCATCTTACGCTCTCCCGCCTTCACCAGCCGCCTTGGTGGCAACCGCGGAGTGCAGTACACCCGGCTGGCTGTGCAAAGAGGAGGGACGTTTCAAATGGGAGGGAGTGCCAATCATAGCAGGTGAGTGAGAGCTTTGACTGGGCTTGATGCGAAGTTTTATGGACCAGAAATTAGTAGTACATTAAACCTGTTGGGCACAGTGATAATTTGCCAAATTATTTGTTTTTATTTTAAAAGCATACAAGAAAACATTTAGAAGGAAATTTGTATTTATTAGAATACATGTGCGCAAGACTTAAAGGGTCACGAAACACATGTTTTGAGCTGTTGACAGTCATATATGTGTCCCACGCTGCTATAAACACTATTAGGACACATATATTTTGCTAAAGAGTGAAAATTGGTTGTTTTTGCGTTATTTCGAGCAAATTCGTCAGACGGCAGAGAGACGCCACATTGTGTTGCCAAAACAAGTGGAAGAAGAAGAATTGTTTGGAGACACAGGTCGCTAGTGTTGTGTTTATGAATGAAAAGGGAAAGTGCCAAACTGCAGTTAAAGTCGACAGATTAAGAATTTGGCAAATAATTCGATTACTGATGTCAATATAAACACAGTCACTGTCTTTCTCCCCCTGTGTCTGTGTGTTTGTTTTCAGTGCGTGCTCAAATAGAAACTCCCATTTTTATGCAAAACCTCCCCTCTTTCTCTCCCCAATACTCCCACCTAAACAGAGCTGGACACATCCACTTTCCTGAGCTTTTCCAAACTAGAGGTGTAAAAACACACTGCTGAGACGGGGGTTTCGTGGCCCTTTAAAGATTTTATCACTTCAAACTGGGTTTAATACACATCCTAAACCATAAACAACTTCTCAATTAGGAGTGCATTAAAACTAGGGAATACGTTTTTTTTTCCTAAAAAAAAAAAGCATACAACAAAAGTATTTATTAGAATACATGTGCTCTAGATTTGAAGATTTTTATAGCATCAAACTGGGTTTAATGCACATCCCAAACTATAAATCGTTTCTCTCATGATGATTATTCATTTACTAATGAAATCTGTTTATTGAATAATATGTTAATTAGTCTTCTTAGACTTTCCTTCCTCTGACTCGCATCCTAGGATTTAATTCAAAACTCAGAAAGACAAGGGAGCTAAAATGTACACCAGGGATCCCCAATCTCGGTCCTGGAGGTCTGGTGTCCCTGCAGGGTTTAGCTCCAACTTGTCTCAAAACACCTGCCTGGATGTTTCAAGTATACCTAGTGAGACCTTGATTAGCTTGTTCAGGTGTGTTTGATTAGGGCTGGAGCTAAAATCTGCAGGACCGGACCTCCAGGAACAAGTTTGTGATCCCTGATGTACACCCTTACAGCTCTCATGTTGTAATCAAAACAATTCTTCTTCTGTTTATTTGTAATTCTAGACCCTCTAGTTCAAACGTTGATTCTCTCCTGCGCCTGCGGGGGCGTCTCTTGTTGGACCACGAGGCCTTGTCCTGCCTTCTTGTGCTGCTTTTTGTGGACGAGCCCAAGCTCAACACCAGCCGCCTCCACCGAGTGCTGCGTAACTTGTGCTATCACTCTCAGACGCGTGGCTGGGTCATCCGCAGCCTCCTGTCCATCCTGCAGCGCAGCAGTGAGAGCGAGCTGTGTCTGGAGACTGCTCGCCTGGAGGAGTCCCGTGGCAAACGCTCACTAGGCCAGGGCTCATCCACTGGAGGGAAGGGTTGTTCTTCATCTTCCCAGTCGGCTATCGCCTCTTCGTCATCGTCGTCCTCATCTTCATCTCTGGAGCTGCTGAACAGGGTAGAGTCACGGAGTTCCAGTCAGCTCTCCTGGCTGTCTGTATCAATGGACGCAGCTCTGGGATGCCGAACCAACATCTTTCAGATCCAGCGCGCATCAGGCAGGAAACACGCAGAGAGGCATTCAGCAGGAGGGAGCATGAGTGCGGCAGGGCTCGGAGGTGGAGTGTCAGGAACAGGAATGACGTGTACAGGGGGAGGTGGATCAACTGTTCACATCCATCCACAGGCTGCACCAGTGGTCTGTCGACATGTACTGGACACCCTCATCCAATTGGCCAAGGTAAGCTAGAGTGCCTTTATAGAAAAGGTGTATTTGCTGTAGGGCTGCACGATTTGGAGAAAAAAAATCGAATTGCGATTTATCTGATCAAAATTGCAATGTAAAATGTGATTTTCTTTTTATTATTAGTATTAATTAATTTTATTTATTTATTTATTTATTTATTTTATTTTTTAAACTATAACTTAAAAAAAGAGCTACAGGTTTGATCTGGTGGTTTTAACAGCACCAAAGAAAGAGACCAAGCATAGAGTACACTACGCTATGCTACTGGAAAAAATTCCACTGAAGTTGTCAGTTGTTTAGAAAAATTAAGAAAATTACTACAGTATTTTAAATAAAATACACAATATATAAAATCATAGATATAAAACCTTTACATTTAGATTGTGTTATATATTTCAAATTGATTTCATGACGTTCACGGCGCACTGACAGTGCTTTCCAGTTTCCTTACACAATTTTAGATTTTATTTCACAGCACAAGAATTCTTGTACGTTCAACTACATTTATATTTATATATTATCTGGGTAACACTTTACAATAAGGTTAATTAGTTAATGCATTTAATGACATGAATTAATCATGAGCAACACTTGTACAGCATTTATTAATCATAATTGAACATTTACTAATGCATTATTAACATCCAAGTCCATGCTTGTTAACATTAATGCACCATGAGTTAACATGAACCAACAATGAACAACTGTATTTTCATTAACATTAACTTGCATGAACAAATACTCTAGTGAATGTATTGTTCATTGTTTCTTCATGTTAGTAAATGCATTAATTAACATTAACTAATGAATCTTATTGTAAAGTGACCATTATTTGTAATACAATTTTGTCCTTTATTACAAGCAGTCAGACATATGAACTGTACCTTTAATTTTACCTTCTCAAAGAAAACACTTTTTGAATGCATCAAGCAAAACTCAAGTACACGAACAGAACAACATGAGCATTTATAGCAAATAAATAAATGTAAATATTGTCCAGCTTGCTTTTTGATCATTGTTGAGTGAATTCTCGAACACCTGTGATTGCTTATTGTGTTCCCGAACTCAACAGAAAGGGCTGCGGTTAGATCTAACAGTTAGGGCAGCTCTGGTGTTATTCACCGATGAGTGACACATTGATTGATAAATGGTTACAGGCTGCTGTTACAGGCTGCTGTAATATGCGAATATCACAGCTGATCCATGATAGACGCGGTGGAGAAAACTCTCTCTGCAGAGTAACACTCTTGTGTGTGTGTGTGTGTGTGTGTGTGTGTGTGTGTGTGTGTGTGTGTAAATCCACAAGAATTGCTGTAACAACCAAGAGTGTAGAGGAAACGTTACTACACACAAGCTGGTCATTGATCCACACACACACACACAGACGCACAATGAGAGAGAAGCAGAGCAGAGATGGAGTTCACAGCTTTTATTTTCTCCATTGTAGTGAATAGGGGCTCGTGGATTCCGCTATAACAATTATCTGCTCTTGGATCATTTTAATTTCTCGTGCTCGCCTCCCTCACCATAGTAATAATCAAACAATCTCAGCTTTTGCGATTTTGAAAATTGCACCTTTTCAAATCGTGATTTCGGTTTAAAATCGATTAATAGAGCAGGCCTACTTTGCTGTGAAGTGAAATCATCTGTTAGTGCTTTATTCGCAGGGCTTTTTGCTAGCATTATTTTGGCAAGTAGCACATGCACCTATTTTTAAATAATTATAGCAAAAAAAGATAATAAAATGACAGATTATTGTCCCTGTACTAATACAATTTATATATTGGTTATTTTAATGTCAAAAGTAATGACGGGTAAACACCTTGTGTGTTGATTTAAACGAGTTCATCACCACACTCAAAAAATGGCTTTTGCTTGTTCAAATTACTTGTTCAAATGAGTTATGTAAATGACTACAGTTCTTAAGTTTGTTTTGGGGACAACTTGTTTTATGTTCAATCCACTTAAATTTGTAAAAAACGATTAAGTTAATTGATTTGTGTTGAGACAACATGAAGGAATTGTATAGAACCCTGCATTTTTACGGTGCATTAAAAAAAACAACATGCCAGTAATAGCAAGAAAGTTCATAATGCATTTAGTTCATAATGTGGGACATAATGTGTTTTTCAATTATAAACAAGCTTTAAAAACACAGACTGCTTATAAAGCCATCTACAGCATTACCGAATAACAACTGCAAGAAACCAGTTAAGAAAGCATCTGATCGCTATGATGTGCATTTGCACAAGCCCTGCAATTCACTATCACATAGAGGAAATCCATAAAAATTGAAGTTATTTGTTTCTTTTATATAATAGATTTAATAGTCTGTTAATGTTAAATTATAATATGCATGGTATGTTGACATAACAGTAAAATGGCTCTTCCAGCATTATCTTCTTGATCATCATTGGTTAAGCAATTGCTTCATGTGTCAAAGGAGGAACGGGAAGCATGCATAAATGTCACATTCTTCTTTTTTTGTGGCAAAAACGTCATTAAAAGAGTTTAATTACAAGCTCTCAGTAACAGAAAAGCAATTAATTCCACTCTCTGTGTAACTTCCTGTAGGTTTTTCCAAGTCACTTCACTCAACAACGCTGTAAAGATCCCCTATCCTCCTCCTCCTCATCTGAGTTGGACACTCGTCTTTGTGCCAGCTCAACACCGACTATGAGTGCAAGCTGTCGGTCAGGTGGCACCAGCCAGAGTAACTCCTCTGCTACCCCAAGTAGTCTCACTTCTATCCACAATTCCCTGAGCGCCTGCTCTGGTACGCCACAGTCCCTAGGAATCTCCACCGACTTCTGGGATCTCCTGGTCAAGCTGGACAACATGAATGTGAGCCGTAAGGGCAAGGCCTCCATGAAGACTGTGCCTCTAGGAGGTGCTGGCGAGACTGAGGGTGCGCTGTTCAGCCTTGAGGCATCTCCGCTGGGACAGCTGATGAATATGCTGTCTCACCCCGTGATCCGCCGTAGTTCCCTTCTCACGGAGAAACTGCTACGTCTGCTGTCTCTGATCTCCATCGCTTTGCCTGACAACAAGGCCACGGAGGTTCCAGCCAGCCACCCTGTGCCTCAGACCCCGACTGCCACGCCGTCTGCACCTGCTGCTCAAACCACAGCGGGGTCAGGGACCATCTCAGTGGTGGCAGCTTCGGGCATTACGCAAGTTTCAGTGGGCACAACGCCATCTCAGCCAGCTGCTACGATATCTGTGGTTGCAGGCAGCACCACCACCTCTGGCATTATTGCTGGTGAGTCTGTCGAAGCATTTGAAAACATAGTTGAAGTTAGTATGCGTTTTAAGTTATAATGTGAATTCTGGTGGTGTCCTTTAGAGCTAGGCGATATGACTAAAATTTCATAGTCTGAAAATGACATCACGAAATTGTACCCTTTTTTTGGAATCCAGTCAATTAATAGTTTTTCATTTATTTTATTTTATTATTATTAGCCTAATTAAGCAATACTGTTTTTCGATTGTCTACTGGACATACCATCGTTTTACAATGACTTACCTAATTACCCTAACTTGTCTAATTAACCTAGTTAAGCCTGTAAATTGCACTTGAATACTAGTATCGTGTACAAATATCTAGAAAAAAATATAATGTACTGTCATGATGGCAAAGATAAAAGAATTTAGTTATCAAAACTAGTTCTCTTTCTGTTAAACAGAAATTGGGGGAAAAACACAGGGGCTATTAATTTAGCAGGGCTGATAATTCTGAATTCAACTGTAAATATATCATAGAAAACTGATATGATTTGATATGATTTACATTTTAAAGTATACTCAGAAATGTACTCATTCATATGTAATCATATTTAGAGCTTCAAATGTTTGATTTAAACATTTTGCAATAAAAATACTGATAATTTACAAAGCAATGTTCAAAAACTGATTACTTGGGCCACACGGAATCTGCGCGCGCAGAATTCCGCATATTTCCGCAGATTTTTAGCCCATCATTGATTGTCTTTATTTACTGGTGTAAATGTGAAAAAAAAATTATTCATTTTTTAAATTAATTTTAGTAATAATATCGACTAATACGAAAATATTCATATGATTTGTTTACAATTCAGTTTGTAAAGTACAATTGTCTGTCTTTTAGTAAAGATTTTATATGAGAGATTTGCTTTGTTTACCAAATAAAGTGGATCTAATTGGATTCACATTGTAAACATTAAATAAAAGTTAAAAAGGTATTACTTTTTATTTCATATATTAAGGTTTTAGTTATGATACTCCCAAAATCATTCCGCATAAATCCGCAGATTTTTAACAAAATACTCCGCAGAAATAACAAAAAATGTCCACAGATTCCGTCTGGCCCTACTGATTACTTGTCCAACAAAATGATTAAAAAAATCTAGAATAGTGCTAAATAATAACTTTCTCATGAAGCTGTTATTCATGTTTCTGTTTGCGTTGCGGTAGTTGCCTGTAATTTACGTATAATTATATAAATTTTGAAAAAATATTACTTTAAACAAAGTATTTGGTGACACCACAAAATAAACAAGAGTGCGTTATGTGAAACATTAGGCTTTTTTGTGTTATTCATCAATATATTTAGTCATTGCACAGCCCTAGTGTCCATAATTGCAGTCATAAAATTAAAGGCAAAAGGTCCAGGTGCAAAATACTGACTACTGCACCTTCATATGCACAAATGATCAGCTCCAGGTCCTTTGTTTTAAAAAAAGACAGTATTGTCTCAAATGTAATTCACTCAAAATTTACAAATAAAATGTGATAAATTACAAATAATTTATACAATTAAAACTATATGATGCAAATATTTTCCCCCTGCTCTGTCTTGTTGGGATTATTGCAGCTCTTTACCAATTAAAATAAAAATTTGCACCAGAAGATTAATAACATTTATCTAAACAATACCTAAGATATCCAGCCCTAAACAGTAACACATTTTATACACATTTCTAAGTTCAGGTTATTTTGTATAATTCTGCAACTGACCAATCAACTCTGCCTCTGCTGGTGCAGTATTCAAATCAGTTTATCCAATTATTTCAACAGGAAAACTGAAGCCAGCAGTAAGCATCACGGACATTGAATCTAAACTGGCCTCTACTGGACTTACGGAGAAGCAGCTGCAGCTCTCTGTGGAGGTATTTAATGATGGTGCACGCACAAATGTTACCTTATGACTACTGCTCCTGATCCTACGCTCTTTGACCCCGCTCAGCAGTCTGATTAGTTTACCCCCTGTGGTTTGTGTCCAGGTGCTGACATCCCACTCATGTTCGGAGGAAGGTCTGGAAGATGCAGCCAACATCCTGCTGCAGCTGTCCAGAGGGGACGCACCGACCCGAGACACTGTGCTTAGACTTCTGCTCAGCGGAGCACGTCACCTTGGATACACTCTCTGCAAACAAATCGGTTAGTGTTAAGTTTATAGACTTTTATTTATTTTTATTTTTTTTTTGGTGCAGTTATTTTAGAATTTTTGTATGGACATTCATCGAAAGGATCTGCGTAGTTTTTTTTTTTTTTTTTTTTTTTTTTTTTTTTAAAATAAAAGATTGTTTTTTTTTTTTTTTTTTTTTTTTTTTCTGTTTAAAATAAAAGATGATGTTTAAAACCGGTTGTTTTTAGCACCTTTCTCACAGTAATACTGATAAATATCTGAAAAATATTTCCATAACGGCTTTGCTTGTAAATTCAAAAAAGCACTGTTCAGACTGGCAAAAACGTTCTGGAATTTTTCCGGAAAAGATCATTCACATAACCATTCCAAAATACTAGCAAATTCTGACATCATTAATCAGTAAGGGCCTCTAAATGGCTGTGCTTGAATTTGTAAACATAGGGGTCAGGCTTTTGTTGATGGTTTCACTTTTATTTAAAAAGCTTTAGCATTCATGCAGCTGCTTTTGTCCAAAAGATTTCCAAAGGCAGAAGTGCGAACCGCAGCTAAATGTTTACACGTTAGACTACATTACAAATTCTGTACATGAATAAGTATTGTGAACAACTTCGATGAAAACATATGGAGGAACACTTTCGCATGTCGAAATGTACATGATATGTGTGTGTGCTGGTGTTCACTGAAGCGCACTCCTTCACGTGCACATGCTTTAAGCAACTGAAGCAGAGCTTAAAGGTAAACAAACAGCAGTTTATCATAAGCATTTTATTGATAATTGTTTACACAGTTGGCATTAAGAAGGAACATACAAACGTTATCTGACTAACATTCATTCATTCATTTTCTTTTCGGCTTAGTCCCTTTATTAATCCGGGGTCGCCACAGTTAAATGAACCGGCAACTTATCCAGCATATTTTTAACGCAGCGGATGCCCTTCCAGCTACAACCCAGTACTGGGAAACTCGTTCACACACATACACTGCGACAATTTAGCTTACCCAATTCACCTATAGTGCATGTCTTTGGACTTGTGAGGGACATCGCAACCGCACCGCCCCTATCTGACTCACATCTAGCAGCTAAATGTGCCTGGAAAAATATTCAAAGGCTTTTATTTTCGTAAACAGCATCGATGTAAATGTGTCTGAATGTTGTTATTATTAGCTGGAGTTATCTAACATCAGCGCGTTCTAAACGTGAACACACTCTTTCTGGCAGTTTTTCATCTGCATTCACACAGAGCAGCATTCTGGCAAATTACCAGTAATGTTACAACTTCTTTCCGGAAAATTGCCAGAAAGAATTTACTGGTATTTTTTCAAAAAAGGCCCGTTCACACATGATCCCTTGAGGTCATCTCCACATGAGGTCTGTATGTGTGAAAGGGACTATTGACTAAAACGGTAAAGAATTAGTAAAATACTATCAATGACATTTGTATGATAACTTTGTGTTTAGTTGAAGAGGGAAACATTTGAAACAAAGTGAAGTCTACACAAACAATAACAGATTATATTTAGGTGAACTAGCTTTTTTTTTTTTTTTTTTTTTTTTTTTTTTTTTTTTTTTTTTTTTTTTGAACTTTTGGGATTGTTTATATCAAATACTCATTGACGTATTACTGTACAGGATTCCCACTGGTCATGGACTTTCTGGAATATTATGGAATTTCAACATTAGAACTTTTTTATTTTATTCCAAGTCATAGAATATATGGATTTTTTGTTTGTTTTACATTTTACTTGTATATTTTTTTTATTAAAATGTTTTTTTTTCTGTACAGTGTTTTTAATTTTTTTTAATTTTTTTTTATAGTTGCATTTTCACGTTTTGCCAATGTTGTGGTTTGTATTTTTTAATCAAATTGATTAAACATTGATCACAATGTCAAGCAGCAAAAACAAATTATTAGAAGTGAGTGAGACCAGAAGTCTTGAAACATTTGAGTTGCAATGGCTTTGCTGCTCTTGTGAAATATAAGGTTGATAGGTCTTGGAGATTCAGCAGTTTAGTACATGAGAATCAGGGCACAATCAGGTAATTTGGCATTTGGGTTGAAGTGGAAACCCTGACTGTAGCTGATCAAACAAATGTAAATAATTGTTTCATGAGGACCATCGGTGTGTTCTCTCTACTATTAAAGTTTTGAATTACTTGATTAGGAGATTGCAGATTAAAAAACAAACCTTAATCGCCCTATTTTTGGATCTGTTCATTTTCAGGCACTTTACTAGCGGAGTTGAGGGAGTATAACCTAGAACAGCAGAGAAGAGCACGGGCTGATGCTCAGTCTCCCGAAGCTTCTCATGACGACCCATCCATCACCACACGCCTCAAGGGCAAGATGACCAGCAGGTGAGGAGAATGTTTCCACCTACACTACAATATAAAAGCTTGAAAGGGTTTTTAAAAATGTATCTTGTGCTCAGCAAGCAAGATTATTGTAGATTGTAGACTTCTGCTTGATTGAATAAAAACTGTTGCAGAACCTACCTTTCATCTGCAAATAAAGGTTGATAATCATAGTGGTACTTGTCCTTTCCCTTGTGTCTGAATGGTTTGCAGGTTTGACGGGTCGGAGAGTGTGGTGATTGTTGCTGCTCAGAAGCGCACGTTAGGTGGCCGGGAGCTTCAGTTGCCCTGCATGAGCTCGCTCACTTCCAAGACCTCGACGCAGAAGTTCTTCTTGCGGGTACTGCAGGTCATCATCCAGCTTAGAGAGGACACGCGGCGCGCTAACAAGAAAGCCAAGCAGACAGGAGGAAGACTGAGTAAGTCACATTCTTTTTTACACAAGAGGCATCCTCTAATCCTTTAAGAACATTTCCACGCTTCACATTGAAGCTTTCAATTGAGTCTAGTCTCTTTGAGGAATGCAGAGAGCTTCTATTATGATCACAGGTCAGTCATTCTCTGTTTATTTTCGTGCTCTCCAGGTTCAACCAGTCTGGGCTCGGCCAGCAGTATTCAGGCTGCGGTCCGTCAGCTGGAGGCTGAAGCGGACGCCATCATACAGATGGTGAGAGAGGGGCAGAGGGCACGGCGTCTACAGCAGGCCCCCCCACCCTCTTCATCCGCATCCTCTTCCGTTGCTGCTGCTGCTGCTGCTGCATCCGCTGCTGTGGCTGTGGCTGGATCGTCTGCCCCCAGTACCTCTGCAACCAACAACCCCCCCGCTGGCACGGCCAGCGTAGCCACGGTTAGCATGGGCCGCACTGACAGCAGGCAGACTGCTACTGACTGTACTCACCCTCACACACCCATGTTGTTCATTATTCCCTGTGTTTGTCTTAATGGTGATATCTCACAGCCAGGCACAACACTGACTTACTACTTTTAGTGTGCCCAAACCTACTGAAATATGACTCGTTTCTTACTGATTTAGTTACCATTTAGACTGGCATTTTTAAGAAATACTGTCCTAGGAAAAGGGACATCTGGGCCCCATCCCAATTCCTTACCCCCTTTACCCCAGGTTTTCCGCGTTCACGTGAAGGGGTATTTTCCAGGATTAGAAATCAAGGGTTAGGAAAATTCCCCAGAATGCACCAGCTACATAGGCAACATGGCAGCCAGGAGATGCACAAATTTAATCGTTTTTTTTTGTTAGGTTTTTTGGTATTATGAATTTTTACAACAAACAAGCATATGTTTTAATACATTTATAATGATGTTCATATTTTACGCTCATGCTTTTAAAAAAGCGATAAAAAAATGCTAAAATTTGCTTTCTATAATAATAAAAACTCCTGTATGGTAGTTCCACAAGCTACCTAGGTGATTTCCTGAAGGTAAATACCAAAAAAAAAAAAAAAAAATGCAACTGGAGTAATTACAGCAGTTACCGTCGTTAATCTCATGAAGTAAGAGCTCGCGACGACATATGATGTGGGGTGTTGTAGGGGTGTCCAATTTCTTAGTAGATTAGAAGCCCTCAAATCAAGAAATTGTGCACACTTTGTGCTTGTTTTACTTGCCTAATGTGTAGAACACATACGCATATATTGTTAGACTCATTAGCTTAATTTTATATCACAAACAAAATTATTCCTAATACCTCAAAAATATTTTGTGTGTCGCCAAGCCCTGATTACACATCTAATATCATGATTAGGGATGCATTGAACTTTTAGCTATTTTAATTTTTTTATCCATGCACAAACCACACGTTTACCTGAAAAACTAAGTCTGCTCAAATAACAGGATATTTTTTATGTAGTACATTTGTTCCTTCTACTGTGCTGTCGTAGCAGCGCTGGTAAAATGACACCCCTTAACTTGTTTACTGTCAGTAAAATGTGCATATTTTATTAGTTTTTATTTTTTAAAATCGCTTTAGCATAAGTTAAGTGCAGTTTGAAGTCTCAAAAAATGGCATTGTTTTTATAAAATAAGAACTAATTATTGCAAAGCATTTTCAGTTTCGGTTTTCAGTAAAATACAGATGTTTTGGTTTCTGCCCAGAATTAAAATTGTAGTGCATCCCTAATCTAAATATACAGATACGTTTTGCTTGCAGTCCAGATGAAAAGATTGAATCCTACAAAATACCATCTCTGAATTCTTTTCATCATTTTCAATGAGATTAAGCACCGAGCCCACAGTTGTTTTCCATCGACAAACCAAGTCATTCTGCCATTAGACCTGGCAGTGACTCCTTTTCTGAACCCCAGCTCTGTGTTCCACCTCTCTTCTCACTGCATTGTGCTGCTTTAAACACACACAGCCTGTATAGTGCAGTGTTCCAGTCATGTGTTTGTTGCATCCAGCTTTGTGATCCTCTCTCATCTCTGGCTTTGTCTGTTTGTGTGTGGTTTGATTTTTGGCCGGCTGTCAATGCTTCTGTGCTTTAAGCTCCATCTCAGCCCCCTCTTTCCTGCCAGTTTCTGTATGTTTTGATGCATGATACTCTGTCTCTGTTGCACTGGTTCTTGTTGTAGTCGATGATTACACTCATTTCATCTTTTTTCCTACATTGTACACTCCTATTTGTCTCTCTTCTTCTGTCGGGGGGAATTGTACTGAATCTCATCCTGTTCCTTGGTTCCCCTGGTTCAGTCGGAGGTGCACTCTGTTGCCGAGCCGCCAGCAGCTCAGAGAGACGATTCGCCCATGGATGTGGATCAGCCCTCTCCTCTGGAACAGGACCAGCCAACGCTAGGTGAGTGTCTGGGAATATGGGACAAACTAACAATAGGAACGTCGCTGGCTTGGATTAGCCCATATGAATCATTCAACTTCATATTCTTACATGCATTATTCGTATGTGAACTGCTGTTATCTATAGTTTCTGTATGGTGTTTCAAGCAGTCTGTGAGTTATTATTTGTAATCAATGTATTTTGTGAAAATTAGAAAACTTTATTTTCTTTACGGAAAATAGTATGCTGAATGAGAATGAAAAGCTGAATGAGAATGTATTAAATTGAATGTAAAGTTAGAAGAACATTATGCAATAAACATGATTATTAATTATTTTAGATTTAATTGCACGCATTTCAGATAAATGCTGTCTTTGTGATTTATTTGATTGTGATTTTTCTCAAATTTCTTGAGAACCACATCAGCATATTAAATTTTTTTTTTAAGAATCCTGTGACATGGAAAAGTAGTGGCTGCTTTACCATAACACAAATAAATGACCATAGAAAATAACTATGTTAAATTGTATTATTATCTAATAATATTGCTGTCTTTACTGCAGAAAAAAATTGTTTTAATTAAATTCCTGCAGCTATGGTGGATGGTTTTTTAAAATTTATTAATAAAATCTAATAATTTAAAATGTGCTACATTCTTTTTCGTCTTTTTCGCTATCTATCGTCTTTTTTGTCCATCTTTTTCTTTGTCTTTTACTGTCTTTTTCGTGTTCTCTTTCTTCTGCTTGTTTGTCTTTTTTGTCTTCATCTTTGTCTTTTGTCTTCATCTTTTTCTTTGTCTTTTTTGTCTTTTTCTTTCGTCTTTCATATTCTATTTGCCTACTTTTTCTTTTTTTGTCTTAATCTTCATCTCCGTCTTTTGTTGTGCTAAGTTTTCATATTTGTATTTTTCATCTTCTGGTTTGTCATTTAGTTGCCTTTTTTGTCTTTCGTCCATTTTTTTTCTTCGTCTTTTTTTGTGAATTTTTTTGGCTGCTTTTTTTGTCTACATTTTTTGTCTTTGTCTTTTTTCGTCATCTTTTTGGCCTTGTTCTACATGTTTTGTAACAGTTATTCATAATTTATATGCTTTGTGCTGCGTTGATTAGGCATGGGCCGGTATAAGATTCTGACGGTATGATAACCTTGGATAAAAATATCACGGTTTCACGGTTTTGTGATTTGTCTGGGTAAAAATCTAAAACTTTTCCCCCTTTGAACACAATATATTTTATTTTTTGAAAGATTTATAATATTTTGGAGCAGTAAACATGTCAGGATAAATCATTACGATGAGTCATTGACTTTTGCTGTCTTCATTAGTTTTAATAACACTGATCACTTTACAATTTAAAAAGGCATCTTTGGATATTTTTTGCTGCTGGAGATGCTGTTGTCCTGAAAAACTAAAATAAAATTATTTAAAAAAAGAATAAAATAATACCTTAGGAACGGTATTACAGAAAATTTTGGTGGTATGAAATCCTTGACTTTTCCAAACCGCGGTATACCTTGAAAACGGTTATCGTCCCATGCCTAGCGTTGATGTACCCTGTTTTATATGTGTTTTTTTGTGCGAGCAGGTGAGGAGAGCAGCAGTCAGCAGGAGCAGGAGGAGCGTTTGCCTGACCTGCCGCTGTTGAGTGAGCAGCTGCTGTTGGATGAGCTGTGGGACATGCTAGGGGAATGTCTGAAAGAGCTCGAAGAGTCTCATGACCAACACGCAGTTCTAGGTATTTTTTGATTATTCATAAGGGGTGCTTTGGAATCAATGGAGCTACTTTATATTTTACAAATCTCTCTGTATTCCTGTAGTGCTGCAGCCTGCAGTGGAGGCCTTTTTCTTGGTGCATGCAACTGAGCGGGAAAGCAAACCTCCAGTTCGGGACACTCGGGAGAGCCAGCTGTCACACATCAAGGACGAGCCTCCACCCCTGTCACCTGCCCCTCTCACCCCCGCGACCCCCTCCTCTCTGGACCCCTTCTTTTCCAGAGAGCCTTCCTCTATGCACATCTCTTCCAACCTGCCTCCAGATACACAGAAGTTCCTTCGTTTCGCAGGTGAGTCAATCAAACGCAAGCTGTCACCGGTCCCTCGTGGAGGTTCAGACAGTATGTGATGAATACTGATGTAGGCTGTCCTCCATATGAACTCCCTCTTCGACTTTAACAGAGACCCACCGCACAGTGCTGAATCAGATCCTGCGTCAGTCCACAACTCACCTGGCAGACGGGCCTTTCGCTGTTTTGGTTGACTACATCCGCATCTTGGACTTTGACGTCAAGCGCAAGTATGATTATTATTATTTTTTACTTTCCACTGGTTTCCCACCATTACATAGCTTTGTTTTTTGAAATGATATAAAAATGATGGTAAATTATAAAATAAAAATATTTGCAAACTAAAAAAACTAATATTAATAATTATGTTAATACTAATATTAAGAAACAAATTGAAACATTCCCAATTATATATTATATAAAATATATAAATTATATTGAAAATATATTTTTTAAGTAATACAAAAATACTATAGGTATTTTTTTGTATTACCTTGATTTTTACTGTAATACTTATAATAAATGAATAAATTGAACGTTATTGATTTTATCTATTTCGTTTGGTACTGAGGAAAATGTGCCAAAACCACGTCTAAACAACTGACTTTATGAAAATAAAAGAAAATGTATAATAATCCAAATATATTTTCTTGATTTCTAATTAATGATCTAAAGTCTTTTTTAGGGTTGTCAAAATTAATTGTGTCTTCGATGCAGACCAAACAATTCGGTATCAGTTCAGTAATGATCATAACCGGTTATTATGTACTGATGTCATTTATTACATATGCGTTATATGGCAGTAGCTTACTATGGGGAGGAGGAGGAGAACGCGAGTTATTAAAATGCTACAACTACTTAAAAAGCAGATAACTGCATAATTCACATATTGTGAGTTTGCTGGACAGTCTTTTCACTGACAGGGAAGTACATCAGAACCCAGCTAGGAAAAAAATAAAAGCTGTAAAATCTCTCTCACTCTCATTCACTCTCTGTGGCTCTGTGTGAGCTGCTGGCATGTTCGTGAGGTAACGTTTTATCTCAGCTGTAACAATAATGACATTACTTGTGGATCCTGATATGAGCATGTCTGCAGAGCGACTTTTTTCCACCACGTTGCGGCCTATAATAGATCAGCTGATCGCTGCGGTCGTTTAACATCAGTTTCCGTGTCACTACTCTTTGCTGAACCTTGCCAGAGCCACGCTGACCATTAAAGCCAATCACAGCCTTTTCTGTTGAGCGCATTATCAATCATAGGCGTTTAAGAACTCGCTCAAAAAGCAAGCAGGATAATATTTACATATTAATAGATAATATTTTCTTTGTTTATTTGCTTAAAGAGCCCATATTATACATTGAAAAGGGTCATATTTTGGTTTTGGGGGTCTCCAACAGCAGGCTGATCTGATTGCATGGTCAAAAAACACTTTCAGTGTCTTATAATATGCATTTATTTTTACCTAATTATCCCAGCGACTCCTATATGAATCGTTCAGGGATTCATTTGTTCCAAAACCCCTCCTTAGCGCGATGCTAAACTGCGCTGATTGGACCGATGACCCGATGACCGATGACTGTTGCGATTGGTCGACAGCGCTCAGCGTGAGATAATGCCCACCACGGCTTATCAACATTGAAGTATGCATAGCGTGTGCGTGAGCTAATCTGCTAACACTCGTTTTTATCGGGAGTTGCCCGTATTTCAGACACCTCACCCCCAAAACTAACCCCCGATCTCCCAGCATATCACTCTAATTCTTAACCAGAAGTAAAAACAGCGACATACATTCAGTATTAGTGCACACAGCGGCAAAAGCTGAACCATTATAAACAGCACCGCCGCACGTGTGTAGCAGAGCTCACGGTGGCCATAGCAACGACAAACAGCAGAGGAACACGCTCAAACGCATTTTAATCCGTAAACACAGCGGCACGCGTCGCGTTTACAACCTGCTTTTAGACGTGATATGAGAATACAAGTTAACCAGATACACTACAAACGGTAACAAGTTACAAAACACAGTTAAATGCATCATTTACAAGCTAGAGAAAACAATGAGGCAACCGTTTTAAACGCACTTACTCACACTTGCTGGATAGCAGGCCAGGGAAATGTCCTGGCGCTCCGAATCCTCCGTTGCAAGCACTCCTCGGAGGGGGAACAGCACATGGCTGGGTATTTCTGCAGAAACTACTAACAACTAAGTCTCATCTCTGGGTTCTCTGCACACTTCCAATATCCAGCTAAGCACAGTGCTCTTCACTGTGTTGCCAGATGTAGCTGACTGATTTCAGCCCAAACCCTGTCCAAAAGGTTTTACCTGCACAATCAAATTTAAAACCGCCCCATCTGGCAACTTTTTCGCACCGCTGTTGTTTGTGGGCAGGATTGGGGGTTTCGAATCTGCGCGCGCATAAATGGGCGGGGCTTCATGTTTCGTGTTCACGTCATGCCGAAACGGCTATAGACTCGTAAGCACGGCGACTCGTTTGAGGAACTATGAGTCGACTCTTTTATAGATGAATCAATAGTTTTAAACACTGTGCACTTTCAGATTTAAGCCTTAGCTGGACATTTCACTTCACTTAGAGCTGTGTGACACACTGCATACAAGCTCATTTTCAAAAACCCATAATAGGGGCTCTTTAATTACCTCATGTGGTTCTATGCATGTACTTGAGTTTTGTATGATGCATTCAAAGAGTGTAAAATGAAAGGTAAAGTTCATATATCTGACTGCTTGAATTAAAGGACAAAATTGTTTTACAAATAATATATTTAAACATTTTAATACAAGAATTATTGTGTTGCTAACTTGCTAAGTAAAATATTAAATTGTTTATGGAAAGCATCGTCAATGCACAGAGATGCCGAATTGAACCGAATTGATTGCATAATAATCGTAACCGACCAGTGTAGGTTTACACCCCTAGTAAGACTTACAAAACATTTTTAATTATCATTACTAATATTTTATTTAGATATTTTGTATTTCCCTTTCTCTCTCCTGATCTTTTAAATCAAACATATTAATATTTTTTCTTGTTACATTTTTGTTGTGTTGAGTTTTATCTAATGAGTGCGTTTCTTAGGTATTTCCGTCAGGAGCTGGAGCGTCTGGATGAAGGCTTGAGGAAAGAGGACATGGCCGTTCATGTGAGGAGAGATCACGTCTTTGAAGATTCTTATAGAGAGCTGCACCGCAAGAGCCCAGAAGACATGAAGAACAGACTGTAAATCTTGCTTTGACATTTTCACATAGACATGCCAAAATTTCACAGATAACGGCAACAGCAGGGCAGTCGTTTGTTCCCTTTTTCAATCAGATGCTCTTTCTTTACAGGTATATAGTATTTGAAGGAGAGGAGGGTCAGGATGCAGGCGGGCTGTTAAGAGAGTGGTACATGATCATCTCCAGAGAAATGTTCAACCCCATGTATGCTCTGTTCCGCACCTCTCCCGGCGATCGAGTCACCTATACCATCAACCCCTCCTCCCACTGCAACCCCAACCATCTCAGCTACTTCAAGTTTGTGGGACGTGTGGTGGCCAAAGCAGTCTACGACAACAGGCTTTTAGAGTGTTACTTCACACGCAGCTTCTACAAGCACATCCTGGGCAAGAGCGTCAGGTACCAGCCAGCATTATTGTCATTTGCCTCGTTTAGATTGTATATAAGTGTAATATATATGAAGAACAAGTATTTTTTGTGTGTGTGTGTAACAGGTATACAGACATGGAAAGCGAAGACTATCCCTTTTTCCAAGGTCTGGTTTATTTGTTGGAGAACGATGTGTCGACTCTGGGCTATGAGCTGACATTCAGCACAGAGGTATAGGCTGCATTTTCATACCAATTATACCTCCGTATTGTGTTATTCTGGTATTGAAGTTAGCATGACATTTAGGTCACAGTGATCTTTTCCACCTGGGTTGAGTTTCTTGCATAGGAAAGATTTTTTTTTGGTGAATCTTGATTCTGTTCATTGGGAGTTGATTGCATCATTGGATCATTGTCATTGGCTGTAATCTAATGTGACAGGTTGTCCTGCTCTAGTCTCAGTCTCTGGTATCTTGCCCATGGACTGTTGGTTAAATCTCTGATGTATAAAGGCCCGTGCACACCGAGACGTTTTTTGCCCGCGTTTTCGGTCGGCGTTTGACGCCTCGAGACTAAATAAAGGGCGCCAATGTGATTGTGCACACCAACGCGCAAAATGCCAGGCGTAAAAGCGTCATTTTTAAAGAAACGCCTCATGCTCGTTTTTTTGTTTTGACGCCTCGCGTCAAAACCTTCTCCACCAATCAGATTCCCACTGTTGCTCACGTGTACGGAGCCGCTGAAGTTACGGTAAACACCACTTGGAGGCGCTCAAGCGCAAAACTGTCAATGCGAGCGCAGATGCCCAGAGGAGATATTAACGTGGAGCTACTTATTGCACTTTTGAACAATAATAATCTCTTCAGCGCTAGAGCTGCTACTTGAACCATCCATGCTTTGCCGATCGGCAACAACAAGCGTTCAAACTTCCTCTTTTCTTCTTCTGTGTAACAAGCGGGTGTCAGAAGCTTGGCGCCACCGTGTGCGCCATCTAACGTCAAGGAGTGATTTTGCATGCTCTCCTGCTCGACGCCAGAGAAAATCGCTTGGGCTTGAATGCTGAAAAACGTCTCGAAAAACGCCGATGATAAACGCAAACGAAAAGCGTCCCGGTGTGTACGAGCCTTAAGGCATACAAAATGAGAAGTACTTTGGGAGTTTTAAATTTATTGTTGTATTGGCTGATTTCTTTGGGATTTTCAGGTGAAATGTGACTTGATTTTTTTTCTTTTTTTTTCTTTTTTTCTTTTTTAAATAGTCTGCTTGGAAACAAAACCAACATAATGCCAAGTGGAAGTAGAAAGCAGTTATGTTTGGTACCTTGACATTGTGCGCTTATTAGAATCAACTAAACATTTTTTACTGAAGTTCTTGGTTTTCCCAGTATATGACATTTTTACATAAATAATTTATTGGTTGCACATCAATGTTAGTTATTTTTACATGCCTAAACATGACAAAACAAACTGTAACTGGTAGATTTACATGTTTATCCAGACCTTTTGCCATTAATACTATTCCCACCTTTTTTCCAGTAATCACTATTTAAAAAATCTCGATAAAAGAAAGGTGTCGGTATTTATTCACAGTGCACTAATTGTTCATTTAAAAAAAATTCAGTATGAACCTTTAGTTTCATTTAACTGCACCTGCCATTTTATTTGTTTGTTCACATTAAAATAAAGGGGTTAAAAAATTTATAAATTTATTGTTAAAATATTCAAAAATAATCTACCAAATGTTTACATTATATTGTGATAATTTTTTTGCTTTATCGTCCAGCCCTAAATTCTCAAAAATATGAATCACTTTTCATTTCCTTGTAACATTTTCATATAAAGAGATGTGTGAATTTCTTCCTATTCGTTATATTCGCAGGTCCAAGAGTTTGGCGTGTGTGAAGTGAGAGATCTGAAGGCCAACGGTGCCAACATCATTGTCACAGAAGAGAATAAAAAGGAATATGTGCATCTGGTCTGCCAGATGAAGATGACAGGTGAGTGCACACTCCAATACTTGTCACTGCTCCAGAAAAAGGAGGAGCTTTGAGAGTCTGTCAGGAAGCTGAAACATCTTTGTTTTTCAGGTGCAATCCGTAAACAGCTGGCCGCCTTCCTGGAGGGCTTTTATGAGATCATCCCCAAGAGACTGATCTCCATCTTCACTGAGCAAGAGCTGGAGCTGCTCATCTCCGGCCTGCCCACCATCGACATTGACGACCTCAAGGCCAATACTGAATACCATAAATATCAGTCCAGTTCTATTCAGGTACGTACACACTATAGGATGACATTGGGGCAAAAAGGGGGATGGACA